>CM068588.1:4515638-4840638 GCA_035048485.1 Pteria penguin | reverse complement strand
ATGGTGACGGCATCTGCCTAATGGAGGGCATACAAATTTTGACCTTTGCAACGGACCCACCCGAAGCAGTGAGGGATCTTTAATGTGCCATGCATACCACGACACGGGGACTTTTTCATTTGTTTTCTCTGGATAAAGTGTCCTCCAGTGCCAATCATTGATTCCGATGATACAGATAAGATTATCCATGAGTGTTGTAAAAAATAAAGCTCAAACAAACTAATATATAAAATACATGTTAGAAAAGCTTATGAATGTTTTCTAATATATCTTAACAGAGAATTTTTTTATCCTGTCCACCTTTACACAGCTTTGACATCATCCCTGGCATTCTACTTCACATTCATATATCACGAGAGACAAGTAAGAAATTGTAAATGTGGTGCAAGAAAGATAACTTTAAAATGTATGTTAAAGATTGGATATTTGATTCGAAATAGTTCATCAAAAAACAATGGTATTTATGTCCATACTTAAAAAATAATTATTCAGCACTGTGCATATTTTATCTGCTCATTCTTAGGAAAACCTGTATCAACTGTTGACTTTAAACAGAATTAAGAAAGCTAGCACTGATGATCAAAGTGGAGATAACTCTGTATTTTGTTGTAAATTGAATACAAAAGTCAAGAATTTCAGGTTTAAAAACTTATCACTTTGATAAGTTGGTGAATTATTATGTAATGTAATGTATATCTACTGAATCTTAAAGGAGGATATGGCTGGTTGGACTAAGGCTCTACTGGAAATTACTTACATTAAATATATACATTAGTATGTAAATTGAATGTCAGTCGTACTGAATAGATTCTGCATTTAGTAGAACAGTCAGCTTTGTTACACAGGCTTGATGTAATGTCATAGATAAATACTCTTATACAGTTTTATTTAATATTTCCTCATGCAATCAAAATTAAATATGATATAAATGTACCTCTTATTTGAATCATACAGAATGCAAAATGCAACATTTCAGTGTTGCAATTTGATATTTTAGATGGAATTCAATGACAGGATTGACATTCTGTGGAGACAGAAATTGAGAATAAAACATTGGAGTAAAGACCATGTAGAGTGAGATATAAAGAAATGGGTGTTATGTCCGCTACAATTTCTAATGCTATGCAGCTTTATCATCAAGATACTTCAAACGCAGAATGCATGAAGGTATTGAATGAAATTATAGTTGATATTAACATGTAAGAACTCTTTGTGAAAACAAATACATAGTATGTTACTGGTGCTTTTTTCTAGTGCTATTTGGTATTTTTCAATCTCTCTAAATTTTTAAGTTTTAGAGTAAAAGAAATGAATTTAGGTTAGGTATACCACCATCTGTTAGTTCGTCAGAGCCAAAGCTTGTGTGAGCTTTAGCCGTAGTAAAGAGGAGCTTTTAATGAAAAATTGTGGGGATGATGCACTGAGGGTCCTCTGCCAGTGTTGTTGTTCTTTTTCTACCAGATATGTTAGTGGTTGGATCCAGTGTTGTTGTTTTTCTACCAGATTTATCAATGATTGGATCCAAGGTGATATAGGCCTCAGAGGATACCCTTCTTGAGAATTTTTTTCCGAATCCCTGTATAGATTGATAATATGAATGTATCAGAATGATCTTGGAGGGTGTCTTCAGAAGTTAGATCTTTTTATTACTTTGACTAAAATCAAATTTTTACCCCTTTCTGGATATCATTCGTCTGTCGTTAGTTTTTCTACATTTTCGACTTCTTCTGCAGAACGGGTGCACAGAATTTCACCAAACTTCATAGCAAGTAAGTACTCAAGGTCCTCTACCAAGTTTGTGTTTTTCATGCCCATCCGTAATCCAAGATGGCTGTCATTGGCTCTGATTGGTTGACACATTTTCGACCTGTTCTCCAGAACGGATGCAAACAATTCCAACAAACCTCACAAAAAGTAAGTACTTGAGGTCTTCTACCAAGTTTGTGTTTTTCGTGCCGATCCGTAATCCAAGATGGCCGCCATTGGCTCTGATTGGTTGACACATTTTCGACTTCTTCTGCAGAACCGCTGCACAGAATTTCACCAAACCCCATAAGAAGTAAGTACTCAAGATCCTCTACAAAGTTTGTGTTTTTCGTGCCCATCTGTAATCCAAGATGGCCACCATGGGCTCTGATTGGTTGACCCATTTTTGACTTCTTCTCCAGAATCGCTGCACAGAATTTCACCAAACCTCATTGGAAGTAAGTACTCGAGGTCTTCTACCAAGTTTGTGTTTTTCGTGCCAATCCGTAATCCAAGGTGGCCACCATTGGCTCTAATTGGTTTACGCATTTTCGACTTGTTCTCCAGAACCGCTGCACAGAATTTCACCAAACCTCATAGGTAGTAAGTACTGAAGGTCCTCTACCACGTTTGTGGTTTTCGTGCCCATCTGTAATCCAAGATGGCCGCCATAGGTTCTGATTGGTTGACACATTTTCGACTTCTTCTCCAAAACCGCTGCACAGAATTTCATTAAATCTCATAGGAAGTAAGTACTCAAAGTCCTCTACCAAGGTTATGTTTTTTGTGCCCATCCGTAATCCAAGATGGCTGTCATTGGCTCTGATTGGTTGACACATTTTCGACTTGTTCTCCAGAACGGATGCAAACAATTCCAACAAACCTCATAAGAAGTAAGTACTTGAGGTCTTCTACCAAGTTTGTGTTTTTCGTGCCGATCCGTAATCCAAGATGGGCGCCATTGGCTTTCATTGGTTGACACATTTTGGACTTCTTCTCCAGAAGCGCTGCACAGAATTTCACCAAACCTCATAAGAAGTAAGTACTCGAGGTCCTGTACGAAGTTGTGCTTTTCGTGCCGATCCGTAATCCAAGATGGCCACCATTGGCTCTGATTGGTTGACACATTTTGGACTTCTTCAAAACGACTGCACAAAATATCCCCAAATCTTATAGAAAGTCTTGAAGAAAAAAAGCAAAATTTTCTACTGAAATGAGCTGTAATTTTATTGTAAATAAGCAATTTGTGCACAGGTGAGAGATATATGCCCATTTAGGCCTTTTGTTTAATTCTAAGACTGAAATGTATTTCTTTTCCTTTTCTTTTCGTGAAACACACTCGGTCAATATTGACCATTACATGCCTATATTAACTTGTGTATCGTGGCAGGGGATAAAACTTTAAAAGAGTTTATAACTGGTTAAAACTATGTACGGATTGATAGAAGAGCAGGTATTGTAACTTGCTCTTTGAAAACATCCAGCTTGTCAGTGGAGACTTTGTAGAGAGGTAGAATGAAAACTTGTAAGTGTCTTTATTTGTATGTATGTGTTGGAAGCTAAACAGATTACTGATAGTAGTTCTGTTGTCTTATGGATAGAGAAGGTCTGTTGGGAATATGGCAACTATGTTATGGATGATTTTGTAGAAACAGATTAGGCGGGTCCACAAACAACATTGTTGTAGGGTGGGCCAGTTTAGTTGTTGTAACATGTTGCAAACGGAGCTGGTGTTATGGAATGTATTAGTGACATATCTGTTCCCCACGCTGCACCATCTCTAACTGATGTATTTGAGACTGACAGTGAGGACTCCATATACAACTGTTGTATTCTTATTTTGTTCTTACTAATGACTGATATGCTCTTTCTTTAATTTCTGGGCAGGCAACTTCAGGATTATATTTGAGGAAATTTAGTTATTTGATGTTATGTTGTCAATATGTTTGTTCCATTTGAGGTTACCCTGTAGTGTTAAACCGAGATATTTGAGGTTACTCTGAAGTGTTACACCTGGATATTTGAGGTCACTGTAGTGTTACACCTAGATATTTGAGGTTACTCTGAAGTGTTACACCTAGATATTTGAGGTCACTGTAGTGTTACACCTAGATATTTGAGGTTACTCTTTAGTGTTACACCTAGATATTTGAAAGATTAATAAAGAGTGATAGCTGGCTGGTGATTGAAGATAACTTTAGATATTTGATAATCTATCACATTTTAACAGTTCTTGAAAAGTGTTTTTTGATGAATTCCCCAAAAAACATAGTTCAACATGTTCTTAATGTAATAATCAGTTATAACAGAATCCTGGCAAATAAAAAGATGTGATTGTGAGATCTAATGTCAAAACAATTTTTGTTTTCTAGATTGCATTGTAGAGGGATCTTTGCAACAGATATACTATATACTATATTGTTATGATTGACCTGATAAATAACATTCCAGACTGATAAGAGTTCAGGTGTGGTCAGGTTGAATGTCTGACTATGATTGATACTTTTAAGGACTTTTGGGGGGGGACAATTAATCTCTGTTGAAATAAATGAAACAGTCATATTCAAAGGCTCTCTGCTTTATCTTCAGAAATAAACACACTATGCAGACAGTGTTCACCATAATTTCAATTTCTTTGTATATACTGCACACATACTTATTTTAGTGGGGTTCATATTTTAGCAGTATTAGTGCTGAAATGTGGATACACTAATATATGTGCACATACATTATACAGCTGTTTCTAATAACACATTCAAAGTGAAAGTAAACTTGACCCTACTAAACAACATAATTCATCATCATGTGATACGAAGTTCAGCTGCATGTGGTATGTCTATGGAATATATATCAATTATCATCATTTATCAAAGCAAGATATGTAATTCTGTGCAACTTGGGAAATGATATTTGAGTCAAATGTAATGATGGTTAACAAATTTTGTTTAAAGTTTGAATTATTATCCCAACTTCTAAGAAATACAATAATATTTATTTTGTTATCATTGGTTATTCTGAAAGAGGAGTGATTCTAGAATAATATTTAAAAGGCCTAAAACAAAAACAAAACAAAAAGAGATATGTTTACAACACAAGGGTGTATATTTCAGTGTACAGATGTTTAGTAGTAGTGTGTACCAATGTTTATGTTCTCAATCTCTGTACACTTGTCTGCATAGTGTGATGTAGGGGACAGATAATGCTCCAATTTATGTAAATACAGTGAACAACACATGTTTCTTTATGAATCTGGAACATTTAGTGCTTATTTCCCTTACATTACAGACTGCATGATCGAGGTATGCACCTATTCAGTACTGTGTTTTTGTTTTCTCAATGTTACAATTAATTGCAATTGCATCACATGACCTTACTGTGACAATTTTATTCTGTTCTGTAGGCAAACATTGTGTGTCATAGAGAGACAACTCTAGTATAAATTTGTACATGTACATCTGAAAAGGTTAATCAGCAGAGATGTTGAAAAGTTTTCAATATTGTCAGTCATTTTGAGTGATTTTGAAAATTTTGTCAGTCCGGACAATGAAATATACAGAAACAATTTCAGAATTTTGTAATTCCAAATGAAATTTTGTCAGTCAAAAACTTCGGACTGACACTTTTCAATATCACTGTGAATGTATGGATACTATTGAAATGACTGTACTGAACAATTGAATAATGACTTTATAGCATATCAGATGTACAGGAGTGTAATGAAAGTGCCAAACGTCTTTTATACATTGTACTAATTTTATACACCATAACTTGATTCACCAGGTAGGTGTTTCACCTGCTGTCAAAGGAAGGTGGAGAAGGAAGACTACATCAGAGATGTAGATGTGATACTCCAACTGTCAAGGGAATGAGGAGAAGGTAGAACACATCAGGTGTGGATGTGATTCTCAAACTGTCAAGGGAAGGAGGAGAAGGTAGACAACATTTAGAGATGTGGATGTAATTCTCAAACTGTCAAGGGAAGGAGGAGAAGGTAGAATACATCAGAAATGTGGATGTGAGACTCAAACTGTCAAGGGAAGGAGGAGAAGGTAGAATACATCAGAAATGTGGATGTGAGACTCATACTGTCAAGGGAAGGAGGAGAAGGTAGAATACATCAGAAATGTGGATGTAATTCTCAAACTGTCAAGGGAAGGAGAAGAAGGAAGGCTACATCTGAGATGTGGATGTGATAATCAAACTGTCAAGGGAAGGAGGAGAGGGAAGAATACATCAAAGATGTGGATGTGATAATCAGACTGTCAAAGGAAGGAGGAAAAGGAAGAATACATCAGAGATGTAGATGTGATACTCAAACTGTTAAAGGAAGGAGGAGAAGGAAGAATACATCAGAGATGTGGATGTGAGACTCAAACTGTGAAGGGAAGGAGAAGAAGGAAGAATACATCAGATGTGGATGTGAGACTCAAATTGTCAAAGGAAGGAGAAGAAGGAAGAATACATCAGAGATGTGGATGTGATACTTCAACTGTCAAGGAAAGAAGAAGGAGGAAGAATACATCAGAGATGTGGATGTGATACTAAAACTGTTAAAGGAAGGGGGAGAAGGAAGGCTACATCATTGATGTGGATGTGAGACTCAAACTGTCAAGGGAATAAGGAGAAGGAAGAATACATCAGAGATGTGGATGTGAGACTCAAACTGTCAAGGGAAGGAGAAGAAGGAAGAATACATCAGATGTGGATGTGAGACTCAAACTGTCAAAGGAAGGAGAAGGAAGAATACATCAGAGATGTGATTGTGAGACATAACCTGTCAAGGGAATAAGGAGAAGGAAGAATACATCAGAGATGTGGATGTGAGACTCAAACTGTCAAGGGAATAAGGAGAAGGAAGAATACATCAGAGATGTGGATGTGAGACTCAAACTGTCAAGGGAAGGAGGAGAAGATAGAATACATCAGATGTGGATGTGAGACTCAACTTGTCAAAGGAAGGAGAAGAAGGAAGAATACATCAGAGATGTGGATGTGATACTCAAACTGTCAAGGGAAGGAGGAGAAGGAAGAAAACATCAGATGTGGATTAGAGACTCAAACTGTCAAAGGAAGGAGAAGGAAGAATACATCAGATGTGGATGTGAGACTCAAACTGTCAAGGTAAGGAGGAGAAGGAAGAATACATCAGATGTGGATGTGAGACTCAAACTGTCAAAGGAAGGAGAAGAAGGAAGAATACATCAGATGTGGATGTGATACTCAAACTGTCAAGGGAAGGAGAAGAAGGAAGAATACATCAGATGTGGATGTGAGACTCAAACTGTCAAGGGAAGGAGGAGAAGGTAGAATACATCAGAGATGTAGATGTGATACTCAAACTGTTAAAGAAAAGAGAAGGTAGATCATATCAGAAGAAGATACCGTCCTGTACTCATTAATAAGGTTGTCAGAGGAAGGTACTGTTCTGTACTTATTTATATGGTCATCAGAGAAATGCATCCTCCTGAACCTGTTCATCAGAGGAAGGCACCTTCCTGTACCTACTTATAAGGTCATCAGAGGAAAGCATCCTCTTGTAGCTACTTAAATGGTTGTTATAGGAAGGCCCCCTCCGATACTTATTTGTAAAGTTAATTGATTAAAGTTAAGTCACTTTCGACATTTGTTTGTTCAGTCACCTAGGGACATAGGAGATAACAACCTGTGTAACATAGTGGTATACTACAGGAACCAGAATAACCAATCTATGTAACATAGTGGCATACACAACCAGAATAACCAACCTATGCATCATAGTGGTTTACTACAGGAACCAACCAGGATAACCAACCTATGTAACATAGTGGTATACTATAGGAACCAAACCAGAATAACCAATCTATGTAACAAAGTGGTATACTACAAGAACCAAACCAGAATAACCATCCACCATAACCTATGTAAGATAGTGGCATACTACAGAAATCAAACTAGGATAACCAACCTGTGTAACATAGTGGCATACTACAGGAGTCAAATTAGGATAACGAACCTGTGTAATACAATGGCACACACCGGGAATGAAACATACAGTTATATGTAGGACATTGATGGGTGTTTATGTCATAAGTATGTGTGTAGTATTGTGATTTCTGGGATATTTATGGATATGCATCTTGTAAGTATGGGTTATTTCTGGGACATTTATGGATATGTGTATTGTAAGTATGTGTGTAGTATTGTTATTTCTGGGATATTTATGGATATGCGTATTGTAAGTATGTGTGTAGTATTGTTATTTCTGGGATATTTATGGATATGCGTATTGTAAGTATGTGTGTAGTATTGTTACTTCTGGGATATTGATGGGTGTGTGTATCATAATTATGTGTGCAGTATTGTTATTTCTGGGATATTGATGAGTGTGTATTGTAAGTATGTGTGTAATATTATTTCTGGGATATTGATGGATGTGCATATTGTAAATATGTGTGTAATATCATGGTTATTTCTGGGATATTGATAGATGTGTGTATGGTAAGTATGTGTGCAGTATTGTTATTTCTGGGATATTGATGAATGTGTGTATTGTAAGTATGTGTGTAATATCATGGTTATTTCTAGGATATTGATAGATGTGTGTATGGTAAGTATGTGTGTAATATGGTTATTTCTGGGATATTGATGAATGTGTGTATTGTAAGTATGTGAGTAGTATTCTTAGTTCTAGGTAACTGATGGGTGTGTGTATGGTAAGTATGTGTGTGGATGTTTGTATGGTAAGTATGTGTGTAGTATTGTTATTTTTGGGATATTAATGGGTGTGTGTATGATAAGTATGTGTGTCCTATTGTTATTTCTGGGATATTGATGGGTGTGTGAATCGAAGTATGTGTGTAGTATTGTTATTTCTTGGATATTAATGGGTGTTTATATTGCACGTATGTGTGTAGAATTGATTGGTGTGTGTATGGTAAGTATGTGTGTAGTATTGTTATTCCTTGGATATGAATGGGTGTTTATATTGCATGTATGTGTGTAGAATTAATGGGTGTGTGTATGGTAAGTATGTGTGCAGTATTGTTATTTCTGAGATATTTATGGGTGTGTATATTGCATGTATGTGTGTAGAATTAATGGGTGTGTGTATGGTAAGTATGTGTGCAGTATAGTTATTTCTCGGATATTGATGAGTGTGTATTGTAAGTATGCATGTGGTATTTTTGGTTCTGGGATATTGATGGGTGTGTGTATTGTATTATGTTTACAGTATTATGACTGTATAGATCTTATGTCGATTGTTATTCATGTCAATGTTTTGATATCTGTATGAAGTACAGTAAGACATTGAATCTGTTTAAGTTTTACATGGCTGAAATACATGTATTTGTCTTTGACCTATTATGCTATGGTATTTTTATCAACATGCTTCATAAAGGGATTCCTTAACATTAAGAAATGCTAAGTCTGTTAAAAACCAATATTAGGTTGTGTGATGTACAGAGAAGAATAGCTCTTTCAGAGTTTTAATATTTTGTATCGAAATTAGATTTGTAATTCAACTTTGAGTTTTTTAAATTTTTACAATAAAAATGAGATATTTTTCCTGTTTGCTAAGTATCTATTTATGAGAAATCGTGAGTACAGGTAATTGTCTTAATGGTAAAAGAGTATTTCATACTAAAGCTGATCTTCAATGAACATTCAGTGTAAGTTGAGAAAGCTTGTGAAGCTCTTTAGCAACATTGTAAATTTCACGACCCTTGCGATATGGGTTTAGGTGCCAAATAGTCTTCTAAAATGTTTTAAAAGTTCTGTCTTTACTGCTAATCAAAATGCATAATTAGATAATCATAATGATGAACTTCTTCAGAACTGATAGAAAGATTTTTTATTTCAAAGAATCTTGTAGGTATATTAAAGCGCTCAAGGTCCCATACAAATGTTGCTTTTTTTTGGCCAGATCATCAAGGAGTGGATCAAAGAAGGGTGAGAGAGACCTTAGAATTAGAAAGCACCTTCCCATAACCATTTTGTTTGGACCAGTAGTATAAATAGACAAACCAAAAGCACTAGTGTGATCTTAAAGGGTGTCTTCAGAAGTCTTTTTTTCATACCCTTTCTAAAATCTAGTTTTTAGCTTTTTTGATGTAGTCATTCCTCACATTTTTCTGTCATATATATGTATATATATTTTTAAAATTTTGATTTATGCCAGTTTTGCTTTCCTGAAGGATATCGATTTGTGATTTGCAGCACTCAAAACGTGAACTAAGTCATTAAGGGGAAAAATGGGAAAAATAATTCTGACTAAATTTTTCCAAATAATTTGGGGCAGGCTTGGTGTAGTGGTTACGCGCTTGGCTTGAGGTGCCAACGATCCGGGTTCGATTCCCGGGTTGCGCCACTATGTTTAAGAGGTTGGTAACCTCCTGCTTCCATGTCGCGATATCACTGAAATATTGTTGAAAGTGACGTAAAACACCAATCAATCAACCAACCAAATAATTTTGTGTCATTGTCTTGATTTATTCAAGAGAAGGTAGGTAACAGCCATTTGCCAGTTAAGAAAACTAGTCAGCAAGAGAACAGCACCGTCGTTTTCGTTCCAAAGTAACGCCTGTGTCAATGTAGAATTCCTAAAAAGCTTTTTCACTTTAACGACTGCCTCTCAGGACTTTCACTCCTTTGATTTAATCAGGCTCAAGTGTCACAACATAACAGAACAGAAGCGCAACCTTTGCCTTCAAAGTATTCAGTCACAAACGGGAGCGCAAAACTATATGTTGAGCACCCAGTGGCGGATTTAGAGGGGGGCGCCCCTCCCCCCTTTGGCCACATATTTTCTAGTAAAAATTAAGATTTTGCACTAAAAATGGCTGAGAAGTTTGGCTAATACACATGTGTCCCCCCCTTTTCGGAAATCCTGGATCCGCCACTGACACCCTCTTGTGTACCTTCAGAAAGGTCATATGCAATCAACTATAAGAATAAGGAAGTGATAGGAACACATACATCAATATTAATACGGGGCTCAGATGCAAATTCAAACAATTCAAAAAGACTAATGTCTCTTGAAAGATGCTCAAGAATGCAACTGTGGTAGCCCAAGATATGTATAGCACTACAATGTAATAATTTCTGTACGTGTTAAGATTGTAACAAAAATAACTTGCAGTCTTGCAAAATTCTTTGAATTCAATATTTTTATACCAATTTGGATACATGTATCTGTCCGCGCGCGACGAGAACTGTACCTATATATATCCCCCCAGCCACTTATAGTGCAACCTCACGACATGTGTATTATATCTGTTTTAACGTTGTATAGTTGGTAACTCTGACTACCTCTACACTACATGTCTGAGCAATCAACTCGTTTTCTTAAGCTTTACCCCCCCCCCCCCCCCAAATAATTATAGAAAAAATAGTAAAAGTAATAGTATTAATCTTAAATAGATAGATAATTAAAAGTGTACTTTTTATTGGAAAAAAAAGAAAATTTACAATTTTTTTATCAAAGGATACAAATGAAAGTAAATTTTGCTATTTTGCTTTCCACTGAGGTTCGAATTCAGTAAAGCAACTTTTTGACCAATCAGACAGCTTGCCAGAAAAATTACAAAAATTAACAATTCCAGATTCTTACAATTAAGTATAAGCATAATTAATGTTTTTAACTTTAGTGTAACACTTACAATTCAATAAACAACAATTTTTTAAGCGGAGGATGTACACATCTTGTGTCTCAAATCACGTAGAAGATATGACGAAGTTTAACGTTCCCAAGTGGTAAACAAACAGACCAAAACCAAACGTCCCTATATGCATTCTTAAGGATGGGGTCCATGGGACCGGACTCGTCCTGAGATCTTGCAAATTGAACTCTGACGGTTCTTTTGGTCGTAACATTGGTACTTGCGCCACACGACTTGGTTGGTTGAATCCCCTGTCGGGAACTATATGACGGACCACACAGAATTCTGAATCCGTAACCGATATTCAATCCGGAGAGATGTAACTCTGATTGACAGCCATAACGACATTACCGGAACCACGGGAGAGTTTAAATAAGAGACGAAGGCTTATTTAATCATTCAATCATTTATTTATTTGCGTATATTTGTTTTGTCCATGTTGCAATATATGTATATAGTGTTCACTAACATTAATTATTGATATGGTTTGGTGTATACAGATTTTACGTCGCTTTCACCAATTTCAGCCCTACTGGGGGTAGAAACCGGATGTTGCTGACCTTTTATATAATGGGGAAAAGCAGACATCGAACTCGCCTCTGCAATACCCATCTCCCTAACAATTATTGGTCGCTATTGGTAAATATTAGTTTGCCTTGATGAGAGTTTGTGTCGTTTTTAACAATTGTAATCATATAGCTACATGGTAGCAAATTTGAAAATTGAATACCAGTTAAAACTAGTGTCATTAACAGTCATGTGCTCACTTTAAATTACAAAAATTTAATGTTAGAAAAGGACACTAGCCATGAATCGAACACTCCGTTGGATCAGCTACAAGAAACCATCTGTCATGTCATTACGGGGGTGTCGGTTGTTTTATTAAGATACATATAGTGTAAATCTACAAATTATTATGTTGAGTGATTGGGGTTTTACGTCGCTTTAAACAATATTTCAGTTATATCGCGATATGGAAGCAGGAGGTTACCAACCTCTTAAACATAGTGGCGCAACCCGGGAATCGAACACGGATCGTTGGCACCGACAATTAATCATGCATATTAAAATAAATAATTTCCCGTGTGAAATATAACTGTTATAATGGAGGGTGGGATAGGAGATGGAAATGAGAGAGAAAAATGGGGGGGGGGGGGTGTTTATGATAAAGACTGTTGTCCATTTGATATAGCATTGTCACTTTGTCTCAAAGTTCAAAGTTCAACTGAACTTGTCAGAGTCTTCGTCCCTTTCAGTATTATTAAATTCTAGTGGGAGATTTCGAGAGACGTTAAGTCTATCGTAATGCAACATACAATTTGTCTTCACTGGGTTTGCCACCCCCTCTCCTTGAACTTCTCGTAGCTGCCTCATTTCTCACTTATAAATCTTAAAATAAACACCCCCCCCCCCCCCCAAAAAAAGAGAGTTAAAAATTGTTTTGATAAATACCCCATAGTTATATCATATGGATGCACTCCCATACATCAAATGTGCCCTTAATAGCCATTGGTCAAGTGATCCCTATCAAGTTATACTGATTGGCTATGATTTTTCCCGCGCGCACGAACTGTTCTCATTTTTGTGTATGTGTTCAATGTCGGTGTTTGTGGTTGAAAACATGAGATATTCTGAATGTTTTGGAGTATTGCTATAAGAAGCATGGTGAGTTATTTAATATATATTTTAGTATGATGATCACCAGTATATGAACGATTGGTAATTTCGGAAGAAATTTATGGTTTACCAGAGTTAATTATGAACATCCCAGACACAGCGGAATGTTGTATGGACAGTTATGTTGATTACTCGGGAGCTGTAGAGCGCTTGGATTTTGATCTAGGCGATAAAGGTTCGAATTCCGATATTTACCACACAGGTCGGGCAATCAGTTTGGGTAGTATCATGCCTATTTTATTTTGTCATAGTTTGTAGGATTATTAATGCGAGCCTGTATAAATCTCACAATACTAAATCAAAGGACTGAAGGTCCTGAGTAACACTCATATGAAGATGAAGAGGTATTCGTTTTATCAATAGTATCAAGGACATAGTCCGGTAAGCGATTAAGGCCTAAAAGTAATCTGCCTAACGGGAGGTAACTCGTAATGTCACGATGATGTAACATTTTTAGTCGTTTTCAGAGTTATTCTACTGACCCAAACTTGTTTACGACATACCGGTTTCCGTTGCTCTAGCAATCGACAACGCTGATGTAGGTCTATATGCCGGCAAATATCAAATGGGAAAAGTAAAATATGAGGGCGTATTTTAACACCCCCCCCCCCAAAAAAATAAGGCACAAGATAGTCAACTAAAGGCGAAGGCCAGTATTTTTAATTATCTTGAAACAATCAATACTAAATTTAATGAACAAGAGAGGGTTTTTATTTTTAACCCTCAAAGTGCTAACGTATTTGAAAAGGGCTGCAGATTTAGGTCATGCAGCAGAGGATATGGTGTCTTTGAGCCATTATATTTCCGGACTCGTTCACAGTAGAGGCATGATTTACATATCATTAAAAAGAAGACATTTTAAACTTTTAAATAATACTATGATGTTGTTACTGACATATTCATTGAAGTAGTTATATATGTACCACAAAGGCAGATTTTTCAAGGAAATATATGTACTTGTTTTCCAAATAGCCTCCATCCTCCTAAAAGGGGGGAGGGCATTAATGTGTTTATATATTTTGATTATATCGAATCTAAATATGGTTATCATTTGAAATGTCATTTGAAGCTTTTATGTATACAATTCAATTCCTTTCTTGATCATGAAAAGGAAAGATTTCATTCAATATATATTACACACAAATAAGGTTATAGCAAAATGGGGGGAGGGTGTAATATCTATCAAATTTGTAAAATGCTCCATTACCTATTGTAATTTTATGTTGTTTTGACTTATGACAGACCATTGCACATTACAGTGTAATATCACAGTGATACAGATTTCAGAAATTATCAAATAAGTGTACTTTTTGTGAAGTTGTCATCATTTTAGTAGGTTTGTTTAATTACTATAGCCACTATGAAAGGCTTCGTAAGTTGTCAGAGCTTTCCCTAATCCTTGTTATTTTTTCAAACAATCAGTATAAATTCATAAATTTATCTACCAAAATAATAAAACCCAAACTTTTCTGTGTCATATCTGTGAAAAAAAAAAATAAAAACTGCTCTAAAATGACATTTCTCTATATCAAAATAGGCATGACACAGTGTTAATTTGCATTGATTCTAGTACAATGATTTGCTCCATAACATGATACGATTTTGTTATTATTTAATCTACCTCTGTTTATTCTTATAGAATATGCATGAAATAGCCAGTTGTAGATTTTAATTCTTCTTACTAGTTCACCAGACTACTCCCTTAATTCAGGACTAATTTCATTCTTACAATTAACAGCACAAATTCAAAATGACTCTTGAATCATTATTGAGTTATTTTAATCAATTTTCTTATAATGAAACAAAGTTGAAGTGGGAATAGTTATACGAAGCTTGTATTTAAGTCTGCATCCCAAGATGAACCATTAGCACAAGTTTGGGATTTTTCACACACTGTTTAGTTGAGGTGATTTGGCATACAGCCAAGTCAGAAGTCTTTTATATTTACAAGTTTGTCGCAAACTGAGGTACCCCCAACAGGCTAACCAAATCACTGAAGTGGAAAAACTGTCACATGAAGCAATCGAACCAGGTACTCGTGTGCATCTCATAGATGAATCATTGGTGCAACTTTGGTACTTGTACTGTTCATAACTGAGATACTTGTGCCCAAAACAGGATACCAAAATGACTCAAATGGAACAAGCAAAAAGAGAATTGTGGTACCCTGCTTTTGACGCTCTAACAGTAAGGGTGCAGTGATCTGTGACATTGTCATTGTTGTGCATATCTACAGATACAGGAAAGGTATTCCAACTAGGCACAAACATGCCAGATATGATGGCCCTACGTTATGACCAAGGTTAAAGTTTTTGTGACAGACAGACAGACAGACAGAGATACGGATGGACAGACAAATGAGATTTCATGTCCCCATGTTTTCATAAAAAGCGGGTGACAAAAAGTATGTCAAGTACAGCTTTAAACATGTTTTCGGGTCTGCATCCCAAGATGAATAATTAATTAGTGTAAGTTTGGTATTTGTAGCTTGTCTAGAATTGAGGTACACTAAAAGGCTAACTATGTCACTCAAAGCCATCAAGTGTATATCCCAAGATATTTTTGCTACTTAGAACTGAGTTTTCCAGTTGCGGATGTCAGGCCTATGGCACAAGATCATCCAAACTATGTGAAGGTGATCTAAAACTGTTCTTGCTCTGACAATTTCCTGTGGATTTGATGTGTACAAAGATAGAGAAGACATGGTGAATCCATGTTTGTAATTAGGAGGGGGTTGTAGTCAGATGAGGGGGTTCCTGAGGATACATAACTGTCAAGATAAGCAAGTGAATTCAAAGAAATCTAAGATGTCAAAAGTAATTATCTCAAATGGAAAGTCTCATCACAAGGAATCTACATGTGAACTTGTACCCCTACTGGATCAAAAGTTATAGCCCAATTAAAGTCAGTGGCGTAGCTAGGCGAAAATTAAGTGGATGCTTCTCTGAATACAGGGGGTCTGGGGGCCGCAATGTGGTCCCCAGCAGGTCCAGGGAGTGTTCTGGCGGAAGCCTAGGATACGAAGCGCCTGGAAACTCCGCAAAAATTGCAATTTTAGTGTTTTTAAAACCATGGCCCGGTGAAGAACTTGGGTGGAAAATATTTAGCCTCATTTTGCAGTCACACTTGCACATATTGTCGGTTTTATTACATTTATATTGCAAAATTCAGTGAGGCTGAGCTAGACAAAATTGCAGTATGAGCTCAACTTGTTTAAAACACTGGCCTATTTTGCATAGGGGAAACATACTTTAAAATTGTGATGAGTTAAAAAAATTGATTCATCCTGTATTGCTGATCGGATAGCGGACACACACTCTCTCTCACTCACTCTCTCTTTCTATTTTCTTGATTTTTTTCCTGGAAAAAATGTGGATGCTTTAGCATACAAGCATACATGGAAGCTACGCCACTGAAAGTTTTTGTGACAGACTGACAGATGGCGGAATGAGTATCATGAGATGTAATGTCCCCTTGCTTTCACAAAAGCAGAGGACAAAAATTGATGTTAAAAAGACATTCTAATTCAGTTGTTTTGTTTTCATAATTCTGATTGGTCCACAAATTAGCGTTCAGACATGTATAACCACGATATACCGTCCTCAAATTTATTAATACATTATACCTACTCTTTGTCCACATTGCCTCTGACTCCAACTATCAAAAATCCTGTCTGAACCAACTTCGTTCAGTGCTCTTAACGTTCATATTAAATCTCATATCAAGGACGATTTGCAAGTTCTACCATTCACGTGCACAATTATTACAATCAAGTTAAACTAACTAAACTGACAACGTACATGACATGCATGCGTACCACCGTGCAACATGCTTTCCATCATGTTATTTCATCTCGCCGCGCCGGAGCAAATCTGCCTGTTTAGCTGTTTACGATGCGATGCAAGTCACTCATGTATGAATCAATTTGTGATTAATAATTTAATCATAAAATTTTAAGAATATGAAACCGAAGAAACATCTTATTTAGATGCATTAAATATCAATTCTTTTCTCGGAACAATTTTATACATGGCGCTATTCGTCCCTTAGCAACGCGGAATTGGGGGGGGGGGGGGGGGGGTGTTCAAGTTAACACCCAGCTCTGGTGAAACTTACGCAGAATGTTTACAATACGTACAGGAATACATTTTACTTATACAATCTGCTGTCCCACTTTAATCAATTAAAACATCAATTTTTCGGCATAACGTCATCAAAAGCATGCTGTTATTGTGGTTGGCAAGGGCAGATGGAAAGGCCCGAAAACGTGCGATCAGTGCGTAGTAATCAATGACTGAATGAAAACATAGGTTACATGCCAGTTAGTTTCAAAAATAATCATCGTGTTTGTTCAGCTCTGGTATAGACTTTCCATGCATTTTCCTACATAATTTGCTCAATATGGAGTTCTTAACATACCAGAAGTATCAAATGTTCAAATTTAATACACATAATCATGGACATATTTCACCGAGTGTAGGAATACATGAGCAAAGGGGTGAATCCCAAGATTCCAATATGGCAACGCCCATGAACCGGGTCCATAACAGCGTAACACTTCGTGTTACAAAAATTCATTCTCAGTCCCTGATGTATGAAACTTTGATTTTTCATCTTCGTTGGTTTTAAAAAGTGATTCTTGGGCACCAGAATATGTTGATCAACGTGTAGATTAGTTCGTGGTATTCGAAGCATTTTATTTGTTTTCAGAAATAGGTCTATACAGTTTTAAGACGGGAACAAAATTCTCCGTGTCTTCTGAGTGGGGGTTATTTCGATGTTTACCTTATAGTACCTCTAACTTAAAATCTACACCAAGATAGAGTGCGGAGAACGCATCTGATTTTTTGCTCAATATCAACTCAGAAGAATTACGAGAACGCATGTTCTATTATGTAATGATGTACTCAGACTGGTTGGGAACATCCCTCTAAAGACATTCATTCCCTGTCTGGAGAGACATTTTGCTGACGTTTTAAAAAAAATGTCTCTCTAAAGAGGGATGTTTTCGACCTTAATGCACGAGTTCCCAAGAACTAAAAAATCAAAATCTTTATATTTGACCTGAAACTTAAAATCGCACATCTGCAGTACATACTGAACAATATTTGTAAAAGATGTTGACCTGTGGTAAGTACTATTGTCGAGTTTGATGATGTAAAACTTCTGCAGCTATAAACACAAAAACGGTTGATAGAAATTTCAAACATTCTTAATAGATATTGTTAATGACATTGTAAAGATGTTCGCTTTTAATTTTCAAATCAAAATTCCCAAATTTTGATTTTTAGTATTAAGGAACTCATGCATTAAGCTGGAAAAATCCGTCTTTAGAGAGACAATATTTTAATACTAATGAAATATCTCTCTAAACAGTGAATATCTCTCTTTAGAAGGATGTGCCCGACATGTCAAAACGATGTATACATAGTAACAAGATTACAATCCTGTGTAAGAATATACATTATGCGTCCGTTACGGAAATGGCCGAGTGGTTACGATTGAGCAGTCTTAGTTAGAAGGTACTGGGCATCTTTTTACCGTCTGTCATGTGAATGCTAAATTTTTAGTTTGCAGACTTTAGCAGGAAACATAAATTTTTATTGTGAAAATAGTGATACTTGGAAAAATTAAAATCAGATTTCTCTACTATATCATACAGGAATAATTGCATTTATAAGTCAGTAATTAACAGTAAATACAAAGCTAAATGCCCCCACAGAACATACAGGTAGTGAATACAGCTCATATAGTAATTGACCTATATAACGTCATGTAGCGATCACAGTCACGAAAATTCGCGAGACTTGCCGAAGCTACACGCATTTACATTTATATTCAAATATCAATATCTCCAGAACTAATAAGTATTTTCCGAAAAATATATATATATGAAGATGTTATTCAAAGCATATATATTTTATTTAAGCAAAAACACAAATTTGTATAATTTAAGTTTCCCATGTCCTTTAAAGTAAGTTAAAGCTGGATTCTCACCATAAAAAGTCGAAATGTTTCGAAATTTTTTTTTTCTGGAGCGAGGTCGACCTAGATCGACCTCGCTCCCGTATATTTCATGAATACTAAATGAACGTCTGACTCAAATGCTCTCGCTTACAATATAAAAGAAATTACAAATCGTGACATGCAACTGTCGGCGACCTGCACCCAGGTTCAGCATGGCTGTACAAAACGTATGAAAACTTTGTTTCCTCACTATGCACTAGAGGGATTCATTTATTTATACTTTCACATTTATTTAATTCCTTTACAACAATTTAGTATGTGTCTATTTCTTCATTTCGGGCTGATCTTATACAATACATGTATAGTGTAAACATGCATATGTTACTGCATTTCATAACATGATCCACTACAGATAGGACACGCAGGGGTTTTGTCTGGCTAAACATAACCGCTTCTTGCCTTATCCTTTCAACCCGTCTTCCATATTCTAGCCGGGTGGCGTTCGCCCAAGTTCACTGCTCTCAAATTTACACTTTTCCCTGCATCCCACCCCTTCCCTCATTTCCTCTCCTTCCCACCTCACCTCAAAAATAAAATGAAATTCGAAATTAGTATACAGCATTCCCAAGGACACTTTTATGAATTCAGAGTGTTCGATTATAAATATTTTTACATTTACAGAGACAGAAATGATGGAGAGAAGAAAAAAGCCGTTTGTTCTTCAAACAGCGTACATATATGTTATTTTTATCTATTCATCCGGGAAGAAAGGGGGTGGGGGGTTCAGCAGTGGTGGATGGGTAAGAAGTTCCGCGCGCTTTTGTATAATTTTATGAATGGATATCCATGTCCAGTCGAATAGTTGTAAAGGAACAGCATTAATTTTAATTCTACTTAATATATGATTTTTAAACTTTTTTTCGTTCATCTGCGCCTCACCCTTCCGCTTTTTTCACATGTCTAAGAGATCTTCGGCAAAAGCGTTCGGTCGTTCCGTTCGTCTATATGTACTTCCGTAATTCTGCAGTGCCTGATAACTTATAATAGAATGTTGTTACCAAAATTCAACAGTAAGTATATCCCCTAAACATCTTCATGTGACCCCGGGGTAGGACACTGACAGCTATGTTTATTTGCAGCTGGGGCATTCGTGTTTCAAAAACGCATGTTGTTCAGCTAAAAATGTTAGTTCTAGAATTTGTATGAAAACCGTACTAGCCCGTCAATAACAATATGAATTATCACAAAATTGTCATATAGAAATAAAATGGAATAAAATAAAACAATACTTTGTGAATCTATTTGTCAGAAGAGTCCTATACTTTACAAATAACATTATTCAGTATGCATCCTCCATGTAGGATCGTGAACTTAATCTTTTGCATAATTTTGAAGATTTCGTCTTCAGTCTATACTATTTCCTGTTTGTATGTTACTTATTCGAACACTCCAAAAGATGTGTCAACAAACGGATGTGTAAACTGATGTGTATTTGTTTACAGTAAAGTGTACATGTATAAATAATATTATGCTTTCTAAATGTGTGGTCTGTTCTGGAGTATTGGAATTTGACACTTGTAATTTGGAGAAACGCTAGTATTACTTGAATATCGTAAGTTTTCAAATTACCTATATCTTACTGGCATTTTTACATTTGCATGGAGAGGGTGGTTTCGTTACAAGTACAACTGAACACACGATACTATTTGCACATTGTGATATATATGTCACATTTGGTCATATTACAAAATCTAAATAACTAGTACATGTAATATAATTTGTTCGTTCAACTTTAAAAGGGCTATGGTAAGGAACAATAGTGCGACCGCCTCGAATTTAAGGGATTTTTCAAAATAAAAATTTTATGGTTCTATGTTCTTAATTTACTTAAATAAGACATATTTTCATGTGCTAACAAGGAATAGTAAAAAAAACATTGATATTGATGTGCTACAGGACGATGAAGTAGCACATGATAACAGAAAATGTCAAAAATCAACGAGATTTTTAGTTTTCACAAGGAAAATTGGAATTGACCCCATGAATATTCATTGACAAAATTTCTTATATTTGTGAGAAATGAATCAAATCGTACTACAAAATATTTTGAATGAAAACTTGTGGGGCCAACCTTAAAATAAAACTTTTTGAAAATATCGCTTGTAAAGTTTCCGTATTCCCCGGAATTGAGTTTCACAATATTTTCCACCTTAATATTTCCAGCCTAGCAGATGAAGATCAAAGCATAATAATTCTTTTTCCCATAGGGCCCCATGATAATTTACCAAACTGCAAGGAATATTTACAGAACTTTCTGTATCTTACCTTTGTATAACCCATATATCAAAACGTTTATCAGACCCTCCTCTATCAGAATTCGAACAGTTTACTATAGCTCATCGACCTTATTTCAAGAAAATCTTGCTGGAAAGGGGTCCACCCTCCCTTCAAAAAAAAAAAAATAATAATAAAATAAAACAAGAGCAATACCTAGCGTGGCATAATACGCCCGTCGCTTAATTCGGACGGGATCAATTCGCATTTAGCACGAGTTTCATGAAAAACATCTGACGTTAATTGCGTTTCATAGCATTTTATCATAGGAATAAGTCCAAGGGCAATAACTCCTGCAAAAATTGTTCCTATCAAACCCATCTTGGAACTTGACCTGCAAAAAAAAATCTTGAAATATTTTAGTCCAAGGCACCCACTAACAGCCCCTCCTAAAATTATAAATTCCTCAAAAATGAAGAAAAAGATATCAATACCCGTAAAATATGCGATAGTTGGTACATTTTACTTGTTTCATGCTAAATTTCATAATGTTTTAACATAAATTAGATTTTTAATGAATTTTCTTTAAAAAATCTTGAAATTTATAAGTCCAAGGACCATAAATCCGTCAAATCGTAACAAAACTCGAACTGGTACTGACGCCGCTTGATATAAAGCAATATACCAAATTTCAATTCAATATCTTGAAATACGGCAAAAAAAGTCCAGAAAACATTACCTTGGACAGATGGTCAACCCCCCTCCCCCTCCTAAAATTATAAATTTCTCAAAAATGAGGAAAAAGATATTAAAACCGCAATATATGCGATGGTTGGTACATTTTACTTGTTTCATGATAAATTTCATAAAGTTTTGACAAAAAATAGATTTTTAATGAATTTCTGAAAAAATCTTGAAATTTGTAAGTCCAAGGGCCATAAATCCGTCAAAAGTATGTTAATCGTAACAAAACTCGAACTGGTACTGACGCCGCTTGCAATATAGCTATATACCAATTTTCAACTCAATATCTTGAAAGACGGCAAAAACAAAGTCTGGAAAACATGACCACGGACGGAGGTATGGACAGCGCCAATAACATAATGGTCCTGTCTTATGACGGGCGTATGAAAATGCCAAAATTCAAATGTAAAGAACATTTTTAGGTTATAAAATCTTTATATCAGCGAAATATCAAAATTTGTGATTTTACCGCACAGTCTTTATTTATAGATTGAGCCACAAATAATCTCATCCAGTCGCAGCGCCTGATACAATGAAATATTAGTCCATCTCTCCTTACTGCAGATCAGGCAATCACACGTCTCGTTAATAACCATTCTTAGACCTACATGTATACAAGAACATAGAATATAGTTATTTTTTATCCCCTCGCAACAGCGTTGCAAGGGGGGGGGGGGGGAGGGGGGTGTTATTGTAATGATACCGTCGTATGTGGGTGCGTGCATGGGTGCATGTGTCTGAAACAAAACCTCGTAGACACCATAGACGTCACCGTTTTGGCCCCATTGGAATGATACGTAAATATAATGAGAGAAAGATCACTACTGATTTTGGGGTTAAAAGGTCAAAGGTTAAGGGCACTAGAAAGCATCATAAAAACCATGTAGACCATCTAGAAGTCACAGTTTTGGCCCTATTGGGTCCATACTTCACATATGTCTTAAAGAACGTCCCTATTTACTTGGGAGTCAACAGGTCAAAGGTCAGGGTCAATGTAGTACCATGAATTTTGCTGCCGTACGAGGGAATGCCACGCTCATTCTCATCCCTGTTGTTTCCTTTGTAGATTAAAAAAAATCATTGCCAAAATCCCATTGCCAATCTGCATATTTTTTTCTGAGATTTATGCATGTTATTATATTACATATGAGCGGACATTTATTCTTCTGCAGTAAAAATTGCATACGTTAAACTCAGAATATCTATCAATATATATTTTGGCCCCTATGACCTCACTCTTTTACTTTTTCGTGATTATTTCCAGAAATCCAGGATTTTCTATTAACAAGAGCAACATCAACATAGCATAATACGTTGATTATATATCATTTCAAACACAACAAATATCTAAATGTACATATCTTTAAAAGATTTAATCAATCAAATGCATTGTGACCTTGACCTTAGAGATATGACCTTCGTCAAGGTCATGTCATAACATTAAGACATGGGCAACAGAAATTCTGAGATATTAGTCAGATCGATGAAGGTTGTAAAACGTTATGGCCCAGACAAGTTCTATCCATCTAACATATTGTGACCTTGACATTGGAAGTATAAAATTGGCTCAAGGTCATGACACACCGTCTTCCCATAATGACCATTTCTATCAAATATGAAGTTAATTTAACAAAGAATATAGAAACTATGCCTCAAACAAAATGTTACCTAGGTTTGATTCCAAACATCTGTGATTTTTCATCCAAATTCAAATTGTTGCCCTCAGATTTATCAAATGTGATAAATAAAGCATGAAAACTCCCCCAAATACCTAAATTCAACATTTTCTACCGGAAAACAACAAAAATTTTGTTTTCAAAGTAGGGCAAAAATTAAGCCGTTACGGGCCCTAGTCCTTTGTTTATTTAAGCTACGCACGGTTGGGTGGATGGCGTTTTAGTGGCAAAATGCATACACCATTACAGTATCATGTGATCTTTTGTTACAACTAACTTTGAATCCTTTATGTACATGTATGTTACTTCAAAAAAAAAAAAAAAAAAAAAGGAAGAAGAAAGAAACAAAAAAGGAAATATATAGAGATAATTACATGTACTTGTGTTTGCGACGCCATGTTGCCTTTGTCGTGTCTTTGATCAAATGTCACGGTTGCATAACATATCCTGTTTCTTTTATACCGTGGGCGAAATCTCTGTTCGAGCATTTGGGTCATTTGGGTTCATTTAATATTCATATAACATACAGAAGTGAGGTTGATCTAGGTCAAATTCGCTCCCGTCAAATTTTTTCGAAACATCTCGGTGTTTTATGTTGAGAGGCCAGCTTTAAGTTAAGAGGTCTGAGGTACATTTGTGTCCGATGATGTCATCAACAATTAAATCAACAAGAGACCCTGATATTCTACGATAGATATGATGACATTTGTTACACTAAAACATTAATTAATTTAAACTTAGACCAATACTGGTAAATGTCCCCGTCTATGTTTACTATAAATACTGGTAAATGTCCTCATCTATGTGTACTATAAATACTGGTAAATGTCCTCGTCTATAGATGTGTACTATAAATACTGGTAACTGTCCTCGTCTATGTGTACTACGAATACTGGTAAATGTCCTCGTCTATGTGTACTATGAATACTGGTAAATGTCCTCGTCTATGTTTACTATAAATACTGATAAATGTCCTCGTCTATGTGTACTATAAATACATGTACTGGTACATGTCCTCGTATGTACTATAAATACTGGTAAATCTCCTCGTATATGTTTACTGTAAATACTGGTAAATGTCCTCGTCTATGTTTATTATAAATACTGGTAAATGTCCTAGTCTATGTGTACTATAAATACATGTACTGGTACATGTCCTCGTATGTACTATAAATACTGGTAAATGTCCTCGTCTACGTGTACTATAAATACTAGTAAATGTCCTCGTCTATGTGTACTATGAATACCGGTAAATGTCCTCGTCTATGTGTACTATAAATACATGTACTGGTACATGTCCTCGTATGTACTATAAAAACTGGTAAATGTCCTTGTCTACGTGTACTATAAATACTGATAAATGTCCTCGTCTATGTGTACTATGAATACTGGTAAATGTCCTCGTCTATGTGTACTATGAATACTGGTAAATGTCCTGGTCTATGTTTACTATAAATACAGGTAAATGTCCTCGTCTATGTTTACTATAAATACTGGTAAATGTCCTCGTCTATATTTACTATAAATACTGGTAAATGTCCTCATCTACGTGTACTATATATACTGGTAAATGTCCTCGTCTATGTGTACTATAAATACTGGTAAATGTCCTCGTCTATGTGCACTATAAATACTGGTAAATATCCTCGTCTACGTGTACTATACATACTGGTAAATATCCTCGACTATGCGTACTACAAATGCCATCGTCTATTAGTACTATAAATCCTGGTAAATGTCCTCGACCATGTGTACTATAAATACTGGTAAATGTCCTTGTCTATGTGTACTATGAATACTTGTAAATGTACTAGATTCTAACATGATTGAGAATTTCCCCCTATAATTCCCATGGTGTTACACCGGGCATTATTCTCAAGTAGACTCATGGCCTGATACGCCACGCTTCCGAACATGAGAAATATGAAAGTCCTATGTCTTACGGCTAAACAGTGGTTAAAATGGTACATCGAAGTAAGTCAAAGGTCGCGGTTAAGGTCACATGATAAAAAACCCCCCACACCAACACCCCCTCCCCCCCCCAAAAAAAAAACAAACAAAAAACCACCCCCAAAACTGGTACCAACGCAAAGGTATTGCCTTAGGGACACACAGTCCAAAATATGAAGACCCCACGTCTTACGGTTAAAAAGTTATATTGAAGTAGGTCACGGTTAAGGTCACATAATACAAAAAATTGGTACCAACGGGAAAGTGTTGCAATAAGGGACACGTGCCAAATATGAAGGCCCTACGTCTTAATTTAAAAAGTTATGACCAAGGTTAAACTTTTTGTGACAGACGGACGGACAAACGAATGAGATTTAATGTCCCCACGCTTTCGCGAAAAACGGGGAAAAATGAAATTTAAAAACAAACAAGCTGACAACGTTTAATGGTACAGGTATTCACAAACGCGAACTAATAAGTTGTACTACCGCCACTAGTAGCTCGGGGAAATAGTTAATAGCCAAGGCGGTCGGGATACCGAGTTTTCGCGAATGCGACTTTATTCAAGTATGATACACATGCATCTTAAAAACGTTGAAGCACAACGCTTTTCCCAAGACCGATAGCACATATCATTTTACAAAAACTGCGTCAATGATTGTTAGATCTAATCCGCTTAGGATGAGGAACTGGAAAGTGACCTACTGATGTAGGACAACGGATAAAAGCTTCGCACTTTATCACAGACAGCGACATAAACTCCTGCAGCAACATTGTAAAAAGGAATGATTAAACCTTTTTTTCATTCGAAGAAGTTTAGTGTATACTTCCGTATTTCTTGACGTATTGTATTTGCAGAACACCAAAGAACTTATTAGGATAGGCTTGAAGTTGCATCTTCGCTTACAATAGACTCCGAGGTTTCCCAAAACACTTCTACATAGGACTAGAGCAATACAGACAGGGACATAGCACTTTCAAGAATGGAAGTAGATCAAAACTTACTGTATAAATGTCTTCGTTTATAAATCATATCGGTCATAAAACCGACCGGCAAAACTTTTATATCTCTACACTAGAGAGTTTCTCATATCAAATGTAGTTGATGACATGAACGATAACTCTAATTCAGTTATGAATAAAGCTACTGGATTGCCAGGAATATTGCAAATACAGATTTTCGTTGTCTTTTCACAGATAGGTTTATTTGGAAAGGTTTCAATTTCTTTGCTTTATTCATGTGATTATGTATCTTATATATATTTTATTTCAAACTTGTACGCAAAATACCCCCCCCCCCAAAAAAAAAAAACCCGCCAAAAAACAAAACCCCAAAACCGAAAGTAGATATTGAGTGATGTATTGTTATTCTTCTAAATTGTTATGAAATATGTCTGAATCAGTCAATCAAATAACTTGAAAACTCCAAATTTTCGTTTGGTAACAACATCAGACGTCTCTATGATAGACAATAAGAAGAAACTGGTTCAGTTTTGAAGCAAACCTGTCATAAACCGAATAAGTAGAATTTATCTTAAAAGTTCCACAAAAAATTTTCAATGGAGTATATATTCGCTGTCGTTTGTCCCTACAAACTCCCATCTTATAAACCCCTCATTAAAATTTGGTCGTACTTCACACATTTTTCACTCGGGATATGAGCTTTCGGGAAATATCACTTAAAATCTTTTTGCAAAATCAAGGTAACTCAGAATATAGAATTGAAATCCGTAAACAACTTATTTTCAGAGAATTTTCAACAAGCAATGATCATACTTTATACCAATGTTGTCACTTGGGATAGGGCTGTCAGACAAAGGACTCTCGGATCACTGATGAAAGGTCAATGTCGCACAGCAGCTACAACTTAATTTACGAAAGAAAGGCTTTAATATTTATTGATAAATTTGACAGGCATATGTTATACTCTATTTTGAATGCCTTTGGTTTGATGTAGACTGAACATAGAAATTTTCTAACTCGACTCATTTTTAAAAGATAATTTCTCTACAGAAACCTGCACTCGGAAGTTACAAAATATCAATATTGCAACATGCAAATTAAGTTTCACCAAGACAGGATTCGAACCTGTATCTCTCGTGCGTAAACACGAGTGCTCTTCCTTAAGCTACTTGGCATCTCTTTTTAATCTGTGGCTTTTACTTTAAAAATTATAAATTCATATATGCATATATATATATATATATATATATATATATATATATATGACTCTGAATAAACGTAATTACAATAATATATAAATCACCGTAAATGAAACGTCAAACTAGCAACGAGACGGCAAGGGACACACTATTGCTGTTAGTACAAATATTCTAAGAGGAGTCCCCTACCGGTCTGTACAAATCCATTAAGGTGGCGCGAGTGTCGTGTGACGTCATAGTTTCATTCCGGATTTTTGTTACCGTTGCGTAGTTTATTTTTATGCCGTGTTGTTCTTTGTTGGTGAAACGAAACGTCAATCGTCGTCATGTCCAACAGATTTCGGAAAAAACCCCGGACAACTGGCAAAAAAGGGTTATAGTGATAAAATAAAGGGGTTAAGGAAGGCATTATAGAAACGTATAAGTTGTGATGAACCTGTGCCATATCGATCTATAGAGTGCGAGTGTGACGATGTCGATGATACAATAAGTGGACGCGTTGCCGTTGATCACGATTATATAGATATTGCTGTCTAATTTTTTGACAGGAATTATGGCCCCTATTTTTTTAAGATTCCAGGCTTTTCGCCCTAAAATCCGTTCGCACCTAAGTTGTTTCGCCCCAATACCTGTTCGCCCTGGGTGGTTTCGCCCTAGGTCGTTTCGCCTCAATAAATAAAGCTATGGAAGCGTTGAAGCTAACTCTATTTCATATTTTTTGAAAACTTTCAAAAAGTGCCAAGCATTCGGTCCGATAACTTTGTGAATTCTATCAGACCAAACAAGCTTTCTAACATGATGAACTTTTTACATATTGAACTATATTTTCAAATGACATGTCTTTCTTCAGAAATCTTGGGTAAAAAAATAATCTATAGATGGTACTGAAGAGGCCTTCTCGATAGGATATATATTGCATGGACTACTTTGTATGTTTTATATATACCTTGCAGATGTTGCAAATAGTATATATTGCATGTATCATTGTGTCATGGCCATTGTTTTTCATAAATTCAAAAGTACATGTAGTAAATTACAAGCAGTTTTCACCAATTTTTGGAGAAAAAAAATCTATCCAATATTATATTAAAATATCTATATTTAGAAATGGAGATTGCACACCTTATCTATGTGTTGCAGATATTAAAAACAGTGTATATTGCAATGTTCTTAAGTTTGAACCATTACTTTTTCATTAATTGGAAATAATACATAAAAAACACGAATTTTTCTTCGATATTTGATGAAAAATTATGCCCGAGACAGTATTCAGATGCCTGTCAATCAAAAATAAGTATTGCAAGGTATTATTTTTATGATTTATTCTTATTGTAATTACAACAAATAATAAGTATGCCAAATTTTATGAAGTTTGAACCATTACTTTTTCATTAATTGGAAATTATATATAAAAACATGAGTTTCTCGTTGATATTTGATGAAAAAGTATGCCCGAGACAGTATTCAGATGCCCGTCAATCACAAATAAGTATTGCAAGGTATTATTTTTATGATTTATTCTTATTGTAATTACAACAAATAATAAGTGTACCAAATTTTATGAAGTTTTAACCATTATTTTCAAAGTTATAGCTATTTCTAGGTATTTACACATCTATTTCAACCTGAAATATTTACATGCTGTAGTAACCTTTGACACCTATTTCATGGAACTTTTTTATGAAATTGTTACCATGGCTTGAAATGTTGGCATTATGTTCCTACAATATTTGTATAAGTGTAATTGTTATAATTAGTGAAAATTATTTGTGTTATAGGTCTATTATTGTCATGTGACCTTATCAAGGCTTATGTAAAAACAATACTTTAAATCTCACTGAGGGTACATACTTTTGTGCTACCATTAAACAAAGAAAAAGCCATGCAACATATACATTTTTGTTTTATTTTTTGTACTTCAAACATAGATCTTTAGTTTAGAAGATGAATTGGACCAGTTTAACCATAAAAAGCACGACACTCGAGCCACCTTAAGGGCTAAAAGTACGTCAGTCGAAGTCGAGAGCATTAATGTGTGTATATTAGGTAAAGCTCACGTTTTGGCCGGATTACGTAGCAAAATCTGGTCTATGAAATGCCGACGTCCGTCTGTCTGTCCGTCCTCCTCCGTCAATGATTTGGTTTAGCTCTTGCATTTAAGTATATTGCAAAAAGACCACTGACAATAATTCTTTCAATTTAAAGATATACCTTAATGAGCTCCATTTATCAAAACCTTTGTGACCTTGACGGTTCCCAACTTCAAGGTCAAATGTGTAATCGGATGTACCTCAATTACAGAACGACCGTTACAGTTGTCTTTCAAACTTCACATGTAGATAGACCTTGATGATTTTTATCCATTCAAAACAAAACAACTTCCCAGTTTCTACGCCAAATGTGTAACTGACTTTAGTTCAATAATACGATTACAGGAAGACCGTATGACTTATGTCTTTCAAACTCGCGCACAAATTGACCATGATGAACACTATTCCTACTGACACTTTTGTGACCTTGAAGGTTCCCAGTTTCAAAGTCAAAAGCATATTTAATTTTAATTCAACTAACGAAAGATCATGAGAATTTGATCTTTCACACCAAACACGTTGATAGATTTAGATGGGCTGTATCCCTGATGACCTTTGTGACCTTGTCCTTAAAGGTTCTCTGACGGGCCTTGTCCAAACCTCTTTCAGAGGAGACATGGTCCTGAACCTCGTCCCCTCTGACTGTTAGTCGGGACTCCTACAGATCTGGGGTCTTGGATCGCTTTCAGACTGGCAGAGCACGGTTTATCATGTTGTAGGGGCAGGCTTGGTGTAGTAGTTAAGCGCTCGGCTTGCGGCGCCGACGATCCGGGCTCGATTCCAGGGTTGCGCCACTATGATTAAGAGGTTGGTAACCTCCTGCTTCCATGTCGCGATATAACTGAAAAATTGTTGAAAGCGACGTAAAACAGCAATCAACCAACCAACCATGTTGATGTCGCATATATTTTTATATCATTATGTGTTTTACAGGGGTCCGTGAATGTCCACTGTGGTACATTGTTGTTAGTGCCATAGTCATGTGACAACAGTTACTTTCGTATTTTGCATGAATGTCAGACTTATTCCCTTTGCAGTGTGGAGCTCGTGAAAAAGTTCCCCGCGGATGGTTTGACTTAAGTGTTATTATACCTTTTTCCTGATGTTATGTGGCTGTGACACTTTCTACACAGTGTTTGTTCACATTCATTTATATATACAGTGTTGAATTATTATTGTTTCGTCTGTAAGGACATTCACGGCGGGTGTGGCTAGCCAAACAGGGGACGCTCACTCCTCCCGGGCACCTGGTCTCACCTCTGAATTTCAGGGGTCCGTGAATGTCCACTGTGGTACATTGTTGTTAGTGCCATAGTCATGTGACAACAGTTACTTTCGTATTTTACAATACCTTACGTGTTTATATTTTTATGACCTCTCAATATGCGATACCTTTTGACCCTTATTCTTTACATGGAGGATTATTTATAAATTTTTAAATGTACGTCCTTTGATTGTTCTGCTGTTACGGTGAGTGGGAAGGTGGGCGCGTAAACCGGTTAACCACACCATCTGTTTGGTTTTTGTCAAATCAAATGACCGTCCTAAGTCGGTATCGTAATTGCACTATAATCAAATATTTTTGTAATGTGTTGTATGTGCTAGTATATTATTTATAATAATGTATTGTATACAAATGTAGCTCCATGGTGACTTCTGCCACAAAACTGAGCCAGTAACTCCTCTTTTTTCTTCCAAATCTTCATGCCTATACCCACAATCGGTTTCACTGGTGTGGGATTAAGAAAAAACCAATATACTAAATCATGAATATTTATTTAAAACCATTACTGAATTTCAGGTTAACTCAAACATTCCAAAAAAGGAAAAAAGGGAAGTGCCATATTGTCTACCGTCTTAGTTCCCGCTGCCGCCATGGACGAAAGGACGCATACCCCAGGTGGACAAGCAGGACGGGACCTGACCATGCCCACCAACAGCCAGACTTGAGGAGCGGACACAAACCCCAGATGGGCAGGCAGGACTAGACATAACCTTGCCCACAAACAGATGGACTTGCGTGCAAACAAAGGGAAGTGAAATTTTTTTCTACATGTATTGCAGTGGTGGAGACAGATGAATGGATGGATCCCGAGGCCTGGGAGTATGTATGTGATGCGTGTATCGTGTTTTAATGACAATTGTAGGGCGTTCAAAGTAAAGTTCCCATTCACTATCATTCATTCTAAGTAAAGATCATAAATACAGTTAATGTTCAGTTTAAAATCAAGTCCCTCTTTTCAATTATATATCTATATCAATTTTCAATGACTTGTGTACCTTTGTTGTTCAGTGCTAACCCGTCTACTGTCTTAGTTATTCCAGTTGCCGCCAAGGAGAAGATGCACAGCCCAGGTGGGCAGGCTGGACGGGACCTGACCCACCAACAGATGGACTTGAGAGGACACAGCCCAGGTGGATAGGCAGGACTGGACCTGACCTTGCCCACCAACAGATCGACTTGCACGCAAACAAAGGGAAGTGAAATTTTTTTTCTACGTGTATTGCAGTGGTGGAGACAGATGAATGGATGCATCCCCCTGAGGCCTAGGAGTATGCATGTGATGCATGTATCCTGTTTTAATAGCAACTATTTAGTTATTCCAGTTGCCGCCAAGGAGAAGATGCACAGCCCAGGTGGGCAGATAGGACGGGACCTGACCCACCAACAGATGGATTTGAGGAGAGGACACAGCCCAGGTGGGCAGGCAGGACTGGACCTGCTAACCCGTCTACTGTCTTAGTTATTCCAGTTGCCACCAAGGAGGAGAAGATGCACAGCCCAGGTGGGCAGGCTGGACGGGACCTGACCCACCAACAGATGGACTTGAGAGGACACAGCCCAGGTGGGCAGGCAGGACTGGACCTGACCTTGCCCACCAACAGATGGACTTGCACGCAAACAAAGGGAAGTGAAATTTTTTTCTACGTGTCTTGCAGTGGTGGAGACAGATGAATGGATGGATCCCGAGGCCTAGGAGTTTGTATGTGATGCATGTATTGTGTTTTAATGACAATTGTATGGAGTTCAAAGTAAATTTCCCATTCACTATCATTCATTCTAAGTAAAGATCATAAATACAGTTAATGTTCAGTTTAAAACCAAGTCCCTCTTTTCAATTATAGATCTATATCAATTTTCAATGACTTATGTACCTTTGTTGTTCAGTGCTAACCCGTCTACTGTCTTAGTTATTCCAGTTGCCGCCAAGGAGAAGATGCACAGCCCAAGTGGGCAGATAGGACGGGACCTGACCCACCAACAGATGGATTTGAGGAGAGGACACAGCCCAGGTGGGCAGGCAGGACTGGACCTGACCTTGCCCACCAACAGATAGACTTGCATGCAAACAAAGCGAAGTGAATTTTTTTTCTACGTGTATTGCAGTGGTGGAGACAGATGAATGGATGGATCCCGAGGCCTAGGAGTATGTATGTGATGCGTGTATCGTGTTTTAATGACAACTGTAGGACGTTCAAAGTAAAGTTCCCTTTCACTATCATTCATTCTAAGTAAAGATCATAAATACAGTTAATGTTCAGTTTAAAATCAAGTCTCTCTTTTCAATTATAGATCTATATCAATTTTCAATGACTTATGTACCTTTGTTGTTCAGTGTTAACCCGTCTACTGTCTTAGTTATTCCAGTTTCTGCCAAGGAGGAGAAGATACACAGCCCAGGTGGGCATATAGGACGGGACCTGACCCACCAACAGATGGATTTGAGGAGAGGACACAGCCCAGGTGGGCAGGCAGGACTGGACCTGACCTTGCCCACCAACGGATGGACTTGCACGCAAACAAAGGGAAGTGAAATTTTTTTCTACGTGTATTGCAGTGGTGGAGACAGATGAATGGATGGATCCCGAGGCCTAGGAGTATGTATGTGATGCGTGTATCGTGTTTTAATGACAATTGTAGGGCGTTCAAAGTAAAGTTCCCTTTCACTATCATTCATTCTAAGTAAAGATCATAAATACAGTTAATGTTCAGTTTAAAATCAAGTCCCTCTTTTCAATTATAGATCTATATCAATTTTCAATGACTTATGTACCTTTGTTGTTCAGTGCTAACCCGTCTACTGTCTTAGTTATTCCAGTTGCCGCCAAGGAGAAGATGCACAGCCCAGGTGGGCAGATAGGACGGGACCTGACCCACCAACAGATGGATTTGAGGAGAGGACACAGCCCAGGTGGGCAGGCAGGACTGGACCTGACCTTGCCCACCAACGGATGGACTTGCACGCAAACAAAGGGAAGTGAAATTTTTTTCTACGTGTATTGCAGTGGTGGAGACAGATGAATGGATGGATCCCGAGGCCTAGGAGTATGTATGTGATGCATGTATCGTGTTTTAATGACAATTGTAGGGAGTTCAAAGTAAAGTTCCCTTTCACTATCATTCATTCTAAGTAAAGATCAGAAATACAGTTAATGTTCAGTTTAAAATCAAGTCCCTCTTTTCAATTATAGATCTATATCAATTTTCAATGACTTATGTACCTTTGTTGTTCAGTGCTAACCCGTCTACTGTCTTAGTTATTCCAGTTGCCGCCAAGGAGAAGATGCACAGCCCCGGTGGGCAGATAGGACGGGACCTGACCCACCAACAGATGGATTTGAGGAGAGGACACAGCCCAGGTGGGCAGGCAGGACTGGAGCTGACCTAGCACACCAACGGATGGACTTGCACGCAAACAAAGGGAAGTGAAATTTTTTTCTACATGTATTGCAGTGGTGGAGACAGATGAGCGGATGGATCCCGAGGCCTAGGAGTATGTATGTGATGCGTGTATCGTGTTTTAATGACAATTGTAGGGAGTTCAAAGTAAAGTTACCTTTCACTATCATTCATTCTAAGTAAAGATCAGAAATACAGTTAATGTTCAGTTTAAAATCAAGTCCCTCTTTTCAATTATAGATGTATATCAATTTTCAATGACTTGTGTACCTTTGTTGTTCAGTGCTAACCCGTCTACTGTCTTAGTTATTCCAGTTGCTGCCAAGGAGGAGAAGGTACACAGCCCAGGTGGGCATATAGGACGGGACCTGACCCACCAACAGATGGATTTGAGGAGAGGACACAGCCCAGGTGGGCAGGCAGGACTGGACCTGACCTTGCCCACCAACAGATGGACTTGCACGCAAACAAAGGGAAGTGAAATTTTTTTCTATGTGTATTGCAGTGGTGGAGACAGATGAATGGATGGATCCCGAGGCCTAGGAGTATGTATGTGATGCATGTATCGTGTTTTAAAGACAATTGTAGGGCGTTCAAAGTAAAGTTCCCTTTCACTATCATTCATTCTAAGTAAAGATCATAAATACAGTTAATGTTCAGTTTAAAATCAAGTCCCTCTTTTCAATTATAGATCTATATCAATTTTCAATGACTTATGTACCTTTGTTGTTCAGTGCTAACCCGTCTACCGTCTTAGTTATTCCAGTTGCCGCCAAGGAGAAGATGCACAGCCCAGGTGGGCAGATAGGACGGGACCTGACCCACCAACAGATGGATTTGAGGAGAGGACACAGCCCAGGTGGGCAGGCAGGACTGGACCTGACCTTGCCCACCAACGGATGGACTTGCACGCAAACAAAGGGAAGTGAAATTTTTTTCTACGTGTATTGCAGTGGTGGAGACAGATGAATGGATGGATCCCGAGGCCTAGGAGTATGTATGTGATGCATGTATCGTGTTTTAATGACAATTGTAGGGCGTTCAAAGTAAAGTTCCCTTTCACTATCATTCATTCTAAGTAAAGATCATAAATACAGTTAATGTTCAGTTTAAAATCAAGTCCCTCTTTTCAATTATAGATCTATATCAATTTTCAATGACTTATGTACCTTTGTTGTTCAGTGCTAACCCGTCTACTGTCTTAGTTATTCCAGTTGCTGCCAAGGAGGAGAAGATGCACAGCCCAGGTGGGCAGATAGGACGGGACCTGACCCACCAACAGATGGACTTGAGGAGAGGACACAGCCCAGGTGGGCAGGCAGGACTGGACCTGACCTTGCCCACCAACAGATGGACTTGAACGCAAACAAAGGGAAGTGAAATTTTTTTCTACGTGTATTGCAGTGGTGGAGACAGATGAATGGATGGATCCCGAGGCCTAGGAGTATGTATGTGATGCATGTATCGTGTTTTAATGACAACTGTAGGGCGTTCAAAGTAAAGTTCCCTTTCACTGTCATTCATTCTAAGTAAAGATCATAAATACAGTTAATGTTCAGTTTAAAATCAAGTCCCTCTTTTCAATTATAGATCTATATCAATTTTCAATGACTTATGTACCTTTGTTGTTCAGTGCTAAGCCGTCTTCCGTCTTAGTTATTCCAGTTGCCGCCAAGGAAAAGATGCACAGCCCTGGTGGGCAGATAGGACAGGACCTGACCCACCAACAGATGGACTTGAGGAGAGGACACAGCCCAGGTGGGCAGGCAGGACTGGACCTGACCTTGCCCACCAACGGATGGACTTGCACGCAAACAAAGGGAAGTGAAATTTTTTTCTACGTGTATTGCAGTGGTGGAGACAGATGAATGGATGGATCCCGAGGCCTAGGAGTATGTATGTGATGCATGTATCGTGTTTTAATGACAATTGTAGGGCGTTCAAAGTAAAGTTCCCTTTCACTATCATTCATTCTAAGTAAAGATCATAAATACAGTTAATGTTCAGTTTAAAATCAAGTCCCTCTTTTCAATTATAGATCTATATCAATTTTCAATGACTTGTGTACCTTTGTTGTTCAGTGCTAACCCGTCTACTGTCTTAGTTATTCCAGTTGCCACCAAGGAGGAGAAGATGCACAGCCCAGGTGGGCAGGCTGGACGGGACCTGACCCACCAACAGATGGACTTGAGAGGACACAGCCCAGGTGGGCAGGCAGGACTGGACCTGACCCACCAACAGATGGACTTGAGGAGAGGACACAGCCCAGGTGGGCAGGCAGGACTGGACCTGACCTTGCCCACCAACGGATGGACTTGCACGCAAACAAAGGGAAGTGAATTTTTTTCTACGTGTATTGCAGTGGTGGAGACAGATGAATGGATGGATCCCGAGGCCTAGGAGTATGTATGTGATGCATGTATCGTGTTTTAATGACAATTGTAGGGCGTTCAAAGTAAAGTTCCCTTTCACTATCATTCATTCTAAGTAAAGATCATAAATACAGTTAATGTTCAGTTTAAAATCAAGTCCCTCTTTTCAATTATAGATCTATATCAATTTTCAATGACTTATGTACCTTTGTTGTTCAGTGCTAACCCGTCTACCGTCTTAGTTATTCCAGTTGCCGCCAAGGAGAAGATGCACAGCCCAGGTGGGCAGATAGGACGGGACCTGACCCACCAACAGATGGACTTGAGGAGAGGACACAGCCCAGGTGGGCAGGCAGGACTGGACCTGACCTTGCCCACCAACAGATGGACTTGAACGCAAACAAAGGGAAGTGAAATTTTTTTTCTACGTGTATTGCAGTGGTGGAGACAGATGAATGGATGGATCCCGAGGCCTAGGAGTATGTATGTGATGCATGTATCGTGTTTTAATGACAATTGTAGGGCGTTCAAAGTAAAGTTCCCTTTCACTATCATTCATTCTAAGTAAAGATCATAAATACAGTTAATGTTCAGTTTAAAATCAAGTCCCTCTTTTCAATTATAGATCTATATCAATTTTCAATGACTTATGTACCTTTGTTGTTCAGTGCTAACCCGTCTACTGTCTTAGTTATTCCAGTTGCCGCCAAGGAGGAGAAGATGCACAGCCCAGGTGGGCAGGCTGGACGGGACCTGACCCACCAACAGATGGACTTGAGGAGAGGACACAGCCCAGGTGGGCAGGCAGGACTGGACCTGACCTTGCCCACCAACGGATGGACTTGCACGCAAACAAAGGGAAGTGAATTTTTTTCTACGTGTATTGCAGTGGTGGAGACAGATGAATGGATGGATCCCGAGGCCTAGGAGTATGTATGTGATGCATGTATCGTGTTTTAATGACAATTGTAGGGCGTTCAAAGTAAAGTTCCCTTTCACTATCATTCATTCTAAGTAAAGATCATAAATACAGTTAATGTTCAGTTTAAAATCAAGTCCCTCTTTTCAATTATAGATCTATATCAATTTTCAATGACTTATGTACCTTTGTTGTTCAGTGCTAACCCGTCTACTGTCTTAGTTATTCCAGTTGCCGCCAAGGAGGAGAAGATGCACAGCCCAGGTGGGCAGGCTGGACGGGACCTGACCCACCAACAGATGGACTTGAGAGGACACAGCCCAGGTGGGCAGGCAGGACTGGACCTGACCTTGCCCACCAACAGATGGACTTGCACGCAAACAAAGGGAAGTGAATTTTTTTTCTACGTGTATTGCAGTGGTGGAGACAGATGAATGGATGGATCCCGAGGCCTAGGAGTATGTATGTGATGCATGTATCGTGTTTTAAAGACAACTGTAGGGCGTTCAAAGTAAAGTTCCCTTTCACTATCATTCATTCTAAGTAAAGATCATAAATACAGTTAATGTTCAGTTTAAAATCAAGTCCCTCTTTTCAATTATAGATCTATATCAATTTTCAATGACTTATGTACCTTTGTTGTTCAGTGCTTACCCGTCTACTGTCTTAGTTATTCCAGTTGCTGCCAAGGAGGAGAAGATACACAGCCCAGGTGGGTAGGTAGGACAGGACCTGACCCACCAACAGATGGATTTGAGGAGAGGACACAGCCCAGGTGGGCAGGCAGGACTGGACCTGACCTTGCCCACCAACGGATGGACTTGCACGCAAACAAAGGGAAGTGAATTTTTTTCTACGTGTATTGCAGTGGTGGAGACAGATGAATGGATGGATCCCGAGGCCTAGGAGTATGTATGTGATGCGTGTATCGTGTTTTAATGACAATTGTAGGGCGTTCAAAGTAAAGTTCCCTTTCACTATCATTCATTCTAAGTAAAGATCATAAATACAGTTAATGTTCAGTTTAAAATCAAGTCCCTCTTTTCAATTATAGATCTATATCAATTTTCAATGACTTATGTACCTTTGTTGTTCAGTGCTAACCCGTCTACTGTCTTAGTTATTCCAGTTGCCGCCAAGGAGGAGAAGATGCACAGCCCAGGTGGGCAGGCTGGACGGGACCTGACCCACCAACAGATGGACTTGAGGAGAGGACACAGCCCAGGTGGGCAGGCAGGACTGGACCTGACCTTGCCCACCAACGGATGGACTTGCACGCAAACAAAGGGAAGTGAATTTTTTTTCTACGTGTATTGCAGTGGTGGAGACAGATGAATGGATGGATCCCGAGGCCTAGGAGTATGTATGTGATGCGTGTATCGTGTTTTAATGACAATTGTAGGGCGTTCAAAGTAAAGTTCCCTTTCACTATCATTCATTCTAAGTAAAGATCATAAATACAGTTAATGTTCAGTTTAAAATCAAGTCCCTCTTTTCAATTATAGATCTATATCAATTTTCAATGACTTGTGTACCTTTGTTGTTCAGTGCTAACCCGTCTACTGTCTTAGTTATTCCAGTTGCCGCCAAGGAGGAGAAGATGCACAGCCCAGGTGGGCAGGCTGGACGGGACCTGACCCACCAACAGATGGACTTGAGGAGAGGACACAGCCCAGGTGGGCAGGCAGGACTGGACCTGACCTTGCCCACCAACAGATGGACTTGAACGCAAACAAAGGGAAGTGAAATTTTTTTTCTACGTGTATTGCAGTGGTGAAGACAGATGAATGGATGGATCCCGAGGCCTAGGAGTATGTATGTGATGCATGTATCGTGTTTTAATGACAACTGTAGGGCGTTCAAAGTAAAGTTCCCTTTCACTGTCATTCATTCTAAGTAAAGATCATAAATACAGTTAATGTTCAGTTTAAAATCAAGTCCCTCTTTTCAATTATAGATCTATATCAATTTTCAATGACTTATGTACCTTTGTTGTTCAGTGCTAACCCGTCTACCGTCTTAGTTATTCCAGTTGCCGCCAAGGAGGAGAAGATGCACAGCCCAGGTGGGCAGGCTGGACAGGACCTGACCCACCAACAGATGGATTTGAGGAGAGGACACAGCCCAGGTGGGCAGGCAGGACTGGACCTGACCTTGCCCACCAACGGATGGACTTGCACGCAAACAAAGGGAAGTGAATTTTTTTCTACGTGTATTGCAGTGGTGGAGACAGATGAATGGATGGATCCCGAGGCCTAGGAGTATGTATGTGATGCATGTATCGTGTTTTAATGACAATTGTAGGGCGTTCAAAGTAAAGTTCCCTTTCACTATCATTCATTCTAAGTAAAGATCATAAATACAGTTAATGTCCAGTTTAAAATCAAGTCCCTCTTTTCAATTATAGATGTATATCAATTTTCCATGACTTATGTACCTTTGTTGTTCAGTGCTACCCGTCTACTGTCTTAGTTATTCCAGTTACCGCCAAGGAGGAGAAGATGCACAGCCCAGGTGGGCAGATAGGACGGGACCTGACCCACCAACAGATGGACTTGAGGAGAGGACACAGCCCAGGTGGGCAGGCAGGACTGGACCTGACCTTGCCCACCAACAGATGGACTTGAACGGAAACAAAGGGAAGTGAAATTTTTTTTCTACGTGTATTGCAGTGGTGAAGACAGATGATTGGATGGATCCCGAGGCCTAGGAGTATGTATGTGATGCATGTATCGTGTTTTAATGACAACTGTAGGGCGTTCAAAGTAAAGTTCCCTTTCACTGTCATTCATTCTAAGTAAAGATCATAAATACAGTTAATGTTCAGTTTAAAATCAAGTCCCTCTTTTCAATTATAGATCTATATCAATTTTCAATGACTTATGTACCTTTGTTGTTCAGTGCTAACCCGTCTACTGTCTTAGTTATTCCAGTTGCCGCCAAGGAGGAGAAGGTACACAGCCCAGGTGGGCAGGCTGGACGGGACCTGACCCACCAACAGATGGACTTGAGAGGACACAGCCCAGGTGGGCAGGCAGGACTGGACCTGACCTTGCCCACCAACGGATGGACTTGCACGCAAACAAAGGGAAGTGAAATTTTTTTCTACGTGTATTGCAGTGGTGGAGACAGATGAATGGATGGATCCCGAGGCCTAGGAGTATGTATGTGATGCATGTATCGTGTTTTAATGACAATTGTAGGGCGTTCAAAGTAAAGTTCCCTTTCACTATCATTCATTCTAAGTAAAGATCATAAATACAGTTAATGTTCAGTTTAAAATCAAGTCCCTCTTTTCAATTCTAGATCTATATCAATTTTCAATGACTCGTGTACCTTTGTTGTTCAGTGCTAAGCCGTCTACCGTCTTAGTTATTCCAGTTGCCGCCAAGGAAAAGATGCACAGCCCTGGTGGGCAGATAGGACAGGACCTGACCCACCAACAGATGGACTTGAGGAGAGGACACAGCCCAGGTGGGCAGGCAGGACTGGACCTGACCTTGCCCACCAACAGATGGACTTGAACGCAAACAAAGGGAAGTGAAATTTTTTTTCTACGTGTATTGCAGTGGTGAAGACAGATGAATGGATGGATCCCGAGGCCTAGGAGTATGTATGTGATGCATGTATCGTGTTTTAATGACAATTGTAGGGCGTTCAAAGTAAAGTTCCCTTTCACTATCATTCATTCTAAGTAAAGATCATAAATACAGTTAATGTTCAGTTTAAAATCAAGTCCCTCTTTTCAATTATAGATCTATATCAATTTTCAATGACTTATGTACCTTTGTTGTTCAGTGCTAACCCGTCTACTGTCTTAGTTATTCCAGTTGCCGCCAAGGAGGAGAAGGTACACAGCCCAGGTGGGCAGGCTGGACGGGACCTGACCCACCAACAGATGGACTTGAGAGGACACAGCCCAGGTGGGCAGGCAGGACTGGACCTGACCTTGCCCACCAACGGATGGACTTGCACGCAAACAAAGGGAAGTGAATTTTTTTCTACGTGTATTGCAGTGGTGGAGACAGATGAATGGATGGATCCCGAGGCCTAGGAGTATGTATGTGATGCAGTGTATCGTGTTTTAAAGACAACTGTAGGGCGTTCAAAGTAAAGTTCCCTTTCACTATCATTCATTCTAAGTAAAGATCATAAATACAGTTAATGTTCAGTTTAAAATCAAGTCCCTCTTTTCAATTATAGATCTATATCAATTTTCAATGACTTATGTACCTTTGTTGTTCAGTGCTAACCCGTCTACTGTCTTAGTTATTCCAGTTGCTGCCAAGGAGGAGAAGATGCACAGCCCAGGTGGGCAGGCTGGACGGGACCTGACCCACCAACAGATGGACTTGAGAGGACACAGCCCAGGTGGGCAGGCAGGACTGGACCTGACCTTGCCCACCAACGGATGGACTTGCACGCAAACAAAGGGAAGTGAATTTTTTTCTACGTGTATTGCAGTGGTGGAGACAGATGAATGGATGGATCCCGAGGCCTAGGAGTATGTATGTGATGCATGTATCGTGTTTTAAAGACAACTGTAGGGCGTTCAAAGTAAAGTTCCCTTTCACTATCATTCATTCTAAGTAAAGATCATAAATACAGTTAATGTTCAGTTTAAAATCAAGTCCCTCTATTCAATTATAGATCTATATCAATTTTCAATGACTTATGTACCTTTGTTGTTCAGTGCTAACCCGTCTACTGTCTTAGTTATTCCAGTTGCTGCCAAGGAGGAGAAGGTACACAGCCCAGGTGGGCATAAAGTACAGGACCTGACCCACCAACAGATGGATTTGAGGAGAGGACACAGCCCAGGTGGGCAGGCAGGACTGGACCTGACCTTGCCCACCAACGGATGGACTTGCACGCAAACAAAGGGAAGTGAATTTTTTTCTACGTGTATTGCAGTGGTGGAGACAGATGAATGGATGGATCCCGAGGCCTAGGAGTATGTATGTGATGCGTGTATCGTGTTTTAAAGACAATTGTAGGGCATTCAAAGTAAAGTTCCCTTTCACTATCATTCATTCTAAGTAAAGATCATAAATACAGTTAATGTTCAGTTTAAAATCAAGTCCCTCTTTTCAATTATAGATCTATATCAATTTTCAATGACTTATGTACCTTTGTTGTTCAGTGCTAACCCGTCTACTGTCTTAGTTATTCCAGTTGCCGCCAAGGAGGAGAAGATGCACAGCCCAGGTGGGCAGATAGGACGGGACCTGACCCACCAACAGATGGATTTGAGGAGAGGACACAGCCCAGGTGGGCAGGCAGGACTGGACCTGACCTTGCCCACCAACGGATGGACTTGCACGCAAACAAAGGGAAGTGAAATTTTTTTCTACGTGTATTGCAGTGGTGGAGACAGATGAATGGATGGATCCCGAGGCCTAGGAGTATGTATGTGATGCATGTATCGTGTTTTAATGACAATTGTAGGGCGTTCAAAGTAAAGTTCCCTTTCACTATCATTCATTCTAAGTAAAGATCATAAATACAGTTAATGTTCAGTTTAAAATCAAGTCCCTCTTTTCAATTATAGATCTATATCAATTTTCAATGACTTATGTACCTTTGTTGTTCAGTGCTAACCCGTCTACCGTCTTAGTTATTCCAGTTGCTGCCAAGGAGGAGAAGATGCACAGCCCAGGTGGGCAGGCTGGACGGGACCTGACCCACCAACAGATGGACTTGAGGAGAGGACACAGCCCAGGTGGGCAGGCAGGACTGGACCTGACCTTGCCCACCAACGGATGGACTTGCACGCAAACAAAGGGAAGTGAATTTTTTTCTACGTGTATTGCAGTGGTGGAGACAGATGAATGGATGGATCCCGAGGCCTAGGAGTATGTATGTGATGCGTGTATCGTGTTTTAAAGACAATTGTAGGGCATTCAAAGTAAAGTTCCCTTTCACTATCATTCATTCTAAGTAAAGATCATAAATACAGTTAATGTTCAGTTTAAAATCAAGTCCCTCTTTTCAATTATAGATCTATATCAATTTTCAATGACTTATGTACCTTTGTTGTTCAGTGCTAACCCGTCTACTGTCTTAGTTATTCCAGTTGCCGCCAAGGAGGAGAAGATGCACAGCCCAGGTGGGCAGGCTGGACGGGACCTGACCCACCAACAGATGGACTTGAGGAGAGGACACAGCCCAGGTGGGCAGGCAGGACTGGACCTGACCTTGCCCACCAACGGATGGACTTGCACGCAAACAAAGGGAAGTGAATTTTTTTCTACGTGTATTGCAGTGGTGGAGACAGATGAATGGATGGATCCCGAGGCCTAGGAGTATGTATGTGATGCATGTATCGTGTTTTAAAGACAACTGTAGGGCGTTCAAAGTAAAGTTCCCTTTCACTATCATTCATTCTAAGTAAAGATCATAAATACAGTTAATGTTCAGTTTAAAATCAAGTCCCTCTTTTCAATTATAGATCTATATCAATTTTCAATGACTTGTGTACCTTTGTTGTTCAGTGCTAACCCGTCTACTGTCTTAGTTATTCCAGTGGCCACCAAGGAGGAGAAGATGCACAGCCCAGGTGGGCAGGCTGGACGGGACCTGACCCACCAACAGATGGACTTGAGGAGAGGACACAGCCCAGGTGGGCAGGCAGGACTGGACCTGACCTTGCCCACCAACAGATGGACTTGAACGCAAACAAAGGGAAGTGAATTTTTTTCTACGTGTATTGCAGTGGTGGAGACAGATGAATGGATGGATCCCGAGGCCTAGGAGTATGTATGTGATGCATGTATCGTGTTTTAAAGACAACTGTAGGGCGTTCAAAGTAAAGTTCCCTTTCACTATCATTCATTCTAAGTAAAGATCATAAATACAGTTAATGTTCAGTTTAAAATCAAGTCCCTCTTTTCAATTATAGATCTATATCAATTTTCAATGACTTATGTACCTTTGTTGTTCAGTGCTAACCCGTCTACTGTCTTAGTTATTCCAGTTGCCGCCAAGGAGGAGAAGATGCACAGCCCAGGTGGGCAGGCTGGACGGGACCTGACCCACCAACAGATGGACTTGAGGAGAGGACACAGCCCAGGTGGGCAGGCAGGACTGGACCTGACCTTGCCCACCAACGGATGGACTTGCACGCAAACAAAGGGAAGTGAATTTTTTTCTACGTGTATTGCAGTGGTGGAGACAGATGAATGGATGGATCCCGAGGCCTAGGAGTATGTATGTGATGCGTGTATCGTGTTTTAAAGACAACTGTAGGGCGTTCAAAGTAAAGTTCCCTTTCACTATCATTCATTCTAAGTAAAGATCATAAATACAGTTAATGTTCAGTTTAAAATCAAGTCCCTCTTTTCAATTATAGATCTATATCAATTTTCAATGACTTATGTACCTTTGTTGTTCAGTGCTAACCCGTCTACTGTCTTAGTTATTCCAGTTGCCGCCAAGGAGGAGAAGATGCACAGCCCAGGTGGGCAGGCTGGACGGGACCTGACCCACCAACAGATGGACTTGAGGAGAGGACACAGCCCAGGTGGGCAGGCAGGACTGGACCTGACCTTGCCCACCAACGGATGGACTTGCACGCAAACAAAGGGAAGTGAATTTTTTTCTACGTGTATTGCAGTGGTGGAGACAGATGAATGGATGGATCCCGAGGCCTAGGAGTATGTATGTGATGCATGTATCGTGTTTTAATGACAATTGTAGGGCGTTCAAAGTAAAGTTCCCTTTCACTATCATTCATTCTAAGTAAAGATCATAAATACAGTTAATGTTCAGTTTAAAATCAAGTCCCTCTTTTCAATTATAGATCTATATCAATTTTCAATGACTTATGTACCTTTGTTGTTCAGCGCTAACCCGTCTACACTCTTAGTTATTCCAGTTGCCGGCAAGGAGGAGAAGATGCACAGCCCAGGTGGGCAGATAGGACGGGACCTGACCCACCAACAGATGGACTTGAGGAGAGGACACAGCCCAGGTGGGCAGGCAGGACTGGACCTGACCTTGCCCACCAACGGATGGACTTGCACGCAAACAAAGGGAAGTGAATTTTTTTCTACGTGTATTGCAGTGGTGGAGACAGATGAATGGATGGATCCCGAGGCCTAGGAGTATGTATGTGATGCATGTATCGTGTTTTAATGACAATTGTAGGGCGTTCAAAGTAAAGTTCCCTTTCACTATCATTCATTCTAAGTAAAGATCATAAATACAGTTAATGTTCAGTTTAAAATCAAGTCCCTCTTTTCAATTATAGATCTATATCAATTTTCAATGACTTGTGTACCTTTGTTGTTCAGTGCTAACCCGTCTACTGTCTTAGTTATTCCAGTTGCCGCCAAGGAGGAGAAGATGCACAGCCCAGGAGGGCAGGCTGGACGGGACCTGACCCACCAACAGATGGACTACAGTGGACACAGCCCAGGTGGGCAGGCAGGACTGGACCTGACCTTGCCCACCAACAGATGGACTTGCACGCAAACAAAGGGAAGTGAATTTTTTTCTACGTGTATTGCAGTGGTGGAGACAGATGAATGGATGGATCCCGAGGCCTAGGAGTATGTATGTGATGCATGTATCGTGTTTTAATGACAATTGTAGGGCGTTCAAAGTAAAGTTCCCTTTCACTATCATTCATTCTAAGTAAAGATCATAAATACAGTTAATGTTCAGTTTAAAATCAAGTCCCTCTTTTCAATTATAGATCTATATCAATTTTCAATGACTTATGTACCTTTGTTGTTCAGTGCTAACCCGTCTACTGTCTTAGTTATTCCAGTTGCCGCCAAGGAGGAGAAGATGCACAGCCCAGGTGGGCAGGCTGGACGGGACCTGACCCACCAACAGATGGACTTGAGGAGAGGACACAGCCCAGGTGGGCAGGCAGGACTGGACCTGACCTTGCCCACCAACGGATGGACTTGCACGCAAACAAAGGGAAGTGAATTTTTTTCTACGTGTATTGCAGTGGTGGAGACAGATGAATGGATGGATCCCGAGGCCTAGGAGTATGTATGTGATGCATGTATCGTGTTTTAAAGACAATTGTAGGGCGTTCAAAGTAAAGTTCCCTTTCACTATCATTCATTCTAAGTAAAGATCATAAATACAGTTAATGTTCAGTTTAAAATCAAGTCCCTCTTTTCAATTATAGATCTATATCAATTTTCAATGACTTATGTACCTTTGTTGTTCAGTGCTAACCCGTCTACTGTCTTAGTTATTCCAGTTGCCGCCAAGGAGGAGAAGATGCACAGCCCAGGTGGGCAGGCTGGACGGGACCTGACCCACCAACAGATGGACTTGAGAGGACACAGCCCAGGTGGGCAGGCAGGACTGGACCTGACCTTGCCCACCAACAGATGGACTTGCACGCAAACAAAGGGAAGTGAATTTTTTTCTACGTGTATTGCAGTGGTGGAGACAGATGAATGGATGGATCCCGAGGCCTAGGAGTATGTATGTGATGCATGTATCGTGTTTTAAAGACAACTGTAGGGCGTTCAAAGTAAAGTTCCCTTTCACTATCATTCATTCTAAGTAAAGATCATAAATACAGTTAATGTTCAGTTTAAAATCAAGTCCCTCTTTTCAATTATAGATCTATATCAATTTTCAATGACTTATGTACCTTTGTTGTTCAGTGCTAACCCGTCTACTGTCTTAGTTATTCCAGTTGCCGCCAAGGAGGAGAAGATGCACAGCCCAGGTGGGCAGGCTGGACGGGACCTGACCCACCAACAGATGGACTTGAGGAGAGGACACAGCCCAGGTGGGCAGGCAGGACTGGACCTGACCTTGCCCACCAACGGATGGACTTGCACGCAAACAAAGGGAAGTGAATTTTTTTCTACGTGTATTGCAGTGGTGGAGACAGATGAATGGATGGATCCCGAGGCCTAGGAGTATGTATGTGATGCATGTATCGTGTTTTAAAGACAACTGTAGGGCGTTCAAAGTAAAGTTCCCTTTCACTATCATTCATTCTAAGTAAAGATCATAAATACAGTTAATGTTCAGTTTAAAATCAAGTCCCTCTTTTCAATTATAGATCTATATCAATTTTCAATGACTTATGTACCTTTGTTGTTCAGTGCTAACCCGTCTACTGTCTTAGTTATTCCAGTTGCCGCCAAGGAGGAGAAGATGCACAGCCCAGGTGGGCAGGCTGGACGGGACCTGACCCACCAACAGATGGACTTGAGGAGAGGACACAGCCCAGGTGGGCAGGCAGGACTGGACCTGACCTTGCCCACCAACGGATGGACTTGCACGCAAACAAAGGGAAGTGAATTTTTTTCTACGTGTATTGCAGTGGTGGAGACAGATGAATGGATGGATCCCGAGGCCTAGGAGTATGTATGTGATGCGTGTATCGTGTTTTAAAGACAACTGTAGGGCGTTCAAAGTAAAGTTCCCTTTCACTATCATTCATTCTAAGTAAAGATCATAAATACAGTTAATGTTCAGTTTAAAATCAAGTCCCTCTTTTCAATTATAGATCTATATCAATTTTCAATGACTTATGTACCTTTGTTGTTCAGTGCTTACGGGTCTACTGTCTTAATTATTCCAGTTGCTGCCAAGGAGGAGAAGATACACAGCCCAGGTGGGTAGGTAGGACAGGACCTGACCCACCAACAGATGGACTTGAGGAGAGGACACAGCCCAGGTGGGCAGGCAGGACTGGACCTGACCTTGCCCACCAACGGATGGACTTGCACGCAAACAAAGGGAAGTGAATTTTTTTCTACGTGTATTGCAGTGGTGGAGACAGATGAATGGATGGATCCCGAGGCCTAGGAGTATGTATGTGATGCGTGTATCGTGTTTTAAAGACAATTGTAGGGCATTCAAAGTAAAGTTCCCTTTCACTATCATTCATTCTAAGTAAAGATCATAAATACAGTTAATGTTCAGTTTAAAATCAAGTCCCTCTTTTCAATTATAGATCTATATCAATTTTCAATGACTTGTGTACCTTTGTTGTTCAGTGCTAACCCGTCTACTGTCTTAGTTATTCCAGTTGCTGCCAAGGAGGAGAAGATGCACAGCCCAGGTGGGCAGGCTGGACGGGACCTGACCCACCAACAGATGGACTTGAGAGGACACAGCCCAGGTGGGCAGGCAGGACTGGACCTGACCTTGCCCACCAACAGATGGACTTGCACGCAAACAAAGGGAAGTGAATTTTTTTTCTACGTGTATTGCAGTGGTGGAGACAGATGAATGGATGGATCCCGAGGCCTAGGAGTATGTATGTGATGCATGTATCGTGTTTTAATGACAATTGTAGGGCGTTCAAAGTAAAGTTCCCTTTCACTATCATTCATTCTAAGTAAAGATCATAAATACAGTTAATGTTCAGTTTAAAATCAAGTCCCTCTTTTCAATTATAGATCTATATCAATTTTCAATGACTTATGTACCTTTGTTGTTCAGTGCTAACCCGTCTACTGTCTTAGTTATTCCAGTTGCCGCCAAGGAGGAGAAGATGCACAGCCCCGGTGGGCAGATAGGACGGGACCTGACCCACCAACAGATGGATTTGAGGAGAGGACACAGCCCAGGTGGGCAGGCAGGACTGGACCTGACCTTGCCCACCAACGGATGGACTTGCACGCAAACAAAGGGAAGTGAATTTTTTTCTACGTGTATTGCAGTGGTGGAGACAGATGAATGGATGGATCCCGAGGCCTAGGAGTATGTATGTGATGCATGTATCGTGTTTTAATGACAATTGTAGGGCGTTCAAAGTAAAGTTCCCTTTCACTATCATTCATTCTAAGTAAAGATCATAAATACAGTTAATGTTCAGTTTAAAATCAAGTCCCTCTTTTCAATTATAGATCTATATCAATTTTCAATGACTTATGTACCTTTGTTGTTCAGTGCTAACCCGTCTACTGTCTTAGTTATTCCAGTTGCCGCCAAGGAGAAGATGCACAGCCCAGGTGGGCAGATAGGACGGGACCTGACCCACCAACAGATGGATTTGAGGAGAGGACACAGCCCAGGTGGGCAGGCAGGACTGGACCTGACCTTGCCCACCAACAGATGGACTTGCACGCAAACAAAGGGAAGTGAAATTTTTTTCTACGTGTATTGCAGTGGTGGAGACAGATGAATGGATGGATCCCGAGGCCTAGGAGTATGTATGTGATGCATGTATCGTGTTTTAATGACAATTGTAGGGCGTTCAAAGTAAAGTTCCCTTTCACTATCATTCATTCTAAGTAAAGATCATAAATACAGTTAATGTTCAGTTTAAAATCAAGTCCCTCTTTTCAATTATAGATCTATATCAATTTTCAATGACTTATGTACCTTTGTTGTTCAGTGCTAACCCGTCTACTGTCTTAGTTATTCCAGTTGCCGCCAAGGAGGAGAAGATGCACAGCCCAGGTGGGCAGGCTGGACGGGACCTGACCCACCAACAGATGGACTTGAGAGGACACAGCCCAGGTGGGCAGGCAGGACTGGACCTGACCTTGCCCACCAACAGATGGACTTGCACGCAAACAAAGGGAAGTGAATTTTTTTTCTACGTGTATTGCAGTGGTGGAGACAGATGAATGGATGGATCCCGAGGCCTAGGAGTATGTATGTGATGCATGTATCGTGTTTTAAAGACAACTGTAGGGCGTTCAAAGTAAAGTTCCCTTTCACTATCATTCATTCTAAGTAAAGATCATAAATACAGTTAATGTTCAGTTTAAAAGCAAGTCCCTCTATTCAATTATAGATCTATATCAATTTTCAATGACTTATGTACCTTTGTTGTTCAGTGCTTACCCGTCTACTGTCTTAGTTATTCCAGTTGCTGCCAAGGAGGAGAAGATACACAGCCCAGGTGGGTAGGTAGGACAGGACCTGACCCACCAACAGATGGATTTGAGGAGAGGACACAGCCCAGGTGGGCAGGCAGGACTGGACCTGACCTTGCCCACCAACGGATGGACTTGCACGCAAACAAAGGGAAGTGAATTTTTTTCTACGTGTATTGCAGTGGTGGAGACAGATGAATGGATGGATCCCGAGGCCTAGGAGTATGTATGTGATGCGTGTATCGTGTTTTAAAGACAACTGTAGGGCGTTCAAAGTAAAGTTCCCTTTCACTATCATTCATTCTAAGTAAAGATCATAAATACAGTTAATGTTCAGTTTAAAATCAAGTCCCTCTTTTCAATTATAGATCTATATCAATTTTCAATGACTTATGTACCTTTGTTGTTCAGTGCTAACCCGTCTACTGTCTTAGTTATTCCAGTTGCCGCCAAGGAGGAGAAGATGCACAGCCCAGGTGGGCAGGCTGGACGGAACCTGACCCACCAACAGATGGACTTGAGGAGAGGACACAGCCCAGGTGGGCAGGCAGGACTGGACCTGACCTTGCCCACCAACGGATGGACTTGCACGCAAACAAAGGGAAGTGAATTTTTTTCTACGTGTATTGCAGTGGTGGAGACAGATGAATGGATGGATCCCGAGGCCTAGGAGTATGTATGTGATGCATGTATCGTGTTTTAAAGACAACTGTAGGGCGTTCAAAGTAAAGTTCCCTTTCACTATCATTCATTCTAAGTAAAGATCATAAATACAGTTAATGTTCAGTTTAAAATCAAGTCCCTCTATTCAATTATAGATCTATATCAATTTTCAATGACTTATGTACCTTTGTTGTTCAGTGCTTACGGGTCTACTGTCTTAATTATTCCAGTTGCTGCCAAGGAGGAGAAGATACACAGCCCAGGTGGGTAGGTAGGACAGGACCTGACCCACCAACAGATGGACTTGAGGAGAGGACACAGCCCAGGTGGGCAGGCAGGACTGGACCTGACCTTGCCCACCAACGGATGGACTTGCACGCAAACAAAGGGAAGTGAATTTTTTTCTACGTGTATTGCAGTGGTGGAGACAGATGAATGGATGGATCCCGAGGCCTAGGAGTATGTATGTGATGCATGTATCGTGTTTTAAAGACAACTGTAGGGCGTTCAAAGTAAAGTTCCCTTTCACTATCATTCATTCTAAGTAAAGATCATAAATACAGTTAATGTTCAGTTTAAAATCAAGTCCCTCTTTTCAATTATAGATCTATATCAATTTTCAATGACTTATGTACCTTTGTTGTTCAGTGCTAACCCGTCTACTGTCTTAGTTATTCCAGTTGCTGCCAAGGAGGAGAAGGTACACAGCCCAGGTGGGCATATAGGACGGGACCTGACCCACCAACAGATGGACTTGAGGAGAGGACACAGCCCAGGTGGGCAGGCAGGACTGGACCTGACCTTGCCCACCAACGGATGGACTTGCACGCAAACAAAGGGAAGTGAATTTTTTTCTACGTGTATTGCAGTGGTGGAGACAGATGAATGGATGGATCCCGAGGCCTAGGAGTATGTATGTGATGCGTGTATCGTGTTTTAAAGACAATTGTAGGGCATTCAAAGTAAAGTTCCCTTTCACTATCATTCATTCTAAGTAAAGATCATAAATACAGTTAATGTTCAGTTTAAAATCAAGTCCCTCTTTTCAATTATAGATCTATATCAATTTTCAATGACTTGTGTACCTTTGTTGTTCAGTGCTAACCCGTCTACTGTCTTAGTTATTCCAGTTGCCGCCAAGGAGAAGATGCACAGCCCAGGTGGGCAGATAGGACGGGACCTGACCCACCAACAGATGGATTTGAGGAGAGGACACAGCCCAGGTGGGCAGGCAGGACTGGACCTGACCTTGCCCACCAACAGATGGACTTGCACGCAAACAAAGGGAAGTGAAATTTTTTTCTACGTGTATTGCAGTGGTGGAGACAGATGAATGGATGGATCCCGAGGCCTAGGAGTATGTATGTGATGCATGTATCGTGTTTTAATGACAATTGTAGGGCGTTCAAAGTAAAGTTCCCTTTCACTATCATTCATTCTAAGTAAAGATCATAAATACAGTTAATGTTCAGTTTAAAATCAAGTCCCTCTTTTCAATTATAGATCTATATCAATTTGCAATGACTTATGTACCTTTGTTGTTCAGTGCTAACCCGTCTACTGTCTTAGTTATTCCAGTTGCCGCCAAGGAGGAGAAGATGCACAGCCCAGGTGGGCAGGCTGGACGGGACCTGACCCACCAACAGATGGACTTGAGAGGACACAGCCCAGGTGGGCAGGCAGGACTGGACCTGACCTTGCCCACCAACAGATGGACTTGCACGCAAACAAAGGGAAGTGAATTTTTTCTACGTGTATTGCAGTGGTGGAGACAGATGAATGTATGGATCCCGAGGCCTAGGAGTATGTATGTGATGCGTGTATCGTGTTTTAAAGACAACTGTAGGGCGTTCAAAGTAAAGTTCCCTTTCACTATCATTCATTCTAAGTAAAGATCATAAATACAGTTAATGTTCAGTTTAAAATCAAGTCCCTCTTTTCAATTATAGATCTATATCAATTTTCAATGACTTATGTACCTTTGTTGTTCAGTGCTAACCCGTCTACTGTCTTAGTTATTCCAGTTGCCGCCAAGGAGGAGAAGATGCACAGCCCAGGTGGGCAGGCTGGACGGGACCTGACCCACCAACAGATGGACTTGAGGAGAGGACACAGCCCAGGTGGGCAGGCAGGACTGGACCTGACCTTGCCCACCAACGGATGGACTTGCACGCAAACAAAGGGAAGTGAATTTTTTTCTACGTGTATTGCAGTGGTGGAGACAGATGAATGGATGGATCCCGAGGCCTAGGAGTATGTATGTGATGCGTGTATCGTGTTTTAAAGACAACTGTAGGGCGTTCAAAGTAAAGTTCCCTTTCACTATCATTCATTCTAAGTAAAGATCATAAATACAGTTAATGTTCAGTTTAAAATCAAGTCCCTCTTTTCAATTATAGATCTATATCAATTTTCAATGACTTGTGTACCTTTGTTGTTCAGTGCTAACCCGTCTACTGTCTTAGTTATTCCAGTTGCCACCAAGGAGGAGAAGATGCACAGCCCAGGTGGGCAGGCTGGACGGGACCTGACCCACCAACAGATGGACTTGAGAGGACACAGCCCAGGTGGGCAGGCAGGACTGGACCTGACCTTGCCCACCAACAGATGGACTTGCACGCAAACAAAGGGAAGTGAATTTTTTTTCTACGTGTATTGCAGTGGTGGAGACAGATGAATGGATGGATCCCGAGGCCTAGGAGTATGTATGTGATGCATGTATCGTGTTTTAAAGACAACTGTAGGGCGTTCAAAGTAAAGTTCCCTTTCACTATCATTCATTCTAAGTAAAGATCATAAATACAGTTAATGTTCAGTTTAAAATCAAGTCCCTCTATTCAATTATAGATCTATATCAATTTTCAATGACTTATGTACCTTTGTTGTTCAGTGCTTACCCGTCTACTGTCTTAGTTATTCCAGTTGCTGCCAAGGAGGAGAAGGTACACAGCCCAGGTGGGCAGGCTGGACGGAACCTGACCCACCAACAGATGGACTTGAGGAGAGGACACAGCCCAGGTGGGCAGGCAGGACTGGACCTGACCTTGCCCACCAACGGATGGACTTGCACGCAAACAAAGGGAAGTGAATTTTTTTCTACGTGTATTGCAGTGGTGGAGACAGATGAATGGATGGATCCCGAGGCCTAGGAGTATGTATGTGATGCGTGTATCGTGTTTTAAAGACAATTGTAGGGCATTCAAAGTAAAGTTCCCTTTCACTATCATTCATTCTAAGTAAAGATCATAAATACAGTTAATGTTCAGTTTAAAATCAAGTCCCTCTTTTCAATTATAGATCTATATCAATTTTCAATGACTTATGTACCTTTGTTGTTCAGTGCTAACCCGTCTACTGTCTTAGTTATTCCAGTTGCCGCCAAGGAGGAGAAGATGCACAGCCCAGGTGGGCAGGCTGGACGGGACCTGACCCACCAACAGATGGACTTGAGGAGAGGACACAGCCCAGGTGGGCAGGCAGGACTGGACCTGACCTTGCCCACCAACGGATGGACTTGCACGCAAACAAAGGGAAGTGAAATTTTTTTCTACGTGTATTGCAGTGGTGGAGACAGATGAATGGATGGATCCCGAGGCCTAGGAGTATGTATGTGATGCATGTATCGTGTTTTAATGACAATTGTAGGGCGTTCAAAGTAAAGTTCCCTTTCACTATCATTCATTCTAAGTAAAGATCATAAATACAGTTAATGTTCAGTTTAAAATCAAGTCCCTCTTTTCAATTATAGATCTATATCAATTTTCAATGACTTATGTACCTTTGTTGTTCAGTGCTAACCCGTCTACTGTCTTAGTTATTCCAGTTGCCGCCAAGGAGGAGAAGATGCACAGCCCAGGTGGGCAGGCTGGACAGGACCTGACCCACCAACAGATGGATTTGAGGAGAGGACACAGCCCAGGTGGGCAGGCAGGACTGGACCTGACCTTGCCCACCAACGGATGGACTTGCACGCAAACAAAGGGAAGTGAATTTTTTTCTACGTGTATTGCAGTGGTGGAGACAGATGAATGGATGGATCCCGAGGCCTAGGAGTATGTATGTGATGCATGTATCGTGTTTTAATGACAATTGTAGGGCGTTCAAAGTAAAGTTCCCTTTCACTATCATTCATTCTAAGTAAAGATCATAAATACAGTTAATGTTCAGTTTAAAATCAAGTCCCTCTTTTCAATTATAGATCTATATCAATTTTCAATGACTTATGTACCTTTGTTGTTCAGTGCTAACCCGTCTACTGTCTTAGTTATTCCAGTTGCCGCCAAGGAGAAGATGCACAGCCCAGGTGGGCAGATAGGACGGGACCTGACCCACCAACAGATGGATTTGAGGAGAGGACACAGCCCAGGTGGGCAGGCAGGACTGGACCTGACCTTGCCCACCAACGGATGGACTTGCACGCAAACAAAGGGAAGTGAAATTTTTTTCTACGTGTATTGCAGTGGTGGAGACAGATGAATGGATGGATCCCGAGGCCTAGGAGTATGTATGTGATGCATGTATCGTGTTTTAATGACAATTGTAGGGCGTTCAAAGTAAAGTTCCCTTTCACTATCATTCATTCTAAGTAAAGATCATAAATACAGTTAATGTTCAGTTTAAAATCAAGTCCCTCTTTTCAATTATAGATCTATATCAATTTTCAATGACTTGTGTACCTTTGTTGTTCAGTGCTAACCCGTCTACTGTCTTAGTTATTCCAGTTGCTGCCAAGGAGGAGAAGATGCACAGCCCAGGTGGGCAGGCTGGACGGGACCTGACCCACCAACAGATGGACTTGAGGAGAGGACACAGCCCAGGTGGGCAGGCAGGACTGGACCTGACCTTGCCCACCAACGGATGGACTTGCACGCAAACAAAGGGAAGTGAAATTTTTTTCTACGTGTATTGCAGTGGTGGAGACAGATGAATGGATGGATCCCGAGGCCTAGGAGTATGTATGTGATGCATGTATCGTGTTTTAATGACAATTGTAGGGCGTTCAAAGTAAAGTTCCCTTTCACTATCATTCATTCTAAGTAAAGATCATAAATACAGTTAATGTTCAGTTTAAAAGCAAGTCCCTCTATTCAATTATAGATCTATATCAATTTTCAATGACTTATGTACCTTTGTTGTTCAGTGCTAACCCGTCTACTGTCTTAGTTATTCCAGTTGCTGCCAAGGAGGAGAAGGTACACAGCCCAGGTGGGCATATAGGACGGGACCTGACCCACCAACAGATGGATTTGAGGAGAGGACACAGCCCAGGTGTGCAGGCAGGACTGGACCTGACCTTGCCCATCAACGGATGGACTTGCACGCAAACAAAGGGAAGTGAATTTTTTTCTACGTGTATTGCAGTGGTGGAGACAGATGAATGGATGGATCCCGAGGCCTAGGAGTATGTATGTGATGCATGTATCGTGTTTTAATGACAATTGTAGGGCGTTCAAAGTAAAGTTCCCTTTCACTATCATTCATTCTAAGTAAAGATCATAAATACAGTTAATGTTCAGTTTAAAATCAAGTCCCTCTTTTCAATTATAGATCTATATCAATTTTCAATGACTTATGTACCTTTGTTGTTCAGTGCTAACCCGTCTACTGTCTTAGTTATTCCAGTTGCCGCCAAGGAGAAGATGCACAGCCCAGGTGGGCAGATAGGACGGGACCTGACCCACCAACAGATGGATTTGAGGAGAGGACACAGCCCAGGTGGGCAGGCAGGACTGGACCTGACCTTGCCCACCAACGGATGGACTTGCACGCAAACAAAGGGAAGTGAAATTTTTTTCTACGTGTATTGCAGTGGTGGAGACAGATGAATGGATGGATCCCGAGGCCTAGGAGTATGTATGTGATGCATGTATCGTGTTTTAATGACAATTGTAGGGCGTTCAAAGTAAAGTTCCCTTTCACTATCATTCATTCTAAGTAAAGATCATAAATACAGTTAATGTTCAGTTTAAAATCAAGTCCCTCTTTTCAATTATAGATCTATATCAATTTTCAATGACTTGTGTACCTTTGTTGTTCAGTGCTAACCCGTCTACTGTCTTAGTTATTCCAGTTGCCACCAAGGAGGAGAAGATGCACAGCCCAGGTGGGCAGGCTGGACGGGACCTGACCCACCAACAGATGGACTTGAGAGGACACAGCCCAGGTGGGCAGGCAGGACTGGACCTGACCTTGCCCACCAACGGATGGACTTGCACGCAAACAAAGGGAAGTGAATTTTTTTTCTACGTGTATTGCAGTGGTGGAGACAGATGAATGGATGGATCCCGAGGCCTAGGAGTATGTATGTGATGCGTGTATCGTGTTTTAAAGACAACTGTAGGGCGTTCAAAGTAAAGTTCCCTTTCACTATCATTCATTCTAAGTAAAGATCATAAATACAGTTAATGTTCAGTTTAAAATCAAGTCCCTCTATTCAATTATAGATCTATATCAATTTTCAATGACTTATGTACCTTTGTTGTTCAGTGCTTACCCGTCTACTGTCTTAGTTATTCCAGTTGCTGCCAAGGAGGAGAAGATACACAGCCCAGGTGGGTAGGTAGGACAGGACCTGACCCACCAACAGATGGATTTGAGGAGAGGACACAGCCCAGGTGGGCAGGCAGGACTGGACCTGACCTTGCCCACCAACGGATGGACTTGCACGCAAACAAAGGGAAGTGAATTTTTTTCTACGTGTATTGCAGTGGTGGAGACAGATGAATGGATGGATCCCGAGGCCTAGGAGTATGTATGTGATGCATGTATCGTGTTTTAATGACAATTGTAGGGCGTTCAAAGTAAAGTTCCCTTTCACTATCATTCATTCTAAGTAAAGATCATAAATACAGTTAATGTTCAGTTTAAAATCAAGTCCCTCTTTTCAATTATAGATCTATATCAATTTTCAATGACTTATGTACCTTTGTTGTTCAGTGCTAACCCGTCTACCGTCTTGGTTATTCCAGTTGCCGCCAAGGAGAAGATGCACAGCCCAGGTGGGCAGATAGGATGGGACCTGACCCACCAACAGATGGATTTGAGGAGAGGACACAGCCCAGGTGGGCAGGCAGGACTGGACCTGACCTTGCCCACCAACAGATGGACTTGCACGCAAACAAAGGGAAGTGAAATTTTTTTCTATGTGTATTGCAGAGGTGGAGACAGATGAATGGATGGATCCCGAGGCCTAGGAGTATGTATGTGATGCGTGTATCGTGTTTAAATGACAATTATACGGCGTTCGAAGTAAAGTTCCCTTTCACTATCATTCATTCTAAGTAAAGATCATAAATACAGTTAATGTTCAGTTTAAAATCAAGTCCCTCTTTTCAATTATAGATGTATATCAATTTTCAATGACTTGTGTACCTTTGTTGTTCAGTGCTAACCCGTCTACTGTCTTAGTTATTCCAGTTGCTGCCAAGGAGGAGAAGGTACACAGCCCAGGTGGGCAGGCTGGACGGAACCTGACCCACCAACAGATGGACTTGAGGAGAGGACACAGCCCAGGTGGACAGGCAGGACTGGACCTGACCTTGCCCACCAACGGATGGACTTGCACGCAAACAAAGGGAAGTGAATTTTTTTCTACGTGTATTGCAGTGGTGGAGACAGATGAATGGATGGATCCCGAGGCCTAGGAGTATGTATGTGATGCGTGTATCGTGTTTTAAAGACAACTGTAGGGCGTTCAAAGTAAAGTTCCCTTTCACTATCATTCATTCTAAGTAAAGATCATAAATACAGTTAATGTTCAGTTTAAAATCAAGTCCCTCTTTTAAATTTTCAATTATAGATCTATATCAATTTGCAATGACTTATGTACCTTTGTTGTTCAGTGCTAACCCGTCTACTGTCTTAGTTATTCCAGTTGCCGCCAAGGAGGAGAAGATGCACAGCCCAGGTGGGCAGGCTGGACGGGACCTGACCCACCAACAGATGGACTTGAGGAGAGGACACAGCCCAGGTGGGCAGGCAGGACTGGACCTGACCTTGCCCACCAACGGATGGACTTGCACGCAAACAAAGGGAAGTGAAATTTTTTTCTACGTGTATTGCAGTGGTGGAGACAGATGAATGGATGGATCCCGAGGCCTAGGAGTATGTATGTGATGCATGTATCGTGTTTTAATGACAATTGTAGGGCGTTCAAAGTAAAGTTCCCTTTCACTATCATTCATTCTAAGTAAAGATCATAAATACAGTTAATGTTCAGTTTAAAATCAAGTCCCTCTTTTCAATTATAGATCTATATCAATTTTCAATGACTTATGTACCTTTGTTGTTCAGTGCTTACCCGTCTACTGTCTTAGTTATTCCAGTTGCTGCCAAGGAGGAGAAGATACACAGCCCAGGTGGGTAGGTAGGACAGGACCTGACCCACCAACAGATGGATTTGAGGAGAGGACACAGCCCAGGTGGGCAGGCAGGACTGGACCTGACCTTGCCCACCAACGGATGGACTTGCACGCAAACAAAGGGAAGTGAATTTTTTTCTACGTGTATTGCAGTGGTGGAGACAGATGAATGGATGGATCCCGAGGCCTAGGAGTATGTATGTGATGCATGTATCGTGTTTTAATGACAATTGTAGGGCGTTCAAAGTAAAGTTCCCTTTCACTATCATTCATTCTAAGTAAAGATCATAAATACAGTTAATGTTCAGTTTAAAATCAAGTCCCTCTTTTCAATTATAGATCTATATCAATTTTCAATGACTTATGTACCTTTGTTGTTCAGTGCTAACCCGTCTACTGTCTTAGTTATTCCAGTTGCCGCCAAGGAGAAGATGCACAGCCCAGGTGGGCAGATAGGACGGGACCTGACCCACCAACAGATGGATTTGAGGAGAGGACACAGCCCAGGTGGGCAGGCAGGACTGGACCTGACCTTGCCCACCAACAGATGGACTTGCACGCAAACAAAGGGAAGTGAAATTTTTTTCTGTGTATTGCAGAGGTGGAGACAGATGAATGGATGGATCCCGAGGCCTAGGAGTATGTATGTGATGCATGTATCGTGTTTTAATGACAATTGTAGGGCGTTCAAAGTAAAGTTCCCTTTCACTATCATTCATTCTAAGTAAAGATCATAAATACAGTTAATGTTCAGTTTAAAATCAAGTCCCTCTTTTCAATTATAGATCTATATCAATTTTCAATGACTTATGTACCTTTGTTGTTCAGTGCTAACCCGTCTACTGTCTTAGTTATTCCAGTTGCCGCCAAGGAGGAGAAGATGCACAGCCCAGGTGGGCAGGCTGGACGGGACCTGACCCACCAACAGATGGACTTGAGGAGAGGACACAGCCCAGGTGGGCAGGCAGGACTGGACCTGACCTTGCCCACCAACGGATGGACTTGCACGCAAACAAAGGGAAGTGAAATTTTTTTCTACGTGTATTGCAGTGGTGGAGACAGATGAATGGATGGATCCCGAGGCCTAGGAGTATGTATGTGATGCATGTATCGTGTTTTAATGACAATTGTAGGGCGTTCAAAGTAAAGTTCCCTTTCACTATCATTCATTCTAAGTAAAGATCATAAATACAGTTAATGTTCAATTTAAAATCAAGTCCCTCTTTTCAATTATAGATCTATATCAATTTTCAATCACTTGTGTACCTTTGTTGTTCAGTGCTAACCCGTTTACCGTCTTAGTTATTCCAGTTGCTGCCAAGGAGAAGATGCACAGCCCCGGTGGGCAGATAGGACGGGACCTGACCCACCAACAGATGGATTTGAGGAGAGGACACAGCCCAGGTGGGCAGGCAGGACTGGACCTGACCTTGCCCACCAACAGATGGACTTGCACGCAAACAAAGGGAAGTGAAATTTTTTTCTATGTGTATTGCAGTGGTGGAGACAGATGAATGGATGGATCCCGAGGCCTAGGAGTATGTATGTGATGCATGTATCGTGTTTTAATGACAATTGTAGGGCGTTCAAAGTAAAGTTCCCTTTCACTATCATTCATTCTAAGTAAAGATCATAAATACAGTTAATGTTCAGTTTAAAATCAAGTCCCTCTTTTCAATTATAGATCTATATCAATTTTCAATGACTTATGTACCTTTGTTGTTCAGTGCTAACCCGTCTACTGTCTTAGTTATTCCAGTTGCCACCAAGGAGGAGAAGATGCACAGCCCAGGTGGGCAGGCTGGACGGGACCTGACCCACCAACAGATGGACTTGAGAGGACACAGCCCAGGTGGGCAGGCAGGACTGGACCTGACCTTGCCCACCAACAGATGGACTTGCACGCAAACAAAGGGAAGTGAATTTTTTTCTACGTGTATTGCAGTGGTGGAGACAGATGAATGGATGGATCCCGAGGCCTAGGAGTATGTATGTGATGCGTGTATCGTGTTTTAAAGACAACTGTAGGGCGTTCAAAGTAAAGTTCCCTTTCACTATCATTCATTCTAAGTAAAGATCATAAATACAGTTAATGTTCAGTTTAAAATCAAGTCCCTCTATTCAATTATAGATCTATATCAATTTTCAATGACTTATGTACCTTTGTTGTTCAGTGCTTACCCGTCTACTGTCTTAGTTATTCCAGTTGCTGCCAAGGAGGAGAAGATACACAGCCCAGGTGGGTAGGTAGGACAGGACCTGACCCACCAACAGATGGATTTGAGGAGAGGACACAGCCCAGGTGGGCAGGCAGGACTGGACCTGACCTTGCCCACCAACGGATGGACTTGCACGCAAACAAAGGGAAGTGAATTTTTTTCTACGTGTATTGCAGTGGTGGAGACAGATGAATGGATGGATCCCGAGGCCTAGGAGTATGTATGTGATGCGTGTATCATGTTTTAATGACAATTGTAGGGCGTTCAAAGTAAAGTTCCCTTTCACTATCATTCATTCTAAGTAAAGATCATAAATACAGTTAATGTTCAGTTTAAAATCAAGTCCCTCTTTTCAATTATAGATCTATATCAATTTTCAATGACTTATGTACCTTTGTTGTTCAGTGCTAACCCGTCTACCGTCTTAGTTATTCCAGTTGCCGCCAAGGAGAAGATGCACAGCCCAGGTGGGCAGATAGGACGGGACCTGACCCACCAACAGATGGATTTGAGGAGAGGACACAGCCCAGGTGGGCAGGCAGGACTGGACCTGACCTTGCCCACCAACAGATGGACTTGCACGCAAACAAAGGGAAGTGAAATTTTTTTCTATGTGTATTGCAGTGGTGGAGACAGATGAATGGATGGATCCCGAGGCCTAGGAGTATGTATGTGATGCATGTATCGTGTTTTAATGACAATTGTAGGGCGTTCAAAGTAAAGTTCCCTTTCACTATCATTCATTCTAAGTAAAGATCATAAATACAGTTAATGTTCAGTTTAAAATCAAGTCCCTCTTTTCAATTATAGATCTATATCAATTTTCAATGACTTATGTACCTTTGTTGTTCAGTGCTAACCCGTCTACCGTCTTAGTTATTCCAGTTGCCGCCAAGGAGAAGATGCACAGCCCAGGTGGGCAGATAGGACGGGACCTGACCCACCAACAGATGGATTTGAGGAGAGGACACAGCCCAGGTGGGCAGGCAGGACTGGACCTGACCTTGCCCACCAACGGATGGACTTGCACGCAAACAAAGGGAAGTGAAATTTTTTTCTACGTGTATTGCAGTGGTGGAGACAGATGAATGGATGGATCCCGAGGCCTAGGAGTATGTATGTGATGCATGTATCGTGTTTTAATGACAATTGTAGGGCATTCAAAGTAAAGTTCCCATTCACTATCATTCATTCTAAGTAAAGATCATAAATACAGTTAATGTTCAGTTTAAAATCAAGTCCCTCTTTTCAATTATAGATGTATATCAATTTTCAATGACTTGTGTACCTTTGTTGTTCAGTGCTAACCCGTCTACTGTCTTAGTTATTCCAGTTGCTGCCAAGGAGGAGAAGATGCACAGCCCAGGTGGGCAGGCTGGACGGAACCTGACCCACCAACAGATGGACTTGAGGAGAGGACACAGCCCAGGTGGACAGGCAGGACTGGACCTGACCTTGCCCACCAACGGATGGACTTGCACGCAAACAAAGGGAAGTGAATTTTTTTCTACGTGTATTGCAGTGGTGGAGACAGATGAATGGATGGATCCCGAGGCCTAGGAGTATGTATGTGATGCGTGTATCGTGTTTTAATGACAATTGTAGGGCGTTCAAAGTAAAGTTCCCTTTCACTATCATTCATTCTAAGTAAAGATCATAAATACAGTTAATGTTCAGTTTAAAATCAAGTCCCTCTTTTCAATTATAGATCTATATCAATTTTCAATGACTTATGTACCTTTGTTGTTCAGTGCTAACCCGTCTACTGTCTTAGTTATTCCAGTTGCCGCCAAGGAGAAGATGCACAGCCCAGGTGGGCAGATAGGACGGGACCTGACCCACCAACAGATGGGTTTGAGGAGAGGACACAGCCCAGGTGGGCAGGCAGGACTGGACCTGACCTTGCCCACCAACGGATGGACTTGCACGCAAACAAAGGGAAGTGAAATTTTTTTCTACGTGTATTGCAGTGGTGGAGACAGATGAATGGATGGATCCCGAGGCCTAGGAGTATGTATGTGATGCATGTATCGTGTTTTAATGACAATTGTAGGGCGTTCAAAGTAAAGTTCCCTTTCACTATCATTCATTCTAAGTAAAGATCATAAATACAGTTAATGTTCAGTTTAAAATCAAGTCCCTCTTTTCAATTATAGATCTATATCAATTTTCAATGACTTATGTACCTTTGTTGTTCAGTGCTAACCCGTCTACTGTCTTAGTTATTCCAGTTGCCGCCAAGGAGGAGAAGATGCACAGCCCAGGTGGGCAGGCTGGACGGGACCTGACCCACCAACAGATGGACTTGAGAGGACACAGCCCAGGTGGGCAGGCAGGACTGGACCTGACCTTGCCCACCAACAGATGGACTTGCACGCAAACAAAGGGAAGTGAATTTTTTTTCTACGTGTATTGCAGTGGTGGAGACAGATGAATGGATGGATCCCGAGGCCTAGGAGTATGTATGTGATGCGTGTATCGTGTTTTAAAGACAACTGTAGGGCGTTCAAAGTAAAGTTCCCTTTCACTATCATTCATTCTAAGTAAAGATCATAAATACAGTTAATGTTCAGTTTAAAATCAAGTCCCTCTTTTCAATTATAGATCTATATCAATTTTCAATGACTTATGTACCTTTGTTGTTCAGTGCTAACCCGTCTACTGTCTTAGTTATTCCAGTTGCTGCCAAGGAGGAGAAGATACACAGCCCAGGTGGGTAGGTAGGACAGGACCTGACCCACCAACAGATGGATTTGAGGAGAGGACACAGCCCAGGTGGGCAGGCAGGACTGGACCTGACCTTGCCCACCAACGGATGGACTTGCACGCAAACAAAGGGAAGTGAATTTTTTTCTACGTGTATTGCAGTGGTGGAGACAGATGAATGGATGGATCCCGAGGCCTAGGAGTATGTATGTGATGCGTGTATCGTGTTTTAATGACAATTGTAGGGCGTTCAAAGTAAAGTTCCCTTTCACTATCATTCATTCTAAGTAAAGATCATAAATACAGTTAATGTTCAGTTTAAAATCAAGTCCCTCTTTTCAATTATAGATCTATATCAATTTTCAATGACTTATGTACCTTTGTTGTTCAGTGCTAACCCGTCTACCGTCTTAGTTATTCCAGTTGCCGCCAAGGAGAAGATGCACAGCCCAGGTGGGCAGATAGGACGGGACCTGACCCACCAACAGATGGATTTGAGGAGAGGACACAGCCCAGGTGGGCAGGCAGGACTGGACCTGACCTTGCCCACCAACAGATGGACTTGCACGCAAACAAAGGGAAGTGAAATTTTTTTCTACGTGTATTGCAGTGGTGGAGACAGATGAATGGATGGATCCCGAGGCCTAGGAGTATGTATGTGATGCATGTATCGTGTTTTAATGACAATTGTAGGGCGTTCAAAGTAAAGTTCCCTTTCACTATCATTCATTCTAAGTAAAGATCATAAATACAGTTAATGTTCAGTTTAAAATCAAGTCCCTCTTTTCAATTATAGATCTATATCAATTTTCAATCACTTATGTACCTTTGTTGTTCAGTGCTAACCCGTCTACTGTCTTAGTTATTCCAGTTGCTGCCAAGGAGAAGATGCACAGCCCCGGTGGGCAGATAAGACGGGACCTGACCCACCAACAGATGGATTTGAGGAGAGGACACAGCCCAGGTGGGCAGGCAGGACTGGACCTGACCTTGCCCACCAACAGATGGACTTGCACGCAAACAAAGGGAAGTGAAATTTTTTTCTACGTGTATTGCAGTGGTGGAGACAGATGAATGGATGGATCCCGAGGCCTAGGAGTATGTATGTGATGCATGTATCGTGTTTTAATGACAATTGTAGGGCGTTCAAAGTAAAGTTCCCTTTCACTATCATTCATTCTAAGTAAAGATCATAAATACAGTTAATGTTCAGTTTAAAATCAAGTCCCTCTTTTCAATTATAGATCTATATCAATTTTCAATGACTTATGTACCTTTGTTGTTCAGTGCTAACCCGTCTACTGTCTTAGTTATTCCAGTTGCCGCCAAGGAGAAGATGCACAGCCCAGGTGGGCAGATAGGACGGGACCTGACCCACCAACAGATGGATTTGAGGAGAGGACACAGCCCAGGTGGGCAGGCAGGACTGGACCTGACCTTGCCCACCAACGGATGGACTTGCACGCAAACAAAGGGAAGTGAAATTTTTTTCTACGTGTATTGCAGTGGTGGAGACAGATGAATGGATGGATCCCGAGGCCTAGGAGTATGTATGTGATGCATGTATCGTGTTTTAATGACAATTATAGGGCGTTCAAAGTAAAGTTCCCATTCACTATCATTCATTCTAAGTAAAGATCATAAATACAGTTAATGTTCAGTTTAAAATCAAGTCCCTCTTTTCAATTATAGATGTATATCAATTTTCAATGACTTGTGTACCTTTGTTGTTCAGTGCTAACCCGTCTACTGTCTTAGTTATTCCAGTTGCTGCCAAGGAGGAGAAGGTACACAGCCCAGGTGGGCAGGCTGGACGGAACCTGACCCACCAACAGATGGACTTGAGGAGAGGACACAGCCCAGGTGGACAGGCAGGACTGGACCTGACCTTGCCCACCAACGGATGGACTTGCACGCAAACAAAGGGAAGTGAATTTTTTTCTACGTGTATTGCAGTGGTGGAGACAGATGAATGGATGGATCCCGAGGCCTAGGAGTATGTATGTGATGCGTGTATCGTGTTTTAATGACAATTGTAGGGCGTTCAAAGTAAAGTTCCCTTTCACTATCATTCATTCTAAGTAAAGATCATAAATACAGTTAATGTTCAGTTTAAAATCAAGTCCCTCTTTTCAATTATAGATCTATATCAATTTTCAATGACTTATGTACCTTTGTTGTTCAGTGCTAACCCGTCTACTGTCTTAGTTATTCCAGTTGCCGCCAAGGAGAAGATGCACAGCCCAGGTGGGCAGATAGGACGGGACCTGACCCACCAACAGATGGATTTGAGGAGAGGACACAGCCCAGGTGGGCAGGCAGGACTGGACCTGACCTTGCCCACCAACGGATGGACTTGCACGCAAACAAAGGGAAGTGAAATTTTTTTCTACGTGTATTGCAGTGGTGGAGACAGATGAATGGATGGATCCCGAGGCCTAGGAGTATGTATGTGATGCATGTATCGTGTTTTAATGACAATTGTAGGGCGTTCAAAGTAAAGTTCCCTTTCACTATCATTCATTCTAAGTAAAGATCATAAATACAGTTAATGTTCAGTTTAAAATCAAGTCCCTCTTTTCAATTATAGATCTATATCAATTTTCAATGACTTATGTACCTTTGTTGTTCAGTGCTAACCCGTCTACTGTCTTAGTTATTCCAGTTGCTGCCAAGGAGAAGATGCACAGCCCTGGTGGGCAGATAAGACGGGACCTGACCCACCAACAGATGGATTTGAGGAGAGGACACAGCCCAGGTGGGCAGGCAGGACTGGACCTGACCTTGCCCACCAACAGATGGACTTGCACGCAAACAAAGGGAAGTGAAATTTTTTTCTATGTGTATTGCAGTGGTGGAGACAGATGAATGGATGGATCCCGAGGCCTAGGAGTATGTATGTGATGCATGTATCGTGTTTTAATGACAATTGTAGGGCGTTCAAAGTAAAGTTCCCTTTCACTATCATTCATTCTAAGTAAAGATCATAAATACAGTTAATGTTCAGTTTAAAATCAAGTCCCTCTTTTCAATTATAGATCTATATCAATTTTCAATGACTTATGTACCTTTGTTGTTCAGTGCTAACCCGTCTACTGTCTTAGTTATTCCAGTTGCCGCCAAGGAGAAGATGCACAGCCCAGGTGGGCAGATAGGACGGGACCTGACCCACCAACAGATGGATTTGAGGAGAGGACACAGCCCAGGTGGGCAGGCAGGACTGGACCTGACCTTGCCCACCAACAGATGGACTTGCACGCAAACAAAGGGAAGTGAAATTTTTTTTCTGTGTATTGCAGAGGTGGAGACAGATGAATGGATGGATCCCGAGGCCTAGGAGTATGTATGTGATGCATGTATCGTGTTTTAATGACAATTGTAGGGCGTTCAAAGTAAAGTTCCCTTTCACTATCATTCATTCTAAGTAAAGATCATAAATACAGTTAATGTTCAGTTTAAAATCAAGTCCCTCTTTTCAATTATAGATCTATATCAATTTTCAATGACTTATGTACCTTTGTTGTTCAGTGCTAACCCGTCTACCGTCTTAGTTATTCCAGTTGCCGCCAAGGAGAAGATGCACAGCCCAGGTGGGCAGATAGGACGGGACCTGACCCACCAACAGATGGATTTGAGGAGAGGACACAGCCCAGGTGGGCAGGCAGGACTGGACCTGACCTTGCCCACCAACAGATGGACTTGCACGCAAACAAAGGGAAGTGAAATTTTTTTCTATGTGTATTGCAGAGGTGGAGACAGATGAATGGATGGATCCCGAGGCCTAGGAGTATGTATGTGATGCATGTATCGTGTTTTAATGACAATTGTAGGGCGTTCAAAGTAAAGTTCCCTTTCACTATCATTCATTCTAAGTAAAGATCATAAATACAGTTAATGTTCAGTTTAAAATCAAGTCCCTCTTTTCAATTATAGATCTATATCAATTTTCAATCACTTATGTACCTTTGTTGTTCAGTGCTAACCCGTTTACTGTCTTAGTTATTCCAGTTGTTGCCAAGGAGAAGATGCACAGCCTCGGTGGGCAGATAAGACGGGACCTGACCCACCAACAGATGGATTTGAGGAGAGGACACAGCCCAGGTAGACAGGCAGGACTGGACCTGACCTTGCCCACCAACAGATGGACTTGCACGCAAACAAAGGGAAGTGAATTTTTTTCTACGTGTATTGCAGTGGTGGAGACAGATGAATGGATGGATCCCGAGGCCTAGGAGTATGTATGTGATGCGTGTATCGTGTTTTAAAGACAACTGTAGGGCGTTCAAAGTAAAGTTCCCTTTCACTATCATTCATTCTAAGTAAAGATCATAAATACAGTTAATGTTCAGTTTAAAATCAAGTCCCTCTATTCAATTATAGATCTATATCAATTTTCAATGACTTATGTACCTTTGTTGTTCAGTGCTTACGGGTCTACTGTCTTAATTATTCCAGTTGCTGCCAAGGAGGAGAAGATACACAGCCCAGGTGGGTAGGCTGGACAGGACCGGACCCACCAACAGATGGATTTGAGGAGAGGACACAGCCCAGGTGGGCAGGCAGGACTGGACCTGACCTTGCCCACCAACGGATGGACTTGCACGCAAACAAAGGGAAGTGATTTTTTTTCTACGTGTATTGCAGTGGTGGAGACAGATGAATGGATGGATCCCGAGGCCTAGGAGTATGTATGTGATGCATGTATCGTGTTTTAATGACAATTGTAGGGCGTTCAAAGTAAAGTTCCCTTTCACTATCATTCATTCTAAGTAAAGATCATAAATACAGTTAATGTTCAGTTTAAAATCAAGTCCCTCTTTTCAATTATAGATCTATATCAATTTTCAATCACTTATGTACCTTTGTTGTTCAGTGCTAACCCGTCTACTGTCTTAGTTATTCCAGTTTTTGCCAAGGAGAAGATGCACAGCCCCGGTGGGCAGATAAGACGGGACCTGACCCACGAACAGATGGATTTGAGGAGAGGACACAGCCCAGGTGGACAGGCAGGACTGGACCTGACCTTGCCCACCAACGGATGGACTTGCACGCAAACAAAGGGAAGTGAATTTTTTTCTACGTGTATTGCAGTGGTGGAGACAGATGAATGGATGGATCCCGAGGCCTAGGAGTATGTATGTGATGCGTGTATCGTGTTTTAAAGACAACTGTAGGGCGTTCAAAGTAAAGTTCCCTTTCACTATCATTCATTCTAAGTAAAGATCATAAATACAGTTAATGTTCAGTTTAAAATCAAGTCCCTCTATTCAATTATAGATCTATATCAATTTTCAATGACTTATGTACCTTTGTTGTTCAGTGCTTACGGGTCTACTGTCTTAATTATTCCAGTTGCTGCCAAGTAGGAGAAGATACACAGCCCAGGTGGGTAGGTAGGACAGGACCTGCCCACCAACAGATAGATTTGAGGAGAGGACACAGCCCAGGTGGGCAGGCAGGACTGGACCTGACCTTGCCCACCAACGGATGGACTTGCACGCAAACAAAGGGAAGTGAATTTTTTTCTACGTGTATTGCAGTGGTGGAGACAGATGAATGGATGGATCCCGAGGCCTAGGAGTATGTATGTGATGCATGTATCGTGTTTTAATGACAATTGTAGGGCGTTCAAAGTAAAGTTCCCTTTCACTATCATTCATTCTAAGTAAAGATCATAAATACAGTTAATGTTCAGTTTAAAATCAAGTCCCTCTTTTCAATTATAGATCTATATCAATTTTCAATGACTTATGTACCTTTGTTGTTCAGTGCTAACCCGTCTACTGTCTTAGTTATTCCAGTTGCTGCCAAGGAGAAGATGCACAGCCCTGGTGGGCAGATAAGACGGGACCTGACCCACCAACAGATGGATTTGAGGAGAGGACACAGCCCAGGTGGGCAGGCAGGACTGGACCTGACCTTGCCCACCAACAGATGGACTTGCACGCAAACAAAGGGAAGTGAATTTTTTTCTACGTGTATTGCAGTGGTGGAGACAGATGAATGGATGGATCCCGAGGCCTAGGAGTATGTATGTGATGCATGTATCGTGTTTTAAAGACAACTGTAGGGCGTTCAAAGTAAAGTTCCCTTTCACTATCATTCATTCTAAGTAAAGATCATAAATACAGTTAATGTTCAGTTTAAAATCAAGTCCCTCTTTTCAATTATAGATCTATATCAATTTTCAATGACTTATGTACCTTTGTTGTTCAGTGCTTACGGGTCTACTGTCGTAATTATTCCAGTTGCTGCCAAGGAGAAGATGCACAGCCCCGGTGGGCAGATAGGACGGGACCTGACCCACCAACAGATGGATTTGAGGAGAGGACACAGCCCAGGTGGGCAGGCAGGACTGGACCTGACCTTGCCCACCAACAGATGGACTTGCACGCAAACAAAGGGAAGTGAAATTTTTTTCTGTGTATTGCAGAGGTGGAGACAGATGAATGGATGGATCCCGAGGCCTAGGAGTATGTATGTGATGCATGTATCGTGTTTTAATGACAATTGTAGGGCGTTCAAAGTAAAGTTCCCTTTCACTATCATTCATTCTAAGTAAAGATCATAAATACAGTTAATGTTCAGTTTAAAATCAAGTCCCTCTTTTCAATTATAGATCTATATCAATTTTCAATGACTTATGTACCTTTGTTGTTCAGTGCTAACCCGTCTACTGTCTTAGTTATTCCAGTTGCTGCCAAGGAGAAGATGCACAGCCCTGGTGGGCAGATAAGACGGGACCTGACCCACCAACAGATGGATTTGAGGAGAGGACACAGCCCAGGTGGGCAGGCAGGACTGGACCTGACCTTGCCCACCAACAGATGGACTTGCACGCAAACAAAGGGAAGTGAAATTTTTTTCTACGTGTATTGCAGTGGTGGAGACAGATGAATGGATGGATCCCGAGGCCTAGGAGTATGTATGTGATGCATGTATCGTGTTTTAATGACAATTGTAGGGCGTTCAAAGTAAAGTTCCCTTTCACTATCATTCATTCTAAGTAAAGATCATAAATACAGTTAATGTTCAGTTTAAAATCAAGTCCCTCTTTTCAATTATAGATCTATATCAATTTTCAATGACTTATGTACCTTTGTTGTTCAGTGCTAACCCGTCTACCGTCTTAGTTATTCCAGTTGCCGCCAAGGAGAAGATGCACAGCCCAGGTGGGCAGAGAGGACGGGACCTGACCCACCAACAGATGGATTTGAGGAGAGGACACAGCCCAGGTGGGCAGGCAGGACTGGACCTGTCCTTGCCCACCAACAGATGGACTTGCACGCAAACAAAGGGAAGTGAAATTTTTTTCTATGTGTATTGCAGAGGTGGAGACAGATGAATGGATGGATCCCGAGGCCTAGGAGTATGTATGTGATGCATGTATCGTGTTTTAATGACAATTGTAGGGCGTTCAAAGTAAAGTTCCCTTTCACTATCATTCATTCTAAGTAAAGATCAGAAATACAGTTAATGTTCAGTTTAAAATCAAGTCCCTCTATTCAATTATAGATCTATATCAATTTTCAATCACTTATGTACCTTTGTTGTTCAGTGCTAACCCGTCTACTGTCTTAGTTATTCCAGTTTTTGCCAAGGAGAAGATGCACAGCCCAGGTGGGCAGATAGGACGGGACCTGACCCACCAACAGATGGATTTGAGGAGAGGACACAGCCCAGGTGGGCAGGCAGGACTGGACCTGACCTTGCCCACCAACAGATGGACTTGCACGCAAACAAAGGGAAGTGAATTTTTTTCTACGTGTATTGCAGTGGTGGAGACAGATGAATGGATGGATCCCGAGGCCTAGGAGTATGTATGTGATGCGTGTATCGTGTTTTAAAGACAACTGTAGGGCGTTCAAAGTAAAGTTCCCTTTCACTATCATTCATTCTAAGTAAAGATCATAAATACAGTTAATGTTCAGTTTAAAATCAAGTCCCTCTATTCAATTATAGATCTATATCAATTTTCAATGACTTATGTACCTTTGTTGTTCAGTGCTTACGGGTCTACTGTCTTAGTTATTCCAGTTGCTGCCAAGGAGGAGAAGATACACAGCCCAGGTGGGCAGATAGGACGGGACCTGACCCACCAACAGATGGATTTGAGGAGAGGACACAGCCCAGGTGGGCAGGCAGGACTGGACCTGACCTTGCCCACCAACAGATGGACTTGCACGCAAACAAAGGGAAGTGAATTTTTTTCTACGTGTATTGCAGTGGTGGAGACAGATGAATGGATGGATCCCGAGGCCTAGGAGTATGTATGTGATGCATGTATCGTGTTTTAATGACAATTGTAGGGCGTTCAAAGTAAAGTTCCCTTTCACTATCATTCATTCTAAGTAAAGATCATAAATACAGTTAATGTTCAGTTTAAAATCAAGTCCCTCTTTTCAATTATAGATCTATATCAATTTTCAATGACTTATGTACCTTTGTTGTTCAGTGCTAACCCGTCTATTGTCTTAGTTATTCTAGTTGCCGCCAAGGAGGAGAAGATGCACAGCCCAGGTGGGCGGCTGGACGGGACCTGACCCACCAACAGATGGACTTGAGGAGAGGAGATAGCCCAGGTGGGCAGGCAGGACTGGACCTGACCTTGCCCACCAACAGATGGACTTGCACGCAAACAAAGGGAAGTGAATTTTTTTCTACGTGTATTGCAGTGGTGGAGACAGATGAATGGATGGATCCCGAGGCCTAGGAGTATGTATGTGATGCATGTATCGTGTTTTAATGACAATTGTAGGGCGTTCAAAGTAAAGTTCCCTTTCACTATCATTCATTCTAAGTAAAGATCATAAATACAGTTAATGTTCAGTTTAAAATCAAGTCCCTCTTTTCAATTATAGATCTATATCAATTTTCAATGACTTATGTACCTTTGTTGTTCAGTGCTAACCCGTCTACTGTCTTAGTTATTCCAGTTGCCGCCAAGGAGGAGAAGATGCACAGCCCAGGTGGGCGACTGGACGGGACCTGACCCACCAACAGATGGACTTGAGAGGACACAGCCCAGGTGGGCAGGCAGGACTGGACCTGACCTTGCCCACCAACAGATGGACTTGCACGCAAACAAAGGGAAGTGAATTTTTTTTCTACGTGTATTGCAGTGGTGGAGACAGATGAATGGATGGATCCCGAGGCCTAGGAGTATGTATGTGATGCATGTATCGTGTTTTAATGACAATTGTAGGGCGTTCAAAGTAAAGTTCCCTTTCACTATCATTCATTCTAAGTAAAGATCATAAATACAGTTAATGTTCAGTTTAAAATCAAGTCCCTCTTTTCAATTATAGATCTATATCAATTTTCAATGACTTATGTACCTTTGTTGTTCAGTGCTAACCCGTCTACTGTCTTAGTTATTCCAGTTGCCGCCAAGGAGGAGAAGATGCACAGCCCAGGTGGGCGGCTGGACGGGACCTGACCCACCAACAGATGGACTTGAGAAGAGGACACAGCCCAGGTGGGCAGGCAGGACGGGACCTGACCTTGCCCACCAACAGATGGACTTGCACGCAAACAAAGGGAAGTGAAATTTTTTTCTACCTATATTGCAGTGGTGGAGACAGATGAATGGATGGATCCCGAGGCCTAGGAGTATGTATGTGATGCGTGTATCGTGTTTTAATGACAATTGTACGGCGTTCAAAGTAAAGTTCCCATTCACTATCATTCATTCTAAGTAAAGATCATAAATACAGTTAATGTTCAGTTTAAAATCAAGTCCCTCTTTTCAATTATAGATCTATATCAATTTTCAATGACTTATGTACCTTTGTTGTTCAGTGCTAACCCGTCTACCGTCTTAGTTATTCCAGTTGCCGCCAAGGAGGAGAAGATGCACAGCCCCGGTGGGCAGGCAGACTGGACCTGACCTTGCCCACCAACAGATGGACTTGCACGCAAACAAAGGGAAGTGAATTTTTTTTCTACGTGTATTGCAGTGGTGGAGACAGATGAATGGATGGATCCCGAGGCCTAGGAGTATGTATGTGATGCGTGTATCGTGTTTTAATGACAATTGTAGGGCGTTCAAAGTAAAGTTCCCTTTCACTATCATTCATTCTAAGTAAAGATCATAAATACAGTTAATGTTCAGTTTAAAATCAAGTCCCTCTATTCAATTATAGATCTATATCAATTTTCAATCACTTATGTACCTTTGTTGTTCAGTGCTAACCCGTCTACTGTCTTAGTTATTCCAGTTGTTGCCAAGGAGAAGATGCACAGCCCCGGTGGGCAGATAAGACGGGACCTGACCCACCAACAGATGGATTTGAGGAGAGGACACAGCCCAGGTGGGCAGGCAGGACTGGACCTGACCTTGCCCACCAACAGATGGACTTGCACGCAAACAAAGGGAAGTGAATTTTTTTCTACGTGTATTGCAGTGGTGGAGACAGATGAATGGATGGATCCCGAGGCCTAGGAGTATGTATGTGATGCGTGTATTGTGTTTTAAAGACAACTGTAGGGCGTTCAAAGTAAAGTTCCCTTTCACTATCATTCATTCTAAGTAAAGATCATAAATACAGTTAATGTTCAGTTTAAAATCAAGTCCCTCTATTCAATTATAGATCTATATCAATTTTCAATGACTTATGTACCTTTGTTGTTCAGTGCTTACGGGTCTACTGTCTTAATTATTCCAGTTGCTGCCAAGGAGGAGAAGATACACAGCCCCGGTGGGCAGATAGGACGGGACCTGACCCACCAACAGATGGATTTGAGGAGAGGACACAGCCCAGGTGGGCAGGCAGGACTGGACCTGACCTTGCCCACCAACAGATGGACTTGCACGCAAACAAAGGGAAGTGAATTTTTTTCTACGTGTATTGCAGTGGTGGAGACAGATGAATGGATGGATCCCGAGGCCTAGGAGTATGTATGTGATGCATGTATCGTGTTTTAATGACAATTGTAGGGCGTTCAAAGTAAAGTTCCCTTTCACTATCATTCATTCTAAGTAAAGATCATAAATACAGTTAATGTTCAGTTTAAAATCAAGTCCCTCTTTTCAATTATAGATCTATATCAATTTTCAATGACTTATGTACCTTTGTTGTTCAGTGCTAACCCGTCTATTCTCTTAGTTATTCTAGTTGCCGCCAAGGAGGAGAAGATGCACAGCCCAGGTGGGCGGCTGGACGGGACCTGACCCACCAACAGATGGACTTGAGGAGAGGAGATAGCCCAGGTGGGCAGGCAGGACTGGACCTGACCTTGCCCACCAACAGATGGACTTGCACGCAAACAAAGGGAAGTGAATTTTTTTCTACGTGTATTACAGTGGTGGAGACAGATGAATGGATGGATCCCGAGGCCTAGGAGTATGTATGTGATGCATGTATCGTGTTTTAATGACAATTGTAGGGCGTTCAAAGTAAAGTTCCCATTCACTATCATTCATTCTAAGTAAAGATCATAAATACAGTTAATGTTCAGTTTAAAATCAAGTCCCTCTTTTCAATTATAGATGTATATCAATTTTCAATGACTTGTGTACCTTTGTTGTTCAGTGCTAACCCGTCTACTGTCTTAGTTATTCCAGTTGCCGCCAAGGAGGAGAAGATGCACAGCCCAGGTGGGCGACTGGACGGGACCTGACCCACCAACAGATGGACTTGAGAGGACACAGCCCAGGTGGGCAGGCAGGACTGGACCTGACCTTACCCACCAACAGATGGACTTGCACGCAAACAAAGGGAAGTGAATTTTTTTTCTACGTGTATTGCAGTGGTGGAGACAGATGAATGGATGGATCCCGAGGCTTAGGAGTATGTATGTGATGCATGTATCGTGTTTTAATGACAATTGTAGGGCATTCAAAGTAAAGTTCCCTTTCACTATCATTCAATCGAAGTAAAGATCATAAATACAGTTAATGTTCAGTTTAAAATCAAGTCCCTCTTTTCAATTATAGATCTATATCAATTTTCAAGGACTTATGTACCTTTGTTGTTCAGTGCTAACCCATCTACTCTCTTAGTTATTCCAGTTGCCGGCAAGGAGGAGAAGATGGACAGCCCAGGTGGGCGGCTGGACGGGACCTAACCCACCAACAGATGGACTTGAGAGGACACAGCCCAGGTGGGCAGGCAGGACGGGACCTGACCTTGCCCACCAACAGATGGACTTGCACGCAAACAAAGGGAAGTGAAATTTTTTTCTACCTATATTGCAGTGGTGGAGACAGATGAATGGATGGATCCCGAGGCCTAGGAGTATGTATGTGATGCGTGTATCGTGTTTTAATGACAATTGTACGGCGTTCAAAGTAAAGTTCCCATTCACTATCATTCATTCTAAGTAAAGATCATAAATACAGTTAATGTTCAGTTTAAAATCAAGTCCCTCTTTTCAATTATAGATCTATATCAATTTTCAATGACTTATGGACCTTTGTTGTTCAGTGCTAACCCGTCTACTGTCTTAGTTATTCCAGTTGCCGCCAAGGAGGAGAAGATGCACAGCCCAGGTGGGCAGGCAGGATGGGACCTGACTTTGCCCACCAACAGATGGACTTGAGGAGAGGACACAGCCCAGGTGGGCAGACAGGACTGGACCTGACCTTGCCCACCAACAGATGGACTTGCACGCAAACAAAGGGAAGTGAAATTTTTTTCTATGTGTATTGCAGTGGTGGAGACAGATGAATGGATGGATCCCTCGGCATGGGAGTATGTATGTGATGCATGTATTGTGTTTTAATGACAATTGTAGGGCGTTCAAAGTAAAGTTCCCTTTCACTATCATTCGTTCTAAGTAAAGATCAGAAATACAGTTAATGTTCAGTTTAAAATCAAGTCCCTTATTTCAATTATAGATCTATATCAATTTTGAATGACTTATGTACCTTTGTTGTCCAGTGCTAACCCGTCTACTGTCTTAGTTATTCCAGTTGCCGCCAAGGAGGAGAAGATGCACAGCCCAGGTGGGCAGGCAGGATGGGACCTGACTTTGCCCACCAACAGATGGACTTGAGGAGAGGACACAGCCCAGGTAGGCAGACAGGACTGGACCTGACCTTGCCCACCAACAGATGGACTTGCACGCAAACAAAGGGAAGTGAAATTTTTTTCTATGTGTATTGCAGTGGTGGAGACAGATGAATGGATGGATCCCTAGGCATGGGAGTATGTATGTGATGCGTGTATCGTGTTTTAATGACAATTGTAGGGCGTTCAAAGTAAAGTTCCCTTTCACTATCATTCATTCTAAGTAAAGATCAGAAATACAGTTAATGTTCAGTTTAAAATCAAGTCCCTTATTTCAATTATAGATCTATATCAATTTTGAATGACTTATGTACCTTTGTTGTCCAGTGCTAACCCGTCTACTGTCTTAGTTATTCCAGTTGCCGCCAAGGAGGAGAAGATGCACAGCCCAGGTGGGCTGGCTGGACGGGACCTGACCCTGCCGAGCAACAGATGGACTTGAGGAGAGGACACACAGCCCAGGTGGGCAGGCAGGAGTGGACCTGAACTTGCCCACCAACAGATGGACTTGCACGCAAAGAAAGGGAAGGATATAGAGGAGGACATCATTGCTGCAACTGTCATTGGAAGTAATTGGCCTGGTCAGAATGATGCTGGTGAGTATGCTACAGTGCAAGCCACTTAATATGTCAGGACTTTATCATTCAAATAAACGAATATTCAATTACATGGCGTGATGAAGAAATGCAGTTTCAAAGACTAGAAGATAGACAGATTATGCAAGTATTGCATACGTGTAGAACTTTTGCTGTATCTGTAACGGAAACAGTGTACATGTTTCTATATATAGATACACTAGCTTTATCTCTTTTAGATCCCTTTCTTGTTTGCTTGAGCTAAACGAAAGTCAATAGACCACATTTTTGATAATTTTGAAACTGTCTTTTAAGTACAGTAACCTAATGCTATTAAATAGGTACATTACACAAGCTCAACTGACCGTAAAGATAAAACCCCTGTCTATTGAAATACATGTAATTGTATCTTGGTTGTGTAACCAGGGTGATCAAAGACATAGGACTGTTTCAACAATTTATTTTAAAACGGGCAAATTAAAAGGCATATTCAAGCGATTGAAATTTCAATTTTCCATCTGATTGACGAGGCTGAAGTCGTCAGTTTGCTTTTCTTGTAGCCCCTGCATCTTCATGTTTGCCATACTTCATTGGTGCCTTTCTTCAGCTTCCTTGTAGTCACTGGCGTTGCATGGTCGGGTCTCGCCTTCAAGGAAACTGACACATATATTTTCTTGCCAGTCCCTGCAGCTTAGCTCTCCAGGTTGCCATAGTTTGTGATGTAGACATCCAATGTCTAGCTATCAACATCCTCTTACAGTTGGAATTTCACAGTCGCCAAGTGGGCGGTAACAATTAAATTTTGCAGGAGCCCATAGAGAAAATTTGGTCGCATTGGCGAGAGGGCGAGTGCTTATTTTCATCACTGATAAATACACAAATATTTGTGTACAGTACTAAAATGTGGTAAACATATTTGTTTTAGATTTCTCCTACTGGACAGAGGACGAGGACCATGTACAAGAAGAGAACAAGACCACAGTCATCAAAGCACATTGCTGGGGAAGTTGTTGATTTAACACAATCTGGGGAAACAGAAGAAATACAGAACAAAGAGAAGGAGGAGACATTGCAAAATGTAGAGGACAGGGAGGAGTCTGTGCAAAACGAAGGAACAGGGAGGAGTCTGTGCAAAACAAAGAGAACAGGGAGTATTCTGTGCAAAACAAAGAGACAGTGAATAAACAAGACATAGGGAGTGAGAAAGAGTGTGAGATTGAGGATGAGTCAGAAAGTGGAAGAGAGGACAAGTCTGAGTGCGAGCAAGATGAAATGGAGAATGAGAGTTTGTTGAAAGAAATTATGCATGAAATTGTGATGGAATTTAACTTGAACCATGTATATCCTAATAAATTAAAACTGTTCAAAGTAAACAAATTATTTTTCTAATTTAACAGATATCATAAAATTGTAAATTTCTGAACTTCTCACATATTTCAGACTGGCAAACTTTCATTCGGACCTGCAAAAATGATTAAGATGCCAGTTCGAATGACCTGCATCTTTTTCAAGATTTCAGCATCTCTGTAAATAATATTCTAAATTCATACATAGTTCTACTACCAATTCAAATTTGAGAGAGTTGGAGGGAGAGATGAATTTCTCATAATTTCTCAAAACAAAATATCAAAGACCCATAACTCTGTGCAGACAAAAAGGATATTTTGAAAATCAAAAGGCATCTTCTTTTATTTGTTCAGAGTATTCTGTGTAAGTTTTATGAAAATCCATTTACAATTACTACAGTTGTGGTGTCCCCTAAAAACTGCCATTATTCTCTCCATGAGAAAAATCAAAGTCTCATGACTCGGTAACGACAGGAAATTAAACCAAAAGGGTTCTTCCTGTATGTTATGTAAGCACTATGTACAAGATTGATGTACCCAGTGATGTTACTAAAGTTATTGCACCCCATAGCAGACAAACCATAATACGTCCTGTCTATGATGGACGTATAAATATCAGTATAACGAACGCAGAGAAGATGATATAAATCTATCTAGACAATTTTTTTTTGTACAAAAATAAATTTAACATCACATTTGAAAATGTTTTTTTAACTTGTGAAATAAATGAAATTATGAACATGTGATCTTTAAATGTATTGAATATTGTTATATGACTGTATTGAATATTGTATTTATCAATAATTAAAATGAAATTAACAAAAACATGTCTATTAGTTCAAGTTTGTTATTTTAGTCATAATGTGATGACAAATGAAATCTAGTAGCACATGGGCAATACATTGATGACATACAATGTATATTGCTCTTATCACAGATCGACCATCTGCAAGTTATAGAAGTTGTAGTAACTTGAGGAATACTCAAAGATCAAGATTTGCAGTTGCAAAATTGCTCTAGCCAAAGTTACAAATGATACATGTACTTACTGCAAAATGCAAAAGTACTTAGGTAATGGATTACACTAGGTGATTACATTGTATAAAGTGTTGACAAGAAGACAAGAAGGTCCTTGGATTGAATCCTGTTAGGGTCTCACTGGTTTTCGGTCCATCATATGAAACATGAAACCTTTCCGTTTCAAGTCAAGAACTTGCCTAGCCTAACATTCATATAGGGTTACAACTTGCGGAACCTTAGAACTTGCAAAGTTGAAGAAACTTTCAATGCACTGCTTTTGAAGGATAGCATACTAAGATCCCTCACTGCTCTGGTGGGTCCCTTGCAAAGGTCTAAATTTGTATGCAATGCATCAGACAGATGCCAACACCATACACATGAAATAATTATGTAGTGACATAAAACAATAATCAATCAATCTCACTTTTCACTGGATTAAGAAATCCCTAGCTGGTGTGATGGTTACCTTACATACAAGTCTGAATTTCTGTGCAGTATGAAATAATCCAAGAAATAAACACATGTTACTACTAGAGCTGTCCTAATTGAACATATACCCCCTGCAGCAACAAAGTTGAATAAAAATTTAAAAGAGCCATGATTATCTCCTTTCATCAAAATCCTCATATAATGTCCACAATGTAGCACAACAAAATGAACTATTGTGTGGTCCTTAAATAATATTAATCCACAATGTAGAATAACGAAATTATGACCCGGACAAGAATTTTGGTTGTGTACACTGTGACCCTGACCTTGTAAATGCAACCTTCATTCAAGGTCATGGCACATCCTTGAGTCATGGACAACAATTGCGTGAAACATTCTTGGTTTGCAAAACAGCATAAAGATGACAAGGTTGATGGACAGATGGACAGACAGACCAATAGGGTGATTCCTATATATCCCCCAAACTTTGTCTGGCGGATGTGAAGGGGGTATGAACGTCTCCCAAGACATGAGACCTTCATGAAAAAAATGCATACACATTAAAAGAGAGAAGTGGTACAAGTTTGGGATTTTACTATACGCAATCAGTCAATGACAGATAACAAGAGCAACCCCTAGTATGGCATAATACAACCATCGTTTAGTTTGATGGGATGAAATTTGAAAGTATTGAAACAACATCCCCCTTTGCCAACAATTCTGTGAAATATCATTCAAATCCATACGATGGTAAAAGTTATGGATTTACCCATCCTATACACTGTGACCTTGTCCTTGCAGATATGACCTTGGTTCAAAATAACGACACATCCTTGGGTCCTCGGCAACAAATCTGTGAAATATTACTCAAATCAACGCAAGAAGTAAAAAGTTACCGCCCAGACAAATATTCATCCATCATATGCAGGGTAACCTTGACCTGGAAGATATAACCTTTGTTCAAGGTCAAGACACGCCCTTGGGTCCTGGACAACAATTCTGCAAAATATTCAAATCCATGTCAGGGTTAAAACAGTTATGGCCCAAACAAAGATTTATACGTCATATGCATTGTGACCTTGGCCTTGCAGATATGACCTTTGAGTCAGGTCATGAATAACACTTAGGTCCTTAGCAACAATTTTGTGAAATATTATTCAGATCCATGCAATGTGTAAGAAGGGTTTCCTTCCAAGTAGTAATAGAATCTTGATCCCTAACCTCTGACCTTGAAAAAGAATAGGCGTCTTCATCTTGGCATGAGGAGTACATTGTAAATGTACCAAGTTTGACAGTCCTAGCCCCAACAGTTTGATCTGTATCCTGTCTGCAATGGTTTCCTATCAAGTAGTACCACAACCTTGACCTTTGACCTTGAAAAACAATAGGTGTATTTGCCTTGGCATAAGAGTAAAGGTACCAAGTTTGGCTGTCTTAGCCCCAACGGTTTGGTCTGTATCTGTGCATGAGTTGGTAAAATATTTGTGGGGTACTGAAAATCTGAACTGCTTCATTGATCAAAACCTCCAACAGGGAAGGATGTGAACATAAAGAAGTCTTAAAATAAACTTTGTGCATGATCCTTGATGGAAACTTCTCTACCAATGTACTTCCAATGCTTTAATGTTAATTCTAATTATAATAATGATAATGATTTGATTTTTCAATTTTTAATAATGATGAACGATTACAACCTTAGTGTCCCTAGCCTAGCCTCCTTGGATGCAAATGAGAACAAGCTGTATTTGTGAAATACTAATGCCCCCAGTATCACCTGTGTCAGTAAAAACAGTTAACTTAATAAAAACCAAGTTAAACTTAAAGGTCAAGGTCAAAAGATCAAAATTTTGGTACCAACAAAAAGTTCTTGTCACAAGGAATACACATGTGCAGTATGAAACCCTATCAATTCCCACTAAAAATATATACCCACTATTATGTTTTTGAAATGTTGGTCAATAGTCATGGTCAAGGTCACAAGGTAAAAAATTATCGTATGAACAGAAAGGTCTTGTCACAAGAAATACACATGTGAAATATAAAAACCTTATCTGTTACAGCAGAAAAGTTATGTGGAATGATTTTTGAAACCGAGAAATGGACAAACAGACAGGCCAAACAAATTGATGTCCTTGGATCTTTGGGGACATAAAATGCATCAAAAGCACCCACAGGGACAAGTTACTATGTGCATATAATTACAATGCATCACTTTACAGTTTTTAAGTGGAATGGTATGAAGAATCTCTGTGCAGTAAGTAAACTTTGTAAGCCACAGTTGATTCACAGAGTATGATTAAGTTTCAAATGTCCCCTATGTACAAGTTAAAGTGTAGTAGTCAGATCAACTGTCGTGTTCAAAAGAAGGCTCAACCTTAATAAATGAAATACATGGTATGATTTACATATATGTAAATTTGCTACATGCATTGCAAATATATAAAGAACAGTGTACTAAACTGCAATCCAATGTCTGATATACATTACAATACTGTACCAACTTTCTTAAAGATACATCATAGATTAAGTAAAGTAATTCTGGAAAAGATTTGACTGGAAATCAAAAGGTCCAAGTGGGCCTTCATCACCTGAACACAACTTACTCAAATGACAGATTGAAAAATTTGCATATAAATATACATGTATATATTCCCTGATATTTATTGTGTATTAAAACTTCATTTTGCACTGAAAACTGAGTGTAAAATTTGAATCATCATCAACATTAAGCAATTGTTTATGCATGTGAAATTAGAATTCATATCCTTTGAATCTGTAATAATTTACAGCCAATGAATGCTCAAAAACTTGTTGACAGATCTGTATGAAAATAATCAACACTTTCAAGAGACCATGAGTACTTCATTTCTACCAGCGGTTCTGCAGCACAAGCTGAAATAGTGGAAAATGTCCAGCTTCCCCCACATTTAGTGGGGGGGGAAGCTTAACAAGAGCAACACCTAATGTGGCTTAATACGCCCGTTGCTTACTTTGGACGGGATCAATGTGAACGTATGGTTTTATTACCCCCAAACTTGGATATCTTTGGTAATACTTTTATGAAATACTGAAATCCAAAAGGTGGCTTTCCCTACAGTATTTAAGCATTCTGTACAAGTTTCATGAAAAACAACTGACGTTTACTTAAGTTATCGCGCTACATAGCATCTCTATAGCATCTTATCATAGTAAAAAAGTTCCATAACTCCGTAACGACAAAATAGAGTTTGCTCAAAATCAAAGGCGGCTTCCCTTACCAAATTTAAGCATTCTGTTTTAGTATCATAAAAAAACAGTAGACATTTACTTAAAGTTATTGCCTTCCACATCATCTTGGGCCATAATTAAAAAATTGTTTGTTTCCCCTCGCCCCAACCGGGTCAGGAAAAACGCTGCCGAGTCAAAAATTTTATAGCCAAAATGTCCCGATATTTTTTTTTCCCGAAATCAAATCACTGCGAATCAGGGTGCTCACTAAAATTAGTACGCAGACACCGACGCTGACTTGATAAAGTCCGACTTGAAAATGAAAAGTAGTGATTTCTCTAAAAGTTCCAAATATTTCTTTGTGGAACTTTCTACAGACATTGTAATGGACATGTTTATTCTTATCAATGCCAGATATTCACAACTTAAGTTCTAAATTTATCATTTGAGGCACTGATCTGTTACAAACTCACTAAAACTGGTACGCGGACTTTGACGGCTGACTTGGGATGTCAAGACGAATATTCGTCTAATTTTAATAAGCAACAACATAAACTTAATTGTTATGAATAGTGTAAGTGTAAAGAAATGTAAATACAACTAGAAACGAGCTCGTTGCTAAAGCAACGAGTAGGTTTCACAAGTCTAAGCAGTGAAGCTGGGATCTTCTACTCTAATACACAATTCTTTTTCACGATCCAGATATCTGACCTTTAGTGATGGTACACCACAATGCGCAATCTACTTGCAGAAATTGTAGGTAACGGCGACTTACATTATACACATTATACTGAAGTCTACATCGCACAATATCGACTGCTCTTGTCCATATCTTTGAAACAAGAAACATGTAGGAAGGTCCTACTTAGTACAATCTGCACGTGTAACCTAGATCTTCAGTCTTTACTCCCTGCTTATGTTGCTTATTTATTAACTTACGCAAGGTATTTCGCGTGTAGACATGTTTGACCTTGAATCGCCACTCTGCTCCAATAAACAATTCTCCTCGCGATGGCCTTTAGTAATGCCGCTTTTCTCAATATACAAAACAAAGCCTTGACAATGTCTCGTATTCCATGGGTAAAACACTGTGACTCGCAACTAATTCACACACGTTTGAAGTCCTGTATAACAGCGGCGCTGTGCGAGGTATAAAGCAAGGCAAATTCGCCGCGCTTCTCTAATGTGTAATGCCGCCGCTTGGAGAAGATTTCTTTATTGCCTTGTTCAGCATTAACTCGTAGAGTGCAAACATTGTGATTTTTGTTTAAGAATTCGAATTCATAATACTTTCTCAAACTCTCTTTTTTATATAAAGCACATTAAATCGCGATTGAATTAATCGCGAGTTACTGCGCCTTGTCCATGGAAGAGGTCCTCAGTATAACAGCGGTGCCGTGCAAGGTATTAAGCAAGGCAAATTCACCGCGCTTCTGAAGATATGTTTATTGCCTTGTTCATCAGTAGATTGCAAAACATTTGATTTTTGTTTAAGAAATCAAATTCAAAATGCTTTCTCAAACTCTTATTTTTATACTTTGTTCATACGGCAAATAAAAAAAATGCATGAAGGTTACGCAAGTAAGATATTTTTTTTAAATCTTTAAACTGCTCACTTTCAAATACTGAGAAACATGTTTCATACGAAAATTGTTACGGAAAATCGTTTCGTAATGTTCTGGAAACTATAAGACTAAAAACAAGACAGTTTTGAACATTACGTAATTTTTTAAAAGCTTTAAATTGAAATAGAGGCCAAACTAAAAGAGATAGATAATATCGGCCGATGAAAGTTCTAAAGATGAGAACCTAGAGAACATAACAGTGAAAATTTGAGAGATCTACCATTCAAAATAAAAGCTACATACGGGAAAATCGAAAAAATATTTATTGTTACGTAGTTTTCTTGAAAAGCCGTACATTTCCAATTTTTTTTTCATTAAATGGGAGTATGTGTCTGTGAGAATTAATAGCCGAAAGATGAAATTTCAAAATAAAGCAGCTTTTTAGAAATTGAAAGTGATAAATTCGCTAAATACGGCGCATATTTCTCGCTTTCCGAGGGTGGTTCTCGATAGCTTTCCCTGATAACCTTGGGAAAACGGAAAATCATAGGAAGTTTATGAAAAATAATTCTAAAAGAATGAACTCTTCTCATGCATAGGATTTATTTTGATGGCAATCCGATGTAAAATAAGCAAGTGAGAATGAAATTACTTTAATCACCTGATTTTTAAAAATTTTTAAATTTTCACTTAAAAATGGTATTAGAATATTTCGATTTCGCTCAAATTTTGCATGCCACTATTACCTAGCATTCTAAACTTACCCTCAAAATTTTAGCAAGATCGGACGATAAATAAATAATTTTGCAAAATACGCATTTTTCGTGTCAGGCTAGCTAATTAGCCTTATGAGGTATGAAACAGGTAAATGTCTTGATTATTGCGCGTGAGCATGCGACAATGTTTAGTGAAAATTTCATCAAAATCGGCCAATAAATAAGGAAGCTATAGATACCCAAAACTTTTACCTTTTAGGCGGCGCTGTCCCCTATAAAGCGCTAATTTAAAAAAATGAGAAAAACGCCTCTGAAGAAAAAAATTTAAATTTAAATGCTGCAAACAGAATAGCTCTATCTTTAATGGTAAGCGAGAAAACCCTGCCGACATAAAACGGCGGAATAATAATAATAATAATAATGAAATAGAGGCCAAACTAAAAGAGATAGATAATATCGGCCGATGAAAGTTCTAAAGATAAGAACCTAGAGAACATAACAGTGAAAATTTGAGAGATCTACCATTCAAAATAAAAGCTACATACGGGAAAATCGAAAAAATATTTATTGTTACGTAATTTTCTTGAAAAGCCGTACATTTCCAATTTTTTTTTCATTAAACGGGAGCATGTGTCTGTGAGAATTAATAGCTGAAAGATGAAATTTCAAAATAGATCAGCTTTTTAGAAATTGAAAGTGAAAAATTCGCTAAATACGGCGCATATTTCTCACTTTCTGAGGGTGGCTCTCGATAGCTTTCCCTAATAACCTAGGGAAAATGGAAAATCATAGGAAATTTATGAAAATGAAATCTAAAACAGTGAACCCTTCTCTCGCATAGGATTTATTTTGTTGGCAATCTGATGTAAAATAAGCGAGACTCAGTGACAACAAAATTACTTTAATCACCAGATTTTTAAAAAATTTTAAATTTTCACTTAAAAATGGTATAAGAATATTTTGATTTCGCTCAAATTTTGCATGCCACTATTAATTAGCATTCTAAACTTACCCTCTAAATTTGAGCAAGATCGGACGATAAATAAACAATGTCGCAAAATACACATTTTTCGTCTCAGGCTAGCTAAATAGTCTTATCAGGTATGAAACAGGTAAATGTCTTGATTATTGCGCATGAGCACGAGACAACGTTTAGTGAAAAATTTCATCAAAATCGGCCAATAAATAAGGAAGTATAGATACCCAAATATTTGACCTTTTAGGCGGCGCTGCGCCCTTATAAAGCGCTAATTCAAAAAAATGAGAAAATCACCTCTGAAGAAAAAAATTTGAATTTGAATGCTGCAAATAGAATAGCTCTATCTTTAATAGTAAGCGAGAAAAGCCTGCCGACATAAAACGGCGGAAGAGGAATAATAAAAATAATAATAATAATAATAATAAGAAAGGACGGTAGAATAATAAAAATTTTCACAAGTGAAACTTGTGAAACCTAATAATAATAATAATAACTAGAAACGAGCTCGTTGCTAAAGCAACGAGTAGGTTTCACAAGTTAAAGTCGAAGCAGCGAAGCTGAGATCTCCTACTCTAATACAAAATTCTTTTTCACGATCCAGATATCTGATCTTTAGTGATGGTATCCACATTGCGCAATCTACTTGCAGAAATTGTAGGTAACGGCGACTTACATTATACACATTATACTGAAGCCTACATCGCACAATATCGACTACTCTTGACCATATATTTGAAACAAGAAACATGTAGGACAATCACACTTAGTACAATCTGCACGTGTAACCTAGATCTTCAGTCCTTACTGCCCGCTTTATGTTGTTTATTTATTAACTTACGCAAGGTATTTCGCGTGTACAGATGTTTGACCTTGAATCGCTTCTCTGCTGGAATAAACAATTCTCCTCGCGATGAACTTACGCAAGTTATTTCGCGTGTACAGATGTTTGACCTTGAATCGCCACTCTGCTGGAATAAACAATTCTCCTCGCGATGGCCTTTAGTAATGCCGCTTTCCCCAATATACAAAAGAAAGACTTGACAATGTCTCGTATTCCACAGGTAAAGCACTGTAACTGGCGATTAATTCACACACGTTTGAAGTCCTGTATAACAGCGGCGCAGTGCGAGGTATTAAGCAAGGCAAATTCACCGCGCTTCTCTAATGTGTAATGCCGACGCTCGGAGAAGATTTCTTTATAGCCTTGTTCAGCAGTAGCTCGTAGAATGTAAATTTGCTTTTTTTTTTCTTTTTTTTTTTTTTTTTTTGTTTTTTTTTTTGGGGGGGGGGGGGTTGGTTTTTTTATTTTTTGGTTTTTTTTGTTTAAGAATTCGAATGCATAATACTTTCTCAAACTCTATTTTATAGAAAGCACTTTAAATCGCGATTGAATTAATCGCGAGTTACTGCGCCTTGTCCATGGAAGAAGTCCTATATCACAGCGGTGTCGTGCAAGGTATTAAGCAAGGCAAATTGACCGCGCTTCTGAAGATATGTTTATTGCGTTGTTCATCAGTAGAGTGCCCAAAATTTGATTTTTGTTTAAGAAATCGAAATCAAAATGCTTTCTCAAACTCTTGTTTTTATAATTTGTTCATACGACGAATAAAAAATACTTGAAAGTTACGCAAGTAAGATATTTTTATAAAAAAATCTTTAAATTGCTCACTTTCAAATACCGGGAAACATGTTTCATAGTAAAATCGTTACGGAAAATCGTTTCGTAATGTTTTGGAAACTAAAAGACTAAAAATAAGACAGTTTTGAACATTACGTAATTTTTAAAAAACTTTAAATTGAAATAGAGGCCAAACTAAAAGAGATAGATAATATCGGCCGATGAAAGTTCTAAAGATATGAACCTAGAGAACATAACAGTGAAAATTTGAGAGATCTACCATTAAAACTAAAAGCTACATACGCGAAAATCGAAAAATATTAAATCTTACGTAATTCTCTTAAAACGTCGTATATTTCGAAAAATTTTTTCATTAAACGGGAGTATGTGTCTGTGAGAATGAATAGCCGAAAGATGAAATTTCAAAGTAAAGAGTCGGTAGATACCCTCATTCCCTATCATGCTACCAATTTTCACATCTCTACCTTCTTTAATAAGCGAGCTTTAGCTGAAACCATTTCATTAAACATTAATGAACTTTATGTGACGTTGAAAGCATCACTTTAAAGGGGGTTGTCGTGTTTAAACCTAAATAACTCGAAAACGGTAAGAGTTAGCGAAAATTTGATGGCAATGTTATGCATATAAATTTTCGCGCAGAATCGATTGCAACAATCCCCGATTCGATAAGATGAAAATTAATGGAGTTATGACGTCATTTACAAAGTATGACGTCATTTTCAGGAATTTGGTACCATGCCAATTCCCTTTTGTCAGTCGGTAGATATTTGCATTTTCTTTTATGCTACCAAATTTCATACCTCTAGCTTTATCAATAAGCGAGACACAGGTACCTGAAGTTTTAAATTGTATTTTCAGGAAAGGCCAAACACTGAACTTTGACCGCAAATATCTCGAAAACGGTAAGAGATATCGAAAATCTGAGACCAGACCTTTCTCCTTTAACTACTTTTTCACGCAGAATCGATTGCAACAATCCCCGATTCGATACGATGAAAAATAAGGGAGTTATGACGTCATTTAGAAAAGTATGACGTCATTTTCAGGAATTTGGCACCTTGCCAATTCCCTTTTGTCAGTCGGTAGATATTTGCATTCTCTTTTATGCTACCAAATTTCATACCTCTAGCTTTATCAATAAGCGAGACACAGGTACCTGAAGTTTTAAATTGTATTTTCAGGAAAGGCCAAACACTGAACTTTGACCGCAAATATCTCGAAAACGGTAAGAGATATCGAAATTCTGTTGCAGGTATTCACCATTTTACTTTTTCACGCAGAATCGATTCCAACCGTCCCCGCCTCGATCCGATGAAAAATAAGGGAGATATGACGTCATTTACAAAGTATGACGTCATTTTCAGGAATTTGGCTCCATGCCAAATTCCTCTTGTCAGTCGGTAGATATTCTCAATCTCTATCATGCTACCAAATTTCACACCTCTATCTTCCTCAATAAGCGAGCTATAGGCGAAAACATTTCATGAATAATTAATGAGTGTTGATGACGTCACAAACATCACTTTAAAGGGGGTTGTCGTGTTCAAACGCAAATAACTCGAGAACCGTAAGAGTTAGCGAAAATCTGAGAACACTTTACTGGTAGGTATTTGAACGCTCTATCGAATGGAAGAAACCCGATCAAAATCCGACTGCAAATAAAGTCGCTAGACCTTGCCAAAGATTTGATTCGAAAATTTTCAATAATTTCAAAAATATTGGCAGCATGCCATTTTCATTCTAGAGGTAGACTAAGAATGTGGAAACATGTTTAGATATAAAATTTCATGCCGATATCTCATTTAATAAGAGAGATATTAACGTATGAATATTTAATTAGCTTTGATGACGTCATAGCGAATTTTCCCACGCTCATTGTGACTTTATTTATGGTCCGATTTCAAAAATTTTTCATATTCCAAATCAGACCATTAAAATCTTTCATCCTACTGTCTAAAATCTAAAATCTAAAAAGATTGAAATATTTTTTTTGAAATGAAAACAATCGGGTCAAGGTCAACTTTTTCGGGGTAGAGCTACGAAATTGACGCAGTGACATAAAATCTTGCATCTCCTTTTCTGAATCGAATGCTGAAAATTTCATTCCAATCGGACAAATAATAAGGAAGATATAGCGATTCAAAATTTTGGCGTCGTAGGTGGCGCTGCGCGCTTATAAGCGGTAATTTAGAAAATTAAAAAAATCAAATCTTGAAAATTTAATTTCGAATCGAACACTGAAAACAGAATAGTAATATCTTTAATAATGAGTGATTTCTGAGCCGTCACAAAAAAAAAAAACGGATGAAGAATAATAATAATAATAATAATAAGAAAAGACAGTAGAATAATAAAAGGTTTCACAAGTGAAACTTGTGAAACCTAATAAGAAAGGACGGTAGACTAATAAAAGGTTTCACAAGTGAAACTTGTGAAACCTAAATACCTCTTATTTCTGCTTAATGACATCTTTATCGGCGAGGTTTGTCTACCTTGTGTGACGGCGGTCTCGATCACTAGGAAGAGCCGAATTCAGTTTCAAACAGACGTGTACGGCGGACTCGAGAACTAAAACTAGTACGCGGACTTCTGTGTCGGAAGATATTTTCTATTTATTTCCATATCATAACAAGAAATTCTATTTTAATGATATAATTAATTGCCATATCTAGTTAAATGTTAAAACATATCTTATATTGTGATAGAGGCGGTCCAACACAAGTCTTCGCTTTTCAAACGGAATCGTTAACATTATTAAACATCTTATTAGTCCTCCGAAGGGAAGTGTCATAAAACAAAGAACAATTAAAGTTCTCAGTATTAACAATATTTCGGTCTCCTGACCTTCTGCTAGTGAATTTTATTAGTATTGGTGGCTTAAGCTATGTAATATCCATCATATTTCATAACCGATATATATAACAATATATATATGATGGATATTACATAGCTTAAGCCACCAATACCAATAGAATTCACTAGAAGAAGGTCAGGAGACTGAAATATTGTGAATACTGAGTTAATTGTTCTTTGTTAACATTATTAACATAATAAAATCAAGCTGTAATTAAAATTAATTGAGGCATTATGACCATTTTTAAAACAATGTTACACATTAGGCTTTATCTACTCCTTATTCGCAGTTTAAACATACACACTAACTAAAGTAATAAGGTAAGAATTGTCTTCATTTACATTTTAGAAATTCAAAGTCGAATACAGAAGTCCGCGTACTAGTTTCAGGTGATATAGCGAGTCTGTGTAGTTCTCGAGTCCGCCATACGCATCCGTTTGAAACCGAAGTCCGCTTTTCCAAGTGATCGAGACCGCTGTCACACAAGGTAGACAAACCTTGTTTTATCGCCGATAAAGATGTCCTTAAGCATAATTAAGAAGTATTTGTATTTACATTTCTTTACACTTACACTATTCATAACAATTATGTTTATGTTGTTATTTATTGAAATTAGACGAATATTCGTCTTGACATCCCAAGTCGGCCGTCAAAATCCGCCTTCTAGTTTTAGTAAGTTTGTAACAGATCAGTGCCTAAAATGATAAATTTAGGACTTAAGTTGTGAATATCTGGCATTGAAAAGAATAAATATGCCCATTACAATGTCTGTAGAAAGTTTCACAAAGAAATATTTGGAACTTTTAGAGAAATCACCATTTTTCAGTCCGCGTCGGCGTCCGCATACTAGTTTTAGTGAGCGCCGATTTTTTCCCATAATTTTCTAATTTCATTCCAGGGCATCTAGTTTTTGGTCTGTCTTTGTGTCTATCTCTCTCTGTGTGTATCTGTCTGTGTCTGTACTCTGTAGCAAAAACTTTAACCTTCACTTAATAACTTTTGAACTGCAAGAGATAGAGACTACATATTTAGCTTGCATACTCAGCTGATGAAACTCTCTCAAATGGCATCAAGATCAATTATCTTGTGATCTTCTTTGTGACCTTTATTATACTTAACTTTTTACTTTTGTTGCTGTCAAGGGCATTTGTAGTTCATATACACATCTTGTAGTTGGATTTTATATTCATTTCTTATACATTGTTTGTAATCATAATGTGTTTTCGTTTTCAGGAATTACTGAATTCTGACATATGTATGTGCCATCTGATTTGTAATTCTATTATACATGAATATTAAAGAATTTGGATTCAAACAACTTTTAACATTATGATACATGTACCTGTACGAAATGTTACGCCTGTAAATGAGACGGATAACCAGGCGTCAGACTAGCGTAAACCAGGTGGAACTTACTCTATTACACCCAATACAAGAACCAAGCGGAAAATTAGGCGGAATCCAGGCGTAATTTTGTCCCAAATATGCAAATTAGTCCGCCTGGCTAGAAAAAACCAGGCGTATATAGAAATTATTCTTGTTCAATGACCAGGCGTAATTTGTACAATAAGAGGCATATTAGTGACCAGGCATATTAGAAACCAGGCGTAATTTGAAGAAACAGTCTGTTATCTTGCATAAAAGTTGAAAAGAAACAAAACCACATTTCCTGTTTTGAATTTTATAAAAGAATTTCCGATAATAGTTAAGAATAGATGTAAAAGTCATAAAATACATTTTGTCTTAAACTAAGAAATACTTTGATTAATTAATGTGAAAAGTTTCTCTTTTTTTTTTTCAACTTCTTCCTTGCATGTGACACTTGTTCAGTAATAGCATTGTTCATTTCACTTTCTCCAGGAATGGGCTTCTCATTCTGTTTACACCTGAGTGGACACAGAAGCCTGCAGATATAATATAAATAGACCATTTAAATGTACATAATGATTTTCTCCCAAAACAATTGCTTTCAGAGCTTGAATATTAAGAATTTATTTCAAAAATTTAGATTTTTCATAAAAAGCTTCTTTAATGTAACAGTTTTCTTACCTTTTACAGATGCAATTTTAGTTTTTTGACAAAATTGGAAGATTATCTCCTTTCTGTTTAGTTAGTCCCTGGCCTCTACTCTAGTATTTGCCATTTCTTTAATGCTGAATACCCCCACTAATAAATTATAGCATAGGGTATATCCTGGTTTGCTAGATTTCCTTGCAGCAGCAGTTGAACTTCTAATTTTGTCCAGACTAATGAGAACATCTCATATGTTTTCAGAAGTGGCTCTTTTGGAATCTGCAAATAAACGAATAAATTGCTTGCATCAATGTCAATTTTTGTAAAAACATTACTGCTACAATTATTTAACATATTTGGAGACATCATCAGTCTGAACTGTAGTGCACATAAATTTTATAACTGAAAGTCAGACCAATCAGAAGCAGTTAGGAACTGTGATTGATTGATTGATTATTGTTCAACTTCACACTTATGATTAATTAATGTGCGTATTTGGTGACGGCATCTGACTGATGAATTGCATACAAATATTGAATTTTACAAAGGACCCACCCGAAGCAGTAAGGGGTCTTTTATGTACCATACCGACCAACGGACCATGACACAGGGCCTCGGTTTTTACCGTCTGATACTGTCATCAGTGGCGGATTTAGAGGCCCCCCCTTTTGGTCACATATTTACTGGTAAAAATCCAGATTTTGCACCAAAAATGGCCATGAAGTTTGGCTAATACCCATGCAGCCCCGCCCCTTTTTCGGAAATCCTGGATCCGCCACTGGTCATGACCAATGCAGATACAACATGAATCTCCTGATCATTACGCGAGTCCCATACCACTGGAATACCCCACTCCAGCTCTTTGTTGTTTGGATAATACAGGTGTGGGCCCCCTTTTCGGATAATCCTGGATCCGCCAGTGCGCCATGATACAGTATATGCAGTAACCATAGCCAGCCATTGGCTAAGTCAGGTGGTGCACTGGTGCCAGGTAACGCACATCATGGCGTTAATATTATCAAACCACAAACTGTATCAGTAATTGAAACTGAATATAATTCATTAATAAGTCGATTCCTTACTTGATAGATTAAATAATGGAAGGCCGTGGAAACGAAATGTTTACAATCCCATGGGCGCAGCCATCATGTTTATCGCGAAGTCTCGTAAAAGTCGAGTGTACGTTTGTCACGTGATAAAAATTCAAATTGCAAGACTAGATAAAATAAAATATACAATATATGAAATATCTATTTGTAAATTAATTTCATAATTACAATTTGTACGAAGAAACGGCTTAGTCTATGAACCTATCAAAATCAATTTAACAGCATTACTGTACTAGTACAAGTATGGAATTGATTCGGACAGGGACGTATATTGTGTTATATACGTCCCTGGCCTCATTCGGATATACATTATTTTACTCGTTAAATGAATTCACAAGTACATGTACAGAAAGTTTCTGTCAAGTTAGCTAGAACAAAAATGTCAAATGTCGGAAAACACCTGGATTGTTACCATAGTTTTTAATGGAAATTTTAAACTAAAGTATAAATTTCTAAAAACAACTTACCCTGAACGAACAATGACCCCGTTATATATTTCACTTCTTCTTTGTCACGGTTTCCTTTACTTCGAAGCTGCCGTTTAACACCAATCCCATGTTGTTTTGTCCAACAACACTTAAAAGTTGCATCTTCCATGAAAAATTGCAAGCAAACATGGTGCTTCTCAATGTCCGAGTTTTGACGAACTCAAAGTAAAAATTCAAACGAGTAACAGGAGAACTTACGTTATAAGACTGCGCGCCTAATGTAAGCGTAACCTCTGCCGGGAATCCCAGATTTTCATATCATGTTTCAACGCCCTATGCTGCTAATGATGAGGCCAACAAGGAGATTTGATTACGCATATGTAAATATAATGGTATTGATATTTTTCATCGAAAAAAGTTTAGTATGTTTATACTGAGTTAATTGAACAATATCAATATTAAGTTAAAGAAAATTTCGGGTCATGATTACTTGATCACGAGAACTACAAAACAGATCGATAAATCAGGAACTGACCTATTTGTGCCCTATCTATATTTCTCTGAAGTTTCAAAGAGTTGTCAGTTTTCGACAAACGATGAATACACCAAAACTGAGAAAAAAGGTATAATTCTGATTAGAAAAAGGATAATGAAATAGAAGATTTAGATTTTGTCTTTGCTAACGATGATTTGGAATGTGTAGATGAGAAAAGTGATTTAGTTGATCATCTAAGCATGATTGAAGTGAATAATGAGAAGGAAGAAAATGACGATCACCTGCTTACACATTCTGTCTCAGAATCAAAGTGCAACGAATCGGTACGTGAATGGATCGTTATTTATGAATCATGATTCACCTTAAATTTCATAACCATAACCTGACAGTTGAGGAAGCTGATTAAAGTTGTAAACTCTAAAATCTACTCAATTAATTGAATATAAATGAAAATGCAGCATGTAAAACTTTTTTTTTTTTTAACATTTTCCGATTTTGCCGAAGTTATCAACTTTGCATTTTGTTACGATATTTTTGTCTTTTAACTTCGAAAATATTACAATCATGGGAAAATATGTAAAAAGAAAGAGTTATACAATTTATTCAAATTTTATATAGAGACGTTTGATATATATATGTTTCATAAATACACTTCATTCTCACGTATCAAAATAATGCCTGTTGATGTTGATTTCTCTAAGTTTTTATTCCGCCTCGGTACAGCATTTCCCACTACAAAAATTTCTAAGTCCAAATTTCCGTCTGTAGCGAAAATTCTAAGATTAATATTACGCTTGGTCGTTATCATTACGCCTGGTTTCATGAAATTCCGTCTCTGTGTGAGACACGGAATCTTTACAAAATTACGTGTCCTGCTCAATTCCGCCTGGTCAGAGAGGCGTAATGACCACATCCGTCTAGTTTACAGCTGGTTTACGCCTCAAAACCAGCCGGATTACGTCTAGTCACTTCGTACGGGTAGCTCAGCGAAAAAAAAAGTACCTGCCTGCCGGGTCACTTGGAAAAAACAGACCCCAGATGAGGGGAAACAAACAATTTTTTTAATTGTGGCCTTACTATATAGCAAAAATAAAATCCAAATCCTGTAACTCTGGAATGACGACACAGAATTTGCTCAAATTCAAAAGGCAGCTTTGCCTACACTTATTTAGCATTCTGTGTGAGTTTCATAAAAAACAATTGACGTTTTTTTAAGTTATCACGTTCCATAGCATCTTTCCATAGTAAAAATTAAATCCAATTCCCACAACTCCGGAACAACAAAACAGAATTTGCTCAAAATCAAAAGGCCACTTCCTCTACACTATTTAAGCATTCTGTAGGAGTTTCATGAATCACAGCTGGCATTTACTAAAGTTATTGTGTTCCAAGGGGGACAGACATCGCCATACCATAATACGTCCGTCTTTTGATGGGTGTATAAAAATTCATAAAAAATCCTAAAAGTAGGAGGCTGACAAAATTCTATCACAGTTACATTCCTTACCCATTTGATTAACGGAAACCAAATTAAAGCAACATTGTCAACTTAAGAATAAAAATTACACTTTCTTCTTTGAAATCAGGAATTCCCTAAAGATGTTGTAAAACGTCAATAACTTGATTTCCGAATGGAACCAAAAACAACAACACTTCTTCACACAGCCACATAGACAATTCTTATGCGACTGGTTTGTCTCTGTATGCAGCCGGTTTGAATAAGGAGTTTGACAAAGGACGATACCCTCTGTGACTTACTTTTGCCTGTTGTAGCGCCACATGATGAAAAACATTGGCACCTGTTGAGTTTTGAAGAAGTTGAAAATGTTATAGCGTATAAACCCCAACTCCTGTTTTTGACAGTCTTGTAAAATTCATCAATTGACATATTGACAAGTATTCAAGTTACGGCCTGGACAATTTTTTTTTAATTTGACCTTGAGATTGTAAATGTTGGTCAAAGTTAAAATCTTTTATGCTGTGCATCTTGCCTTACTGTCTGCTTTTATGTTCCAAGATTCAAATTCTTATCTCAAAGGGTATTCAAGTTACAGCCTGGATAATTTTTTTAATTTGACCTTGAAATTGTAAATGTAGGCCAAGGTCAAAACTTTTTAACCTATGCACCTTGCCTCAGTGTCACCTTTCTATGTTCCAAGTCTCAAGTTCTTACCTCAAAGGGTATTCAAGTTATGGCCTGGACAAATTATTTTTAAAATTTGACCTTGAGATTGTAAATGTGGGTCAAGGTAAAAAAATTTTATGCCATGCATCTTGCCTTACTGTCACCTTTCCATGTTCCAAGTTCTTATCTCAAAGAGTATTCAAGTTACGGCCTGGACAAATTTCTTTTAAAAATTTGACCTTTAGATTGTAAATGTTGGTGAAAGTCAAAATTTTCTATGCTGTGCACTTTGCCTCACTGTCATCTTTTTATGTTCCAAGTTTCAAATTCTTATCTCAAAGGGTATTTAAGTTACGGCCTGGACACATGTTTTCTTTAATTTGACCTTGAGATTGTAAATGCAGGTCAAGGTAAAAAAAAATTTATGTTGTGCACCTTGTCTTACTGTCACCTTTTTATGTTTAAAGTTTCATGATCTTACCTCAAAGGGTATTCAAGTTATGACCTAGACAAATTGTTTTTAAAATCTGACCTTGAGATTGTAAATGTAGATTATGTTCAAGTTTGTATGCTTTGCACCTTGCCCCACTGTCACCTTTCTATGTTCCATGTTTCAAGTTCTTACCTCAAAGGGTATTCAAGTTACAGCCTGGACAAATAGCTTTTAAAATTTGACCTTGAGATTGTAGATGTGGGTCAAGGTCAAAAAATTTTATGCCATGCACCTTGCCGCTCTGTCACCTTTCTTTGTGACAAGTTTCAAGTTTTTACCTCAAAGGGTATTACAGTTACAGCCTGGACAATTTCTTTTTAAAATTTGGCCTTGAGATTGTAAATGTAGGTCAAGGTAAAAAAAAAAAATGTATGCCATGCAACTTGCCTAACTGTCACCTTTCTATGTTTTAAGTTTCAAGTCCTTACCTTAAAGGGCATTCAAGTTACAGCCTGGACAATTTCTTTTAAAATTTGACCTTAAGATTGTAAATGTAGATCAAGGTCAAAATTTTTTATGCTGTGCACCTTGCCTAACTGCCACTTTTCAATGTTCCAAGTTTCAAGTTCTTACCTCAAAGGCCTGGACAAAATTTTTTAAATTTTGACCTTGAGATTGTAAATGTAGGTCAAGATCAAACAATTTTACGCCAAGCACCTTGCCTTACTGTCACCTTTCTAAATTCCAAGTTTCAAGTTCTTACCTCAAAGGGTATTCAAGTTATGGCCTGGACAATTTTTTAAAATTTTGACCTTGAGATTGTAAATGTAGGTCAAGATCAAACAATTTTACGCCATGCACATTTCCTCGCTGTCACCTTTCTATATTCCAAGTTTCAAGTTCTTACCTCAAAGGGTATTCAAGTTATGGCCTGGACAAAATTTGGATGAAGAAGAAAATTGACAAAAACAATATATAAATGTGGGAAAAAAATATCAAAACAACAACACTTGTATTTGTAGGGTTACAATAGGTTCTGAAGAAGTTGAATATATGAAATCTTTAAGACGAAAGACAACAGACAGATCATACTCAATAGCTCACTTGAGCCTTCCTTGGACGGCGGCCACGTGCAAGAATCTCAAAGAGATTAAGGAGAATTTAGTCCTTTTCTTAAATAAATACAATACATATGACAAATCGATCGGAAAACTAGCAAAATTTACTTACTTGTGATATCGATTCTTTCGTAGTACCGTCTTGACATTCAAATCATACCGCTTTACAACCACTCCAACTTCAACATGTCTACGAACTTGGAACACAGCCTTGACCCATGATTCCTTGCATTGTCAGGTGCACAAGCACTCGTGACGAGATTGCATCGTGTTTTTCTTTCCAAAAATATGTCAGCTGCTGAAGCGTTACGAATGCAAAGTCGCGTTCTGCGAGATCTTACGTCATATTGCACTATAAAGTTTGTACTGTATGCACAAATGGTAAAATGAGAATGTTGTAGTGTTTGCAGGTAAGACGGCAGTTAGCAGAGATTATAGACCTTATTTGGAAAATGTGTCGCTATGATCGAGTAAGTTGACTGTTCATTTATTGGATTATGGGTTGCAATTTCGCTGTGCAGGCGCTTATTAGACACCAGAGGCATGTACAATACCGCTACCGCGTAGTATCGCTAAAATTCCAAATTTTCTCTGACCCTCTCCCACAAACCACTGATATCCGAAATGGGAGAAGGGCAGAATCTCTGGCGACAGAATCTCAGGCGACAGAACCTCTTGTCAGCCTTTATTCGGTGAATCGAAACACCGAAACGGCACCCTAAACACAGAAACGGCAGAGTAAACACCGAAACGGCACTTACTATTGATCAAAGAAAAAACAAGCGACAACTTTTTTTATGATAAAAATATATATTATACATACAGTGACCAAGTTATATTATGATTTGATGCATATTGACATAGTTATTACACTTTCTTTTCCATGCCATATCAGGTTGTGAAAATGGCCGTCTTCATGTCATGAACTGATGAAGAGGTTTATAGCCAGTATATATTCATTATACTGTAGCATTTATGGTAGTATTGATAAGAAATGAAGTTTTACAAATTTGCAATATCCAAACTTTGAAGATTTGGATAATAGCGTAACTAGATTAATTTGGCAATTTTTTGTTTACAACATTAATGGCGAAAGTTCGCATGACAATCCTTTGTTATGCACAGTTACTTATAATTGCTTGGCAATTGCACCTATCATGTATGCATTGAAATGTTAATTGCTTTTGAATTGATTGAAACTATTATATTAATTGGATATCTGCAACCAGAGGAAATTTGAAATATCATACTTTTTATTTCTAAGTCAAAATTTTTTTAAAAATCAGCATTTCCAATGTTGTTTAGCCTATATATTATGGAAATGGGCAAATTTGTCATTATAATGAGTATATAAGTGCCGTTTTGGTGTTTACCCTACCATTTCTGTGTTTAGGTGCCGTTTCGGTGTTTCGTTTCACCCGCCTTTATTTACGTTATTCAGGTTTTGTGATTTGACACGACCAAAAATAAAAACCATTATTCATACAGAATTTGTTTCTTGCAAAATGCAGGTCACAGATAATATCCAGATATAATTTCAATGTTCATGCAAAAGTTTCCATTATATATCCCCTACAACACTGATAAACAGTACATAGAATCACCGGAATTACCACTATTCACTGGAATTACCACATAAATTACCGGAATTACCATTTCATGGACCGGAATAACCGTTGTGTAAGTAGATAATAACCCAATGTACGCAGAAAGTATAACTTTATACTATATAATTATAAGTTTATTTTAGCAAAGAATGATAAGATATTGTCATTTTTCGCACCGTGTTTACATGTATGTACAAACAGAACGGGTTCGGAGTTAGAAGTGTGAACTACTACCCGAGATTTATAACTCCGTTATATTTCACCTTTATATTCCTTACAGAATTGTACTAACTTACCGTATATACTCGCTTATAAGGACGACTCAACTATAAGACGACCCCCCTGATTCAGAGAAAAATTCTAGTACTTAAGCTTTGACCCGCTTATAAGACAAGGTTAAAATTCCGTCAACTAGCACGATTTATAATGTCAGGGCCGTCGCTAGGGCTTATTTGGGGCCAATATTCGGCCCCATTCCCAACGCCAAATAGTCTCTTTTTTTCCCACCTTGTTCCCTTAAAATATCCAACTGTACGTAGTCATATTTATTGATCGAAACTTGTCCAATCGTACTATAATTTAAATCGTAACATCAGCGCGTCCGACACAAATGTAAACACCATCAATGTACAAATAGCGCTTGTAAATACAGTGTTTTGAAGAGTAGTAATGAAGCATTTTGTGGATCCTTTAATCGATAGGTGAGGGGTTATTTCAAATGGTTGTATTCGTGACAAGTCTTTTCGATGCACATTTAAACATGGACATGGCAGTCGAAATTAATTTATATTATTGAATGTAGCATATTACAAAAAAAGAGTAATGGTTTTATGTTTATTGAGAATGCTGTGTCTTATAAAATCACATAAAGCAATACGAGAACACAGAAATCAAAGGACTGATAGTGATCACGGCCAACAATCAAAACCAGCTGCCGCAATGTCAACTGCATGCAGCAATAAATAAATTCAAACAAATGAAGATGACCCCCCCATGTTGGGTGCATGTTTCTTCTGTTTTGACAAACCTTGAGGTAGAAAACGTGACAGCACCATACAATGCAGTACACACGTGTTTGCAATGCGCTTTGGGTCCCATTCCTGCTGTGCATTCCAGGAATCGAAATTAATGGGAAATACTCGCGAAATGCGAGTGAAATTTGGAAATTACGAGTTGAAAATTTAGGAACTTGAAAAAAATCGTGAGTGAATAATTCACATTGCTTTATTCAGTGTGCGCTGTTTTCAAATCTTCTTTTTTTTTTCTTTTTGTGTTGGCTAGAAAAGCCAACATACTATGCTGTCGTGCAGCGGGTGGAAGTTGCAGGCGAACAGCTACTCATTAAATCAACAACAGTACGCCTTGAGAAATAATTCTCTGTTGTTCGTCAGTGGAACACATTATCCAAATTGATATATCGAAACAAAACGGCCTGTGAAAAATGCAAATATGTCTCTTTATAGAATTTGGGGTTATTCCACATAATTGCATTGTAAATTTCGAAATATTTTTCGTTTGTTTTGAGAAATCGCGTATGAATATATACCATTGTCAGACAAGTACTGAACTTTTCGTTCGATCCTGTTACGAAAATTCGCATCTATTATATACCTTACTTATTATTGCTTGGGTGCGTTTTGAGAATGTATGATATCTGAATTTCCTAAAATTAGATAGTTTTGGTCCTGATAATTGTACATACATCTGAATAAAATACAAAGCATTTTCTCGAATATCGGTATTTTGACACTATTTACTTTTGCGCGAGTTGCCTATCTTGTTTCTACTTCCGCCCAGCTGTTTTCTTGAAAAGCTCTCGAAACAGTCACGGACTTGCGTAGATATTAAACTGAAATTATGGCAAGTACATATCAATAGGTTACAGAGTAAGGTGAAGTTTTCGTAGTGATTGACTCATTTTTTTGCCAAGCAGCGATTCTTGACTTAAAAAATTGCTTAGAAATGTCGTTTTCCAGACTTTCTAGGCTGTTTCATCAGATATTGGTCCGACAGTTCGCGGGTGAAACGAAACACTGAAACAGCACCTAAACACAGAAACGGCAGGGTAAACACCGAAACGGCACTTATATACTCATTATAATGACAAATTTGTCCAATTCCATAATATATAGGCTAAACAACATTATAAATGCGGATTTTTTAAAATTTTGACTTAGAAATAAAAAAATATAATAGTTTCAATTGATTTAAAAGCAATTATCATTTCAATGCATACATGAAAGGTGCAATTGCTGAGCAATTATAAGTAACTGTGCATAATAAAGGATTGTCATGGGAACTTTTCCCAATTATCTTGTAAACAAAAACTTGACAAATTAATCAGAGTTATGCTATTATCCAAATCTTCAAAGTTTTGATATTGCAAATTTATAAAATTTCATTTCTTTAATATTAATACTACTATAAATGCTACAAATTGCGATAATAAAAATAATGAATATATACTGGCTATACACCTCTTCATGAGATGAAGATGGCCATTTTCACAACCTGAAATAGCATGGAAAAGGAATTGCAATAACTATGTCAATATGCATCAAATCATAATATAACTTGGTCATTGTATGTATAAGGGCGTACCTAATTGAAGACCTACGGGTAATTGAAGACCTACGGAAGACCTACATTTATCTCGACATTATTATTAGAAAACAATTTCATATACATGTTTATCATGCTATAAAAATGTACCGGTATATTTCACAAAAAATTATATAACTTTGTGTTTTTATAGCATGTTATAAATCAAATAATGTGTAAGTCTTCTCAGTGTGGATCAAAATGACCGCCATTACAGCTGTATACTCAAGTGTGCTGTAAACATACAATACAGTAGCCAGAACATATCTGATCTTATTTCTTTATATATATTAATGTATATCTAAACAAAAATGTCCGCTCCTGAGCTACAATATCACATTTTATAAATGGCAATGAATTTTTAATTACTCCATAAAATTGTAGATCTAATGGCGACCATTTCGATCGAAAGAAGACATACACAATATTTTGGTCAAAAATGCAGTATAAATTATCAATATTACAGAAATAAATATTTATATTGTCTTTTTTAATGATAAGGATCACATTTCTAATAACAGTTTTAAATAATAATGTCTTTAGAAATGTAGGTCTTCCATAGGTCTTCCGTAGGTCTTCAGTTACCCGTAGGTCTTCAATTAGATACGCCGATGTATAATATATATATCATAAAAAAGTTGTCTTTTGTTTCTTTGATTAATAGTAAGTGCCGTTTTGGTGTTTACCCTGCCGTGTCTGTGTTTAGGGTGCCGTTCGGTGTTTCGATTCACTGACAGTTGGCATGTGAGTACAGATCAATAAGTTGCGGAGCAAGGGAAGCTTTTAGTGATTAGCCTTATTGTTGCAGTTCCTTCACTTAAGAATTTTTAGATTTCCAGACTCTTTCTGCTGCTTATGCAGATATCAATTTTGTTTGCAAGTAGATATCAATAGGTCACAGAGCAAATTTCAGTTTCATAGTGATATCTCATTATTTGCCGAGTTACAGCTCTTGGACTTGGAAAGGAAAATCCGTAGAAATTCTAGTTTCACAGACTTCTTTCTGCTATTTCTTCAGATATTGAACTGAAAGTTGACATGTGAGAACAGATCAGGGAGTATCAGAACAAGTGAAAGCTTCTTGCTGGTTTACCTGAATTATAGTCAAAACGGCCCAAAAAACAAACCGGCCCACACCAAAACAGCCAAAAAACAAAACCACTTTTTACCAAAATGGCCCAACTTTAGATTTCTTTTTTAAACGGATTTATTTGTTGAAATTTTTGAAATCACTTATTAAATGAATATTGAATTTTGAACTGAGGTTGTTAACCACTAAGAAATTGGTGTTTCCAGCTCTTGCCACTTGGAGGCCACCTCAAGGAAGAGCCAAAAATTTGAAATTTCATATGAAGAAATTGAAGTAATTGAAAAAAATATCTGCGATTATCTAAGATTACACTGTCCTTATAGATAGAAGTATTTTTTGAAATCAGTAAAACTTGTTGAACTGCCTTTAGAGTAAAAAAGATTAATACTGGCATAAACGCTTCCTTGTTTCTAATCGGAAGACGCTTCTGTTATTGTGAGGTTTTTTCTTTACATTTGTTATTAGGGTCTTCCGATTCCATCGGAAGACCCTTCTGTTATTGTGATGTTTTTTCTTTACATTTGTTATTATTATTATTATTATTATTATTATTATTATTCTTATTCTCAGCACTTTGACTGCATTTTTCTCAAAAACGGCTAAACCAACAACCTTTTTATCGCGGTTACTGGCTTGATGAGCCAGGGGAAATTGATTGATAAGAAAAAAATATCGAAATATTATGGTTTTAAAGGAAATTACGTAATAGGGCTAAATTTTTTTATTTTCTCAAAAACAAGTTTATTATTTTAGATAGATTCCTCAAATTTTCATTCTTAAATTTGACAGGTGTGCCCTTGACAATGCAATCAACGCCGATTATCTACTTTTAACGGTTAAGCCGTTATTAAAATTTAAAAATTACGTAATTTTTAAACTGCTTTGTTTTAAGTCTAAGCATTTTAAAAAGGGTATAGAACGATTTAGAATGTCAATTTCATGATAAAAAAGTGTCTTTTAATATTTTAAATCCATTTTTAAATGAGAAATTTAAGTTTTTCACAAATTTGGTTAGTTACGTAATTGCTTCATAACTTTCTTAGTTTTTATCATATGATCACCAAAATGTAATCAGTAAAGGAGAAGGGTTAGCGCTTTTGAATTATATTTTCAAAAACATCGAAATATTAGCCCCCTTCCCTCTATCGTCGTACAACCCTATCGAGAGAGGGTCTTAAAACGCCCGAAATTTCACCCCGATTTTTCAATTCCATTTTCTGAGAAACGGTTTTATGTACATCCTTCATGTTGTGTCTGTCGACTTTCACAGGCACTGTTACCCGTTTAAGTAAAAAAAATTACAAAATGCAAGTTTTCAAAAACATTACGTAATAATGAGTAAAATTTTAAATTCTCCCCTTTATAGCATTATTTTTTCATGCTACACTTTCCAAATTTGAACTGTCATACTCTCTAGGTTCATATCTTCACAAAATTCATCGGCCGACAATATCTATCTATTTTAGTTTGGCCGCTATTTCAATTTAAATTTTTAAAAAATTACGTAATTTGCAAAACTTGTTTTATTTTTAGTCCTATCGTTTCCAGAGTATTACGAAACGATTTTCCGTAACCATTTCAGTATGAAATATGTTTCTCCGTATTTGAAAGTGAGCGATTTAAAGGATTTTAAAAAAAAATACCGTATTTGCGTAACTTTCATGTTTTTTCTTATTTGTCGTATTAACAAAGTATAAAAAGGAGAGTTTGAGAAAGTGTTTTGAAATCGAAATCATAAACAAAAATCACATTTTTTTTGCCCTCTACCCGCTACTGATGAACAAGGCAATAAACAAATCTTGTCCGAGCGTCGGGATTACACAGTAGAGAGGCGCGGTGAATTTGCCTTGCTTAATACCGACTTCAAACGTGTATGATAGTCACGGGGAAAGCGCAGTAACTCGCGATTAATTGAATCGCGTTTAATTCAATCGAGAGTTACGGCGCTTTGTCCGTGGAATGTTTAATCGATTGTTATAATGGAGAGCCGTAATATGTATGATTTACTTTAATTTGAGTTTCTTTGTCTCCTTAATATAATAGTCATATCTGCTATATATATAGCTATCTTGAGCGTTGAAACGCGCAATACATACACTCTATCCAGCTATAGATAATAGTTTTTTTTTCAATTTTAATTATTAATTAATTTGATTGCTTGAGGGTTCTTTTTTTTGGAGGGGGGGGGGGGGATTTTGTGTGTAAAGTACATGTAACTCATTCTCCTGATCTTTTTTCTTTCCTTCTTTCTTTCTATCTACTTATTTTTCTTTTTTCTTTCGAGATAGGAAGACCCGCCCTGTTGCCTCGGCAACAGGTAAGCTCTAGTTATTATTATTATTATTTTTATTCTTAGCACTTTTTTGACTGCAATTTTCTCAGAAACGGCTTCACTGTCAACACTTTTGTTCTCTTTTTTTTACTAAAAAAGCAAAACCTGATAGAGTTAAAAGAAAATTTTGCTAAAATTCAAATTCTAATTAAAATTATATAACAATTTGTAATTTTTAAAATCTCTCAAATATAACTTTTATTATGCAAGCTAGATTCCGGAAATTTTCTCTTTGATGTTGTACAGGTGTAGTTCTTGACAATCAAATTAACACCGATTAGGTAACTATTATAGTTAAGGCGCTATAAGAGTTTAAAATTTTCAACTTATTACGTAATTTCAAAAAACTTTTATTTTAGGCTTTAGGGCTGCAAAAATATTACCAAACGATTTGGAGGGTCAATATAAGGGTAAAAACAGTTATTTCAAAATTTTAAATTCATTTTTGAGAAGGTTTTAAATTTTCTCAAATAAAATGTTTATTATTTAAGCTAGACTCCCCAAATTTTCTTTATAATGTTGTACATGTGTAGATCCTGACAACCAACTTAACGCCGATTACGTAACTTTTACGGTAAAGGCGCTACTTGTGTTTAAAGTTTTTAAACTCATTACGTAACTTTAAAACTTTTTTATTTTAGGTTTTAGCGTTAAAAAAATATTACAAAACAATTTAGAATGTCAATTTCATGGTGTAAGAGGTTTTTAAAATATTTTTTATCCATTTTTAATTGAGAAATTTAAGATTTTCACAAATTTGGTTAGTTACGTAATTGCTTCATAACTTGCTTATTTTTCGTCATATGATCAAGAAAAAACCATACAGCACGTGAGAAGGGTTTACTCTTTTAAGTGATATTTTCAAAAACATCGAAATATTTGCCCCCTTCCCTCTAGCGTGCGTAGACCCTATCGAGAGAGGGTCTTAAATCGCCGAAATTTTACCCCGATTTTTCAATTCCATTTTCTGAAAAACGCATTTATGTACAAATTTTATACTATAGTTATAGACTCTCAGAGACATCGTTACCCGTTTAAGTAAAAAAAAATCAAAAATAAAAGTTTTCAAAAACATTACATAACAATGAGTAAAATTTTTAATTCTCCGCCATACAGCTTTATTTTAAATGCTAGACTATTCAAATTTTATCTGTCATATTCTCTAGGTTCATATCTTTAAAAAATTCATCGGCCGATAATATCTATCTTTTTTAGTTTGGCCGCTATTTCAATTTAAAGTTTTTAAATAATTACGTAATTTGCAAAAACATTTTATTTTTAGTCTTATCGTTTCCAGAACTTCACTAAATGATTTTCCGTACCGATTTCAGTATGAAACATGTTTCTCAGTATTTGAAAGTGAGCGATTTAAAGGATTTTTTAAAAAAATACCTTATTTGCGTAACTTACATGTTTTTTCTTATTTGTCATATTAACAAAGTATAAAAAGGAGAGTTTGAGAATGTATTTTGAATTCGAATTCTTAAACAAAAATCACATTTTTTGCACTCTACCCGCTACTGATGAACAAGGCAATAAAAAAATCTTGTCCGAGCGTCGGGATTACATCCAAGAGAAGCGCGGTGAATTTCCCTTGATAAATACCGACTTCAAACGTGTATGATAGTCACAGGGAAAGCGCAGTAACTCGCGATTAATTCAATCGCGATTAATTCAATCGAGAGTTACGGCGCTTTGTCCGTGGAATGTTTAATCGATTGTTATAATGGAGAGCGGTAATATGTATGATTTCTTTAACTTGATTTTCGATTTATTTCCTCTAGATAATACTTTTTTCAATTTTAATTATTAATTAATTTGATTGCTTGAGGGGGTTTTTTTTTTGTGGGGGGGGGGGGGGTGTATTTTTGTGTGTAAAGTACATTTAAGTCATTCTCCTGATCTTTTTTCTTTCTCTCCTTCTTTCTATCTACTTATTTTTCTTTTTTCTTTTGAGAGAGGAAGACCCACCCTGTTGCCTCGGCAACAGGTAAGCTCTAGTTACTTTTTCTTCTTATATATCATAATAGTCTCTACAAAATAAAGGGGCTTGTACTTTGTACTGTGCACATATTTGTTATTGTATGACTTTTCTCTAATAAATAAGCCGGCGTGGCCTAGTGGTATCGCGCTGGACTCCTGATCGAGAGGCTCTTAAGATATTTTTTATTATTTTGTATTCACATTTTCTTCTTTATTCTTATGAACTGTGTGAAGGAATGAGATGAAGCTTAGAAGAAATGAAATACTTATGACACCCTATTAAATTTAATTTTTTTTTGTCTGGATCTCTCAAAAGGTGGTGCCAATTAACTCATGTGGACAGAATTATGTACCTTGGATTTTGATCATTTCTGAGAAATCAATAGCTTTCTTGACTTGTCTCATTATCTTACAAATATTTAATTGTAATTGGTATGTATGTAGACATTTGATAGGTTGCAGAGTTCATATTTAATAACTCCTTTCACACTAGCCAAGGGGCAGGCATGGTGTAGTGGTTAAGCGCTTGGCTTGCGGCGCCGACGATCCGGGTTCGATTCCCGGGTTGCGCCACTATGTTTAAGAGGTTGGTAACCTCCTGCTTCCATGTCGCGATATAACTGAAAAATTGTTGAAAACGACGTAAAACACCAAATCCACCACCACCACACTAGCCAACACACAGGACTTTCAGCCCTTTGATTTTTTATCAGGATGTCCCTTTTACAGGGTTTGGACCACATCTGTGTTAGTAAAAAGCTTAAATAATCCTGTATGTAAAGCGTTCACAATACATGTACAATAAGACATTGTAGATTCGATTTGATTGCGTGAAACATCAGACATGTAGGAAATAATTTTCATGATGTATATAATCAGTACAAAAAGAAATATTCAAAAGTAGTCCTAATTTGAAGTTATGAGGTAGTTTCATGGAGTCTGTTTCATACGTTGATACACTAAAATTAGTTGGAGTTCAACGACAGAATTTAAGTTTTATACTCAGTAAAAATCTTTTTGCGATAGAAACATCTGAAATTGAATGTAAATGTTTGTTGTGAGTTTAATCATAATTAATGCTGCATTCTCTCTCACATCTGTTTTCAAAATCCTTGCAGTTATACTTAAATGAATTTCCTACTATACAAACTCGACTTCAGTGCCAAAATCCATCTAGATCTAGGCCTGCTAATTTTAGTGTGTGACCAATCATCATACGAAAATATCCCTGTACTTCAGTAATAAACTAATAATAAACTAAATAAGATATTCTGCACTTTTTACATGAGTTAATAGATTAAAGCTTGCAAATAGATTCATGAATACTCCATGTTCAAAGCATCATTTTGTCTTGATTTCTATTTTAGCCTGTAAATTTTTGTTTTAGCCTGTGGAGTTTTATTCCACAGATTAAAATTAGCCTGTGGTCAAAAAAGTTAATTTTAATTCCTGCATTCACAATGAACTTCCACAACAGACCCCCGCTGACATATGTGAATATCTACATGTACATTGTAGCATAATCCCTTTTTCATTTTGGCATGACAGCTTGTCTTGATAAAGATGCTGCCACTCTTATCTTCGTTAATTGATACCCGAGAGAATCGAAGAAATTTCTCATTGTAAAATTAAGGTAATATGAGTGTTGATCTTTTTTTCAAAATTTTCCAGATATTTATTGACTTGTAACATGTTGAGACCACAGAATTTTGAATCAGAATTAATATCAAAATATGTTTCGGACCTTGGAAGCAACAAATGATATTACGGTTCTAAAACCTCTTGTTTACCGAAGTTTGCATTTTTATACGCCCGGCATTAGACAAGACATATTATGTTTTGGCGCTGTCTGTCCGTACGGGGTCATGTTTTCCGGACTGTTTTTGACCGTCTTTCAAGATATTGAGTTGATATTTGGTATATAGCTTTATTTCAAGCAGCGTCAGTACCAGTTTGAGTTTTGTGACGATTGACTTACTTTTGATGGATTTATGGCCCTTGGACTTAAAAATTTCAAAAATTTTTCAGAAATTCATTAAAAATCTATTTTTTGTCAAAACATTATGAAATTTATCATTAAACAAGTAAAATGTACCAACTATCACATATATTACGGGTTTTAATATCTTTTTCTTCATTTTTGAGAAATTTATAATTTTAGGGGTGGGGTGACCATATGTCCTAGGTCATGTTTTCCGGGGGATTTTTTGCCGTCTTTCAAGATATTGAGTTGAAATTTGGTATATAGCTTTATTTCAAGCGGTGTCAGTACCGGTTTGAGTTTTGTTACAATTGACCTACTTTTGACGGATTTATGGGCCTTGGACTTATAAATTTCAAGATTTTTTTTTTTAGAAATTCATTAAAAATCTATTTTTGTCAAAACATTATGAAATTTATTATGAAACAAGTAAAATGTACCGACTATCACATATATTACAGGTTTTAATAACAACAATATAAAAGTCTGGTAAATGTCAAATCTCAGACTAATTGGTAAGAGTTCAACTGAGGCTTACAAATAATAATGGCCAGTTAGCTTAGCCGTGTATTTAAGATTTAATGTTATGTCCAACTACATATTATCACAATTATCATGCGTTTTCTAACAAAACTGAAGAATATTTGTAAAAGTTTTTATTTATTACCTTGCTACTGACTACTAACTCTTTTTTTTTTCCAGATAATTTAGCATTCTCTTTTTAAGTTCCTCTCTAAGTTGCGCAATTGTATAAGAGCCCTATTTACATTCATCCATCTTTCCCGTTTAGCATATCATATGTAAACAAAGATTCTGACAGACCGGGAACAGTATCGCCATCTGGCGATGTGCAGAGGGAGATAACTCACATCTGTCGCTCATTTGATGTGTTGGTAAATTTACATTCCACTTTATGATTTTCTGAACAAATGAAATTTAATGTAAAAGTTTATATATAAGAAGAAGGATTTTATCAGTGGTCAGTTACACAAGATCGATATGACTTTAACCCAAACCTGACCCCAAACCGAAGCCCAAATGCAGAGGAACCGAAGGACATTCATTGTCATTTTTCATCAGAAACAGATTTTAGGTGTTGTAAACTTATACTTTCTAGGTGTATTGGGTCATTATCTACTCACATAACGTTAATTCCAGTTCCTTTAACAGTAATTCCGGTTATTTATATTATAATTCTGGTGAATAGTGGTAATACTGGTGATTCTATGTACCCCTGATAAATGTCCTCTGCTTTGCAAGTCAATCACCCTTTGTATGACATTTTCATGTTCATTTTCTTATTTTTGAGTATTCATCTATGAACTAATATTTTGGGAAATGAGAAGAAACTACTGTATTGAGTTCATTGCGTTTCTTTATATTTATACCCCCCGCAAACAAAGTTTGGGGGGTATATAGGAATCACCTTGTCCGTCTGTCTGTCTGTCCAGAAAACTTTAACCTTGACCATAACTTTTGAACCAAAAGAGACTGGGTATGCATACTTTACATGTATATTCCTTGTGGCAATTTTTGACCTTGTGACCTTGGCCTTGACATTTGACCTACTTTTAAAAAACTTTAACCTTAGCTATAACTTTTAAACATATAGAGACTGGGTATTCATGTTACACATGTATATTCCTTTCTTTTGGTACCAAAATTTTTGACGTTGTGACCTTGGCCTTGACATTTGACCTACTTTTTTAAAAACTTTAACCTTAGCTATAACTTTTGAACCAAAAAAGACTGGGTGTTCATACTAAACATGTATATTCTTTGTGGCAAGATCTTTCATTTGGTACCATAAATTTTTGACGTTGTGACCTTGGCCTTGACATTTGACCTACTTTTTTAAAAACTTTAACCTTAGCTATAACTTTTGAACCAAAAAAGACTGGGTGTTCATACTACACATGTATATTCCTTGTGGCAAGACCTTTCTTTTGGTACCAAAGTTTTTGACCTTGGCCTTGACATTTGACTTACCTTTTAAAAACTTTAACCTTAGCCATAACTTTTGAAAGAAAAGAGATGGGGCCTTCATACTACACATGTGTATTCCTTGTGGCAAGACCTTTCAGTCGATACCAACATTTTTGACCTTGTGACCTTGGTTTTGATGTTTGACCTACTTTTTAAAAACTTTAACCTTAGCCATAACTTTTGAAAGAAAAGAGATGGGACTTTCATACTATATATGTGTATTCCTTGTGGCAAGACCTTTCAGTCAGTACCAGCTTTTTGACCTTGTGACCTTGGCCTTAATATTTGACTTTTTTTTGGAAAAACTTTAACTTTGACGGTAAAGTATAGTCATAGAGAGATAGGGATAGGGAGATAGGGGATAGGAGTGTGTATTCTGTATGACAAGTCTTGTACACTGATACAAGAAAAATTTACACAACCGCCTTGACTTTCACCTTCTTCTCCAAAACTTAAATATTGATCATATATATAGTTCTATGCCCTATTTTGAATTTTGGTGCCGCAGGGGGTATTTGTCCCGTTAGGACAGTTCTAGTTTGAAATTAATTCAAGCTATTTAAGAAGTCTGTGTTTTTATAGGTGTTGACAGAGATACCTGTAAGGTAACCAGTTAACTCGTACCATTGGTAACTTGGAGAGTGGAACACTTGGCCCATAATAGGTCCACTCAGACCGTACAAATAGGGTAACTTGGTCCATATGTATAATATATAGGTATAGGAAGTATGTTGTTTGAAATATAATTTAAATTTTTTTAAAAACAGTTACATTTTTACCTGCTGAGTACGCCTAAGTACTAAGGAGGACGTGTGTTATTTGAACAACGGAAAAGATTGAAGAAACTCAGTCAGTAGATAATAATTTCGTTATTTCCAACTATCATGCACGGAGGCAACCACAAATGAAACTTGTACATTTTATATCGATTCTAAAGTCATTTGCATAAATTTTATTCATGTATTTTTCAGAGGAAAAGGTCATATGAAAAACAAAATTTAAAGCAATTTCTCTTGTATTTCTGATCAATTAATTTTTACTAGTGTAATTTATTTTGTAACAATTGATTGTCATGTAGATTTCTAAGCATTAAACATGTTTTGAATAGTTCTATGCAATTTGCAGTGTACGCGGAATACATCGGACTGTAGGACCTGACCGGCAAAAACTCGTTGTTTTTCTAGGTCAAAGGTCAGGGTCGTAGAAGTACTTAGTAGGAAGCCCTTTTAGACAGGATACAGCCCAAACCGTTATGGCTAGAACTGACAAAGTTGCTTCACTTATTCCTCATGCCAAAACAAAGACATTTATTGTATTTAAAGGTCAAAGATGAAGGTCGTAGTACTACTTGGTTGGAAAACCTTGTAGGCAGGATACAGAATGAAGTATTCGGGATGGAACAAATTAACAGTTTAAGGGTGGAATGTTTCCATACTTTCATAATCCTCCCCCTCAAAGTAAGCAACAAGTGTATTATGCTACACTGGGTGTTGCTCTTGTTATTAGTATGTAAATATGGAAGTCAAGGAATGGTTGTTTTGCAACTTAACAGGTGTACGCATGTCAAATATGTGTGTCTATAAGCTGCACATATGGGAATGTAATGCCTCATTCAGTGAGTGTTTAATGTTAATTAAACCCAAATTAAAAATCAAAGTAGTTTCACAGTGAAGGGATTTTGGTATTGCATTCATATTAAATATATAAATTAAGATAATTTGCATCAAACTTGTGTGAATGCAATGGGAATTCAATTCCAATCAAATCCTGACACAAGCAAGTAAAACATATGCAGGTAAACAACATGTTTGCTAGAAATCCACACTGGCATTTAGAAAAAAAAACTGTGAATGTAAACAGTTTCATTTGATATCAATCAAATGTCATGATGACATTACTTTTCTCTACATGATATATATATTAATCTAATACAAAGGAGTCTAAATGATCTCCAGTAAATGATTGTGTTTTTTTATACCCCCAGCAAACGAAGTTTGGGGAGTATATAGGAATCACCTTGTCCCTCTATCCATCTGTCTGTCTATCTGTACGTCCGTCCCGATTCGTTTCCGGCCCATATCTTTTTATTGGGTGGATGGATTTAGATAATATTTCGCAATATTGTTGCGCATGACTCAAGGGTGTGTCATGACCTCGAACCAAGGTCATAGGTCAAGGTGATAATAGACGCAATAAGAAAAGCTTTGTCCGCACCATAACTTCTCAACCTGAGCACAGATTTCAATAATATGTCACAGAATTGTTGCTTAGGATCGAAGGGTGTGTCATGACCTTGAACCAAGGTCAAAGGTCAAGGTCATGATAGACACAAGAAGTAAAACCTTGTCCGTTCCTTAACTTCTTCCACTGAGCATGGATTTCAATAATATTTCACAGAATTGTTACTTAGGATCCAAGGGTGTGTCAGGACTTAAAACCATGTTCATAGGTCAATAGTCAAAGTTATAATAGACACAATAAGTAAAACCCTGTCCGGGACATAACTTCTTCTCCTGTGCACAAATTTCAATAATATTTCACAGAATTGTTGCTTAGGATCCAAGGGTGTGTCATGACCTCAAATGTAGGTCAAAGGTCAAGGCCATAATAGACATAATAAGAAAAACTTTGTCCGGGCCATAACTTCTCACCCTGTGCACAGATTTCAATAATATTTCACGGAATTGTTGTTTTGGATCCAAGGGTGTGTCATGACCTTGAACTGCAGTCAGAGGTCAAGGTCACAATAGACACAATTGTTATAACCTTGTCCAGGCCATAACTTCTCACCCTGTGCACAGATTTCAATAATATTTCACAGAATTGTTGCTTAGGATCTAAGGGTGTGTCATGACCATGAACCAAGGTCAAAGGTCAAGGTCACAATAGACAAAATGGGTAAAACCATGTTTTCATTGATTATACCTCAAAATGTGCTTGTAAGTGGGACAACCATAACACTTATACCAGTGATGTATATTGGGATGAATTATTGCATGTTTCTTCTTTGTTGCCGCGGGGGGGTATTTGTCCCGTTAGGACTGCCCTAGATTTGTATTGAATTTGATATGCATTAGAGATATACCATGCGAGTGCAATGCAAATCTTATTAGTATTAGTTTAATGTGCATTAAATCTATTGCAAATAACAATTCAAAGTGCATTCATATGAATGAGACATCAGGATAAAGCATTTAGATAGCTTTTGTGTGGCCTGCAAAGCTACACATTGGGATCTGTCTGTCATGTCACAGTCAAATTTAACAAATTGGATAGAAAGTAATATATGATTCCCACAAATACTGAAGTTTCATTTAAATGCAATGCAGATAGGAATTATAATACCTTGTATATTGTATTACAGTCTCATGCAGTATAATTAATGCCTCTTGTGTTCTGTAGGCTTTGATTGGTATCAATAGTTAGATCACTGTCAGAAGTATCATTTTGACCTTAAGGATTTTGTCAGAAAAAGATGATATAGGATGATTGATCTGAATGTGTCCTTTCAGAAGAATCTAAAAAAGTAAGTATTTTAATTAACGTTTTTTATATTTCGGTATCCGGAAAAAAGTTCTTTTTGTCTGCCCGTCATTATGTTATGGCGCTGTGCGTCCGTCTGTTCGGGGTCATGTTTTCCTGACTTTTTTTGCCGTCTTTCAAGATATTGAGTTGAAATTTGGTATATAGCTTTATTTCAAGCGACGTCAGTACCAGTTTGAGTTTTGTTACGATTAACCTACTTTTGACGGATTTATGGCCCTTGGACTTATTTTTTTCAGAAATTCATTAAAAATCTATTTTTTGTCAAAACATTATGAAATTTATCATGAAACAAGTAAAATGTACCAACTATCACATATAATACGGGTTTTAATATCTTTTTCTTCATTTTTGAGAAATTTACAATTTTAGGAGGGGGGGGGAACTTGTACTAAAAAATTTCAAGTTTTTTTTAGCAGGTCAAGTTCAAAGATGGATTGGATAGGACCATTTCTGTAGGAGTTATTGCCCTTGGACTTATTCCTATACACTTATGTGTATTTGTGTTATGATAAAATTCTTGAACATGATGAAGAATGATAATTTGCTTCAGGAGTTGAATTTCTGCCAGAGAATGTCTGGAGAGCTATTGTTATACCCCTTGTGTCTTTGTTGTTGTTGTCATCATATAGACAAAAACTTTAACCTTAATCATAACTTTAGAACCATTAGAGACAGGGCTTCAGTATTTCACATCATCATCTTTTGTGCTAAGACCTTTCATTGGGTACCAAACTTTTTGACTTTGTGATCTTGACCTTGAAGTTTTAATTTTTAAAGCTTTAACCTTGGTCATAACTTTTGAATAGTGTAAGATAGGGCTTAAATATTTCATGTGTGTATATCTTGTGACAAGACCTTTCATTATGTATCAAAATTTTTTACATTTTGATTTTGACCTTGAAGATTGACCTTTTTAAACAAAACTTTAATCTGGATCATAACTTAAGAACCATTAGAGACAGAGCTTTTACACTTCACATGTGTATTTCTTGTGCCAAAATCTTTCATTTTGTACCTAAATTTTTGTCTTTGGTCTTGACATTGAAGTTTGGACTACTTTTAGAAAATTTAACCTTAGTCATAACTTATGAACAGTAAGAGATCTGGGCTTAAATATTTCTTGTGTGCATTCCTTGCGACAAGACCCTTTCATAACAAATCAAAATTTATTATATTTTGAAGATTGATCTACTTACAAAAAAAATTTAATATTTAAATTTGGTTACCACCAGCCAGTTTTGTGTCATCTGACAACTCATTAGGAATTTAAAATTCCAGGTACAGTCAAACATCGTTATCTCGAAGTTAGAGGGACCTTGGAAAATACTTCGAGATATCCGTAGTTCGAGATATCCAAATTTCGAGTTTAGGATCACAAATCTTGCAGTTGTTAATGTACGCCGATTCATTTGACATTTGTGATTATCATAGTAGATGTATGAGATATACATGTATTTATCAATAAATACGCATGAAGATGTGCATATCATGTTGTTCCTAAATAATTAATCTAAATCTCATCATACCTTTCATATTTTATGAATATATAGAGAATATACTCCAAAACTGGAAACGTCATGTTTCCTTTTCAGTAACATCGTAATTTAAATCCAATACTGGATATAACCGTCTTATACTATACCTAAAACCGAGGACGGGCTAACACGTAAGACAAGATAAATACACACGTCATAATTTGATTTAATTACTATTAATTTGCATAAAAATACGTAGACATACACGGATTGCAAATAGTAATAATGAACAGTGTAAAGAAATTTCTTTAAACGCAGGTATGAAAAGGCATTAATTACAGTTAATGTTAATTATCTCATTTTGTGTCGAGTTTAATAAACTTTCATCATTTATTAATATTTGGTTTAAATAACAGGGTACGCACGGACGCGATCGATTTTGTAATTACTGCGGCTTTGTACACCGACACGGTCAATTGATCACACCACGCGAGCGACCTGTTATTTAGGGTAAACGCCGCGGGGAATATTGTCATTAAGAAGCCAACTTTGAGATAAACCGGGTAAATAAGAACTTTGGGACTTGAAAATGTATTCGAGATAAGCATGGTATTCGACATATCAGTGTTCGACACATCCGGGGTGAATTTAATCATAATATGAATGATTTTTTTCGGGACCGAAGTTCAACTTCGAGATATCCCGGGTATTTGAGATATCAGTGTTCGAGATATCGAAGTTTGACTGTACTTCAGTGTGTGATGTATATTATTAGGTTGGATCAGAATCATCATCACTCTGCTTTTCTTTTTATTAAGTATGTCGTTGGTGATGTAAATTGCTTAATGGATCTGTGCTCTAATTTTCAACCAAAATGTAGTCGAACATGAGACCAAAATATTGATATTGTGAGTAAAAGTCCATCAGACTTGCGAAAAAATTACCAACTTTCAGAAATTTGTCTAGTCTATTTTTGTCTATGTTTTAAAGTTTTCATAACTTAGACAGATAAAATTTCTATCCGAAGACATCATTTGTTATACTTTGCAGAATGATTTCTTTAAATTAACCACTGGGAATCAATGGCTAAGCTTAGCAACACGCTAGTCGATTCTGGTTTTAATTTGCCATCAAAGACTTTTAAACAGAATGAGTCAGACGATAAAAAGTCTATCAGTAAGGACGAATCATGCGGTAAATATCCGTCAAAATTGAAGAAGCTAGGGGCTCCTGCAACCAAACGACTGCATGAATTTTGCAAGTTTCAAGTGCGGGGTGGCAGAATGTTCTGTACGATATGTTTTGCCAATCTATCTATGAGTGGATGCACCGTCATTAAAAGGGAAAGTGATATCATAAAAAAAAATGCATTTTTTTTTTCTATTCGATAAAATTTTAGTTTATTTCTGTTGCAACTAAAAATTTACTCACGGTGACTAAAAATTTGGAGAAAACACCAAAATTTTGAGATGGTTGCTTTTGAGCGACCAAAAACCAAATGCTACTTTGAGCACTGGTATCAAATGCAGCAGCATGATTAAGTTCTAGGTTTGGTGATCTGTTAGTGCATCAGTAACTTGTGTTAGAGATTGCATGTCAACCTCCAATCTACAACGGTAGTAAGCATGTAATACTGGACTCAACTTCCCTGAGGGACAAAATTACTAGTTTTCAACACACCGAAAATAGTGTATTGTCATTTCACAGTACTATTTTAGGAGAGATGTGGATAAAGTGATAATAGATTCTATGTTCTATATATGTTAGATATTTGCTCCATTTGATGCCGAAATGCGTAGAAAAGTCTGTGCACAACTTGTAAATTATCTGTCAAATGACTGTACACTTGATAACATGTAACATTTCATAGGTTATCTGTCAAGGTTCAATCTTAATAATTGGCCAAATCTAGGATATTTGTTATTTTAAACCATGTGAAAACTGTCTGTATTTTTATAAGAGTTATCTCCCTCAATTCATCATACAAATTTCATCAAATAAACAGATCTAAATTTGCCAACTCTTTCAAGGAAAAAATTTCTCAAACAACTCAATAAGTACAATTACTACTTTCACTTGAGGCCTTCTATACATTATATATAATGCTGTATCAAATACAAGTATGCAATAACCAGCAATAGCATAATACAAGTATACAATACTAAGCAATAACATAAAACAAGTATGTAATAACAAGAAATAACATGATACAAGCAAGCAGTAACCAGTAATAACATGATACTAGTATGCAATAAGAAGCAATAACATAAAACAAGTATGCAATAACAAGCAATAACATGATACAAGTAAGCAAGGATTCAAAGTGTTCTGTTCATAATTAAGAAAGAAATATGATACATATATAATGTGCTATGTAAATAAGACAAAATATCATATAATTTGACTGATTTAGAGCATTTTATTTCATGGGAAATTCTGACCCATATAACTGTTCCAGAATCATGTAGAGACTTCTTGCAGATTTATAAATAAGGTTTTGGAATTTTTAAAATTTTTAACCAAACTTTATTCATGGTCAGATGATGTTTCACGAAACCTTTCTTGAAGATAAGGTGGTACTATTCCATTTATGCATTTGTATACTTATATGCGCTTTTGATAGTCTAATCTTGTTTGGCAATCAGTCGAATTTCAGTCTATAGATTGGGGTTCACTTGGGAAGTCATGGTTTATCAATAGTTTAGAATAGTTCTAGCAATTTTCTTGTGCAACTTTTAGAGACCTAAATAATTTTATTAAGAACAGTTTTTCCAGACTGTCATATAGTAATCAAAAAGAGGCATTAATTATAGACATTATAATACAATATTCTTGTCTCCTTTGTAAGGAATTTGTTCATTCTTGATTGTTAAAATTAAATTTGAGCTTATAGACTTGAAAATATGTTCAACTTGTTCTCCACGCTGTAAAGATTTATCTATGTATATACCTAAGACTTTGTATGATAGACATTTTCTATGTTAGTTTCCTTTAGAGTAAGAGAAAGGATGCTTTTTGAGAGACTTGAGAATTCTTGAAGCTTATGGAAGATTTATTTTTGCTTTTGACATATATTGTAAATACAAGATCAGTATGATATATTTGTTGATTTATTTAGAAATGCATAGCAGTAGTTGATAAAATATATTTGTTACATACATAGTTTGTAGTTGATCTACTATTGTATGTGAAAGGTGAGCAAATTTCACATAGGACGCTAGCTTTATACTCATTTCATGTAGAAATACTGACCTAAAGAAACTTTTTCAGCTTTCCTGCTAATTATCAAGTTGATAGATGCTTTGGAGATTTAGTGTGACAACTTACATATCAAGTTTGACAATAGTTTAAGTTATGATTGATATACTTTTAGAAGGGGTAGCAACTTATACTGTAAACCAGTCTGTAGAAGTTTTCTCTGATATCTGCAGAAATCTGAATTAAACATGTGAAACTTAAGTCTGACAAGTTACAGATCAAGTTTGATTAGTGTCAGTGTTGACATACATTTCGCTCAGTTACTGTACTCTTTACAGAGGATGCAAGTACAAAGTTGACAGCAGAGACAAAGGGGAGAATGTATTGTTTTAGCAGTACACATTATGATTGTTATGTAATAGATAATAATTTGACAGTTGAAATATAAAATAATGTGATTGCCTAATGAAGTTCCCATAAGTATCTGACAACTTTCAGTCATTTTTACTTGCAAACACAACGGCATTATTGAGAAATAATGATATAAACATCATTTATGTTGATGGTTTGTAATATGACACAAATCTCTTGGTATAGTCTGTTTTATGCCTATCTTACAATCTGTAATATATTGCAGTGTCTAAAAGACAAGGAAAGGTCATGAGATATTCCAGCAAGCTGGCCAAGAAATCCTATAGGAGGGAATGACTTGTAAAGCATGCATTTGAGGCAGTTTCTTAGTAAACAAAGGTACACTCTCAGTTTCTTTTTTCGGAGACCTTGCTAGCTTGTATTACATGTAGTTCAGGAATTCAATAATTTCCTGCTTCCAAAACATTAATTTTGTCACTGAAAACCTGAAATACAACCACAATAAAACAACAAAGTCGTATCAATTTTCTTATGATGTTGAATATTTTAGTTTTTCTAAACATATTGGCTGTCATTGAAGCTCATACACTTGTCTTTAAAAAATGTAGCAGACTCTGAAAGTCCACCATATAAGAAAGTATAATACATAGAGTTTTAAGAACAATAAGTCTCTCATTTGCATAGTTTTAGACTATTTTATTAACTTTAATCTATATAGGAAAACGTATCTGTGAACTTTTTATCGTAACAGATCAGGAGGTTTTTTGTTTGGAGATTTGAATTTTCATCTTCAGTTTAAAATTGGTTATGAATGTACAATTATTTCAGTAAAAATTTAGGAAAAAGATTCTGTCTAAATTTGTTCAGCATCATTGACATTACGCCAAATATTCTGATGTTAATCATATACAGTACAGGTCATTAAAATAAGCTGTGGGGAACGCGTGGAACACAGAAAATACCTCCTTGTGTATAAATAGTGCTTTGATATTTAGAAAAAGCGTGATTAGATTTACTTTTAGTAACTATAATTCATATTGTACCAGTCGATGCAAGATGAATTTGATCAGATGAGAAAATAGATGTGCTGTTATTCCATCGATTTACACGAGTTATATTCATGCGCTGGAGGACATGCAGTCTTTCCGAATACTCGACGGAAAGTCCCCAAAAAGTACGATTGACATTATTGTGTAGCTGTGCCGTAATAAGAAGTACACTACTAGTCCGTACTAGTATCCGTTGTATTATAATTAATAAAACTTGTGAACATCGCTTATTTTATAGCATTGGAATTCGAAGTACTCTACAATCTTCTAGTCACAATGATAAACATAAGTCTTGGTAGTTGTTGATGTGTAATGCTACCAAAAATAGCCAGTTATTTATAAATCTACATGTGTAGACGTCGTATTCCCCAAATGTACTTTGTCCAGATTGCTAATTTCATACTACTGTCAAGGTCAAAAGTGATAAGAGAAAATGATAGCAGATTTGTTTGACAAAATTGGCTAATGAAAAGGTGAATGACTTTGATTTGCGATTTCAGGCAAAGAATTCTAGTCAAATATGCTTTAAACATGACATGTATAGTTCATTCATCTGTTGCATTTCCAAAATGGACTGTCTTTCCCCATACGATCGGATGCTTAGCTGGGCCCATGGCCATGCGGATTTGACCTAGTATATCTCGGGAAGTGCTTGGATGGTGGATTCTCCACAAATCTGCACCATTTGCAGTTTTTGCTGTCGGTTGCCATTTTCAGACGTACTATAAAGTTTATACATGACCATTTGTTCTCTTTGTCACAAGTAAACAGGCCTTCACTTGAAAAATGAAGAATGATGGGGAAGATGTTGTTCATTTCGTCTACTTGATGGTTTGAATACCCTAAAATCATCCATTTTTATGTGTCGCTTCTATCGTTATGTTTTTAGAAAAGTGAAATAGAAGCATAATTTACACTATTTCACTAAAATTTTGGTTTTTGTTTCATGCAAAAGGTTTACAATTGATATCAAATGTTGAAGTTTTGGTTTAGATTGTGTCTTTTTATCGGAAATTTAGATAACAGGTATGTCACTCAAATTGCAAACAGATACGTTACGCATTTTCATATGGGAATTACAAATTCCCTCTCTCGACTAAACAGCTTTTAGAAAGATGTAGAGGTACCATATATATTAATATTCTAATATTTCCCATCAATTCTTCTTCATTTTCTTCATAGAAAAATAAGTAACTTGGAATATATATGAATTACGATTGTTACTTTTACAATTAACAGATACGTTACCTGATTTGTCAGTTTTTCTCTAATTTGCTCGTAGTAAGGAAACAACAACAATATAAATATTAATTAACTACCCTTACAATTAAATAAAATATAAAGCCCATGTTTAAATTCTCGTTTGTAAGAGTGTGAGACCAAAATAACAAAAAAAGTATAACAGATACGTTATCAACAGATATGTTATATTTGTCAGTTTATTTTTTGCATAAATTGGCATAACATTGATATTTACACATGAATCCTGAAAACAATGCGGATTTTATTCTAAATTCGATTTTGGACAGTAATATAACGTTAATATCGTCGGTTTGATACTAAGTTTAGAAAACCTCAACAGCACAAGTGTTTCAAAGATCTAGATAATGCAACTGAACTATAATTAGTATTTCATAAATCCTTTCAATGTTAAAGTATAAATTAGATATAAGTAAATCATCATGTAAAATGATTTAGATATTTGTATTTGATGTATTTAATAAAATAAAATAGATTTAGATGATATGCCTATGACTCCTTTACAGCATATCATTATTTTTAGTTGAGAAACGTATCGTTTAAAGTATTACTTATCTGTATTTAACAGTTTCACAATATTATTTACTCAACTAGAGTAAAGAATTTACATAAGAGCAAGGACATAATTCGCTTTGATAATGACAACCCACGATTGTATGCATCTTTCTTAAAAAAGTAAAAAAAACAAAAGAATGAAATCTAATAAAACAAAAAAAATATTAAAAAAAAAAATAAAAATTAAACAAAAAAAATAATCTTATAAAACATAAAAAAAGAAATAACAAATAAAATTAATTATAAATTTAAACAAAACTAATCAAAAAAATTATAAAATAAAAAAAATAAAAAATAAAAAAAAAAAAAAAAAATAAAAAAAAAAAAAAAAAAAAAAAATTAAATAAACAAAATTAAAAAAAAAAAAAAAAAAAAAAAAATAAAAAAAAAAAAAAAAAAAAAAAAAAAAAAAAAAAAAAAAAAAAAAAAAAAAAAAATAAAAAAAAAAAAAAAAAAAAAAAAAAAATAAAAAAAAAAAAAAAAAAAAAAAAAAAAAAATAAAAAAAAAAAAATAAAAAAAAAATAATAAAAAAAAAAAAAAAAACCCCCCCCCCCCAACCCCCCCCCTCCCCCCACGCCCCACCCCCTAACCCCTACCCCCCCCCGCCCCACTACCCTGCATACCCCCCCAACCCCCCCCCCACTCCCCCACCCACCCCGCCAACCACCCCATCACCCCCCCACCCCCCCCCCACCCCCCCCCAACACCCCACCCCAAACATCCCCAACCAACAAAACCCACCCCCCCCCCTAACCCCCCCAATACAACAAACCCCCACCCCCCACCACCCTCTCCCCCCCCACCACCTAACCCCCCAAAAACCACCCATGCCACCCCATAAAAAATACCCTCTAACCGTGACCAAAACACCCCACCCTAGTAACCACCCACCCCCACCTAATTAAACACCATCAACTGCCCCAACCCCACCAAAACACTATTGTAATCAAAATAATTCATAACATAGCATTACTCGTAGGCTACACACATGCATAGCCATACATATTAAAGAAACTACCCTTGAACAAGACATAGCAGTAAATACGAAACTTAACACCCACAACAAAGAAATAGCCAGTTAAAACTGTGATGACATAAAACTAAAGAGATATCACAATTTACTCCTCATGACATACACCATAAAATACCAGCAATGCATCAACTGTTATTATAGCAACAAATGCACTACATTCAGTTCACCATTAAACCCAAGGTATACCAAATTTAAGATCATGTCAATGCAGCACGTATATGTCTTTCCGAAATATTGAATGGCTTCAATCTGAATACATGACTTTTTATTCTGGGTATAGCCTAGACCAGCCATTTAAAGGATTAAATCATTTACATTTTCCTCTTTTCCAAAACGTCAAGTATACGTACAAATTCAAACCATTAATTTTTTTACATGACATTGCAACACAAATGGTGCAGTATTAGTGAGAAACCCCGCCAGGAGTTTTTAAAATGAACTTTGGTGTCATTGTACATAAATAACTTTATGTTGTGAATGGGCGAAAGCCCGAGGTGATGAATGCATCAAAGTCCTTCATTAATTATTTGTTTGTCTGTTCAACGCAAGACCGTGTTTTTGTCAATACTGATCCTGAACATTACAGTCTTGGTGAGTTATCTCTTGGTTGAACACGACTTTATTGCCTTTGATTGTAACTTGTGCCCATGCAATTTCCGACGTGAGGAACTTTCATTTTTCTTTATTTGTGTAGGTTGAAACTTTCCCCCCAATACAGTCCCAAGTCTATGTAGTTCCACTATTAATTACCCCCACCCAGTAAATGGTCTTTTAAGACAGTGGCAATCGAATCAAAGTTTTTCTATTTTTTTATTTTGTTTGTTCATTGCTTGTCAATTAAACATCATCCTTTGCCAATAATCCATATCACAAGTTTACATTGCATCTAAAAGTTATCCTTCATTGATAATGGATATCCTTCTTGATATTCAGTTTATCAGAGATGGAAATGGTTACTGTGGTGAGATATAAATTCTGTAGTATAGAAGCAATAAAGACTTTGACAGTACATAAACACAATTCCTTAGAGCTATGAACAGCAGGAACTAAGGTGAATTAGAGAGTTTTAATATTTTAATAGGATGATCAAAGCTTATGTTTAATTCAACTCTCCAACAGTTCATATTTTTATGTTTTCATAGGTGTAATATCCACCTGGTAGATTTCACCTAACAAGTATGATGGTGGCAACAGTTTAATAACAGGTAAGTTACATGCCTTCCTTTAACAACACAAAATAGATATTGAATACCCATTTTGTACAACAATTATTCCTGAATCCAATTTAAAGTAGACATTCCTTTTTGCAGCCCTGGAGTTTTTTTAGAGGGCATATAAGATCTGACCTCTCACATAATATGGATAAAAGATTTCCTCATCAGCTCACATCTTCCATGAAATATGTATTCATTCCTTAAACAGCTTAATATTAGAGTCCACAGCAGATTTAGACTGACATAAGTGTTTCTGCATTCTGTCTGCCGTTAATTTTGCACACTGTACACATACAGCACTCATTGTAAAAATGAGCTATTATCTTTGCTGTGTGTGTTTATACAGCACAGTCACTAAAAGGGCCAAGGATTCATTATAACTGTCCTGCCTTGTGATTGCATATTTTAAACTCCAGAAAATTCACCTTGGATTTCATTATGCTTTAGTGCAAGCTTGAATTTGCATCAAGCATTTTGTAATATACACGCATTACATTCTCTAACATATTAAAGATATAATCAGTGCAAGGTGTGAAGCTGATAACTGTGCATTAATGACTGAAAGATCTTGTAACACTGTATTGAATATTAGAGATTATTTTTAATTGTAGAAACTGTATAAGTAGAAATATATACTGTCACTGGTAGTTTCTTTCATGGTCTTTAAAGTGCAGATGTTTTTGCATGCATTAATATTTGCATGAACAGAAGGGATATAATTGGGCGATGTAAATGTTGGCTCTGAAAACTTTGAGATCTTTAGCAGTACAGACGCCATCTTTGTCATAGTAATTCTTCCTTAAGCATTGTATAGTTTTGATTGCAAATTTGGCACAAGGAAAGACATGCATATCTAGACTTGCACAAAGGCAGATAATTGCAACACATTAAATTATCCTTGAGACAACGGTAGGCACCTGCAATATGTATTTCTTCCAACCTTGGAAAGAAAGCTATCATGTGAAAATTTATATGAAGTACAGTGACTTCACTGTGTTAAGAATTCATGGGAAGCTAGGGGTTTTATGGGGGTAGGGGGTATAACTATACGTCTCTGCTCTTCAGACAGCTATAGTTTGATTAGCTAATAAAGCCATAGTGATTAATGCTGTGTTTTACCTTGCAATTCTTTTTAGCTCACCTGAGCCAAAGGCTCAAGTGAGCTATTATGATCAATCGCCGTCTATTATTAGCTTTTCTACATTTTCGACTTCTTCTCCAGAACCGCTGCACAGAATTTTACTAAACTTCATAGGAATTAAGTACACACGGTCCTCTACCAGTTTGTGTTTTTCGTGCCCATCCGTAATCCAAGATGGCTGCCATTGGCTCTGATTGGTTGACACATTTTGGACTTCTTCTCCAGAAGCGCTGCACAGAATTTCATAACACGTCATAGGAAGTAAGTACTCAAGGTTTTCTTCGAAGTTTGTGTTTTTCATGCCGATCCGTAGTCCAAGATGGCCACCATTGGCTCTGATTGTTTAACACATTTTGGACTTCTTCTCTAGAAGCACTGCAAAGAATTTCACCAAACCTCATAGGAGGTAAGTACTGAAGGTCTTCTACAAAGTTTGTGTTTTTGTGTCGATCCGTAATCCAAGATGGCCGCCATTGGCTCTGATTGGTTGACACATTTTCAACTTCTTCTCCAGAACGGCTGCACTGAATTTCACCAAACTTCATAGAAAGTAAGTTTTCAAGGTCTTCTACCAAGTTTGTATTGTTCGTGCCGATCTGTAATTCAAGATGGGCGCCATTGGCTCTGATTGGTTGATGCATTTTCGACTTCTTCTCCAGAACTGCTACACAGAATTTCACCAAACTTCATAGAAAGTAAGTATTCAAGGTCTTCTACCAAAGTTTTGTTTTTCATGGCCATCCGTAATCAAAGATGGCTGCCATTGGCTCTGATTGGTTGACACATTTTGGACTTCTTCTCCAGAACGGCTGTACAGAATTCCACCAAACCCCATAAGAAGTAAGTAATCAAGGTCTTCTTTAAAGTTTGTGTGTTTTCATGCCGATCCGTAATCCAAGATGGCCGCCATTGGCTGTGATTTGTTGACTTACTTTGGACTTCTTCTCCAGAACCGCTGCACAGAATTTCACCAAACTTCATAGGAAGTAAGTACTTGATGTCTTCTTCCAAGTTTGTGTTTTTTGTGCTGACCTGTAATCCGAGATGGCCGCCATTGGCTCTGATTGGTTGACACATTTTGGACTTCTCCAGAACGGCTGCACAGAATTTCACCAAACCTCATAGAAAGTAACTACTTGAGATCCTCTACAAAGTTTGTGTTTTTCGTGCCCAACCCCTACTCCAAGATGGCTGCCATTGGCTCTGATTGGTTGACACATTTTTGACTTCTACTCCAGAACGGCTGCACAGAATTCCACCAAACCTCATAGGAAGTAAGTAATCAAGGTCTTTTATAAAGTTTGTGCTTTTCCTGCTGATCCGTAATCCAAGATGGCCACCATTGGCTGTGATTGGTTGACACATTATGGACTTCTTTTCCAGATGCGTTGCACAGAATTTCACCAAACCTCATAGGAAGTAAGTACTCAAGGTCCTCTACCAAGTTTATGTTTTTCGTGCCGATCCGTAATCCAAGATGGCCGCCATTGGCTCTGATTGGTTGACACATTTTTGACCTCTTCAAAACGACTGCACAAAATATCACCAAACCTTACAGAAAAACTTGTTGAAAAAAAACCCAAATTTTCTACTGAAATGAGCCGTCATTTTATTGTAAATAAGCAATTTGTGCTCAGGTGAGCGATATAGTCCCATTTGGGCCTCTTGTTTTAACATGTCATCACTACACTAATCTGATCACTTGAGTGTGATATATCTATTACCTGTACATCTTACAATGTAATGTTATAGTAATTTGATAATTTAATTATGTAATTAATATTGTGCTGAGATACTGTAAGATGATAGTCATGATATTTTATACGTTTAGGTTTATGCATTGATCTCTATACATTTGATGGGCAATGTGCATTTATATGGTTTTGCATGCTTACATTCAATTGTATATTCAGTCATCTTAAGGTAGTACATGTATTCATTTATAGTTATGTTTATTAATGGTATAACAGCATTATTTTATTGTATGGATTCTCACAAGTTTTACTCTGTAGTCACACATGGAATATAAGTCAAGCCAATTAGATTCTAAATGAATCTGATGGCAATTGATGTAAACTGTTCAAAAAGAAACAAAATTTAATGACTCAAGTGTCCAAATCTTAGTTTTGTTTCACAAAAATGGAATTTTATTTCATTTAATTTATATACATGTAATTAGTTTAAACATAGTTGATGTGAAAAAATTGATAGACGATTGTGCATGAATTTTATATTATGATGCTATCTTCTTATAAAATGTTAAAAGTGTACACTCAATTTTTTACTTTTAGAAATATTTATTTCAGTTTGTTGTTGTATAAATTCAAATCTGTGTTTCTCTTAACACATGAAAACAGAAATCTATAATACTTGTGAATCAGTTAGGAAATAAACAGTGCACATGTCAAAAACTTGCTTAAAGTTAATGCATTTTTGACTGTATTAATTAGCCATTCAGTCTCACAAAATTCGCAGATTTGGTACCCTTCTTCCTCCATTTGAGAAATTTCTGTCATTATTAATATATGAATGCCTCTTTCGAGTTATTCTCCTCTCTTTCAGATTTTATCCATTTGTGAAAACAGAAGACATTATGAAAATCATGACTTTATTGCATATATGCATTCAGAGTGGAAAGTACAGTATGGAGCAAGAATTTGAATCAAACTCTGCAGTATGAAAATCAAGGGCAGTAACTTGGGATAGTCTATGCATGGTAAACTGTATGTACTTATTTTATTACAGTAAATAAGTAGATATTCTTGATAGTATAGTGTAATCGAGTGTGATAGGTTGTCCAAAGTAACATTGAATTTTCTAACTCATATTTCTCAAACTACTGTGTGTTTTCTAATTGAATATGTTTTTATTAGGAATCTTTGGAAGCTGCCAATAGAACGAAAGTCATTTTTACTCTTACATCCATTCAATTTGAGAATTGATGATGTCAACAGATAGATCAGATATGTAGGCAAATATTTTCTCTCGTCAAAATTCAGATAAATGTTGGTGTAAGTTTTCTGTCTGTAAAGTATGAATTCTGGAAGCAATAGAGATAGATTCTGTATTATTGCCATTTATGTACTAGTTTTATTAAATAAGATATGAAACTATAAATTCTAGGTCATTCACTATCTTCTGTATTCAATTATTATCTAATGAAGGATATTTTTTGTTTATTTAATAAATTTAGATATTGTGAATCGGAAGTATATTGTAATGTTTTCCCTCCTTCATTCTTAAATGTATTACTTATATTTGGTATAAGGTATGCATGGGTCATATTGTTTTATAGTATTTGTGACTTTTTTTTCTAAATCATTATTCTACATTCTAACTTGCGTCTTCATATTCTTTCAGATTTGTGATTAACTGGAATTTATCTCTAAACTCTTAAAAATTGAAAAATGTTCCATCCCATTTCAATCATTTACATATATTATGCCTTTTTCATACTGGATTTTCAATAAGCACATTTATTGTTAACTAGTCAGATTCTTAATAAATCTTTATCTTTATAAAAGTAAGAGTTATCTTTCTTTCTGACTAAATATTTCCAAGGGAAAAGTACATTTTTCCAATTGCAAAATCAAATTTTTTTATCTTTCAAATGTTTTTCTTTATATCTTATGTGGAGAAAGTGTTTTTGAAGAAAAATGTTTCACCAGATGATTTTTGCAATGTAGTTGAAATGTGTCATTCTGAATGTTTTGACTGACGACATTTCATTCTGATAGATAAAATTCAAATTGTTTTCTGTATACTGAAAATAACTGACATATTTGAAAACTTTTCAACACCTCTGAAATGCCATTGGAGATAAGAACATTTCTAAGCTAAATGGTCTTAAGTTTCTCAATATAGGCAGACAGACAGCATTATATCTGGCAGTATAAGGACTGACAGTCTACCTGCATTATACCTGGCTGTATAAGGACTGACAGCCTGCCTGCATTATACCTGGCAGTATAAGGACTGACAGTCTACCTGCATTATACCTGGTAGTATAAGGACTGACAGTCTACCTGCATTATATACCTGACAGTATAAGGACTGACAGTCTACCTGCATCATATACCTGCAGAATAAGGACTGGCAGTCTACCTGCATTATATTCCTGGCAGTATAAGGACTGACAGTCTACCTGCATTATATACCTGGCAGTACAAGGACTGACAGTCTACCTGCATTATGGCTGGCAATATAAAGACTGACAGTCTACTGGCATTGTACCTGGCAGAACAAGGACTGACAGCCTACCTGCATAATACCTGGCAGTATATGGATTGTCAGTCTATCTGCATTATGCCTGGCAGTATAAGGACTGACAGCCTATCTGCATAATTCCTGGCAGTATAAGGACTGACAGTCTACCTGCATTATACCTGGTAGTCTAATGCAGTATAAGGGCTGACAGTCTTCCTGCATTATATCTGGCAATTAAGGACTGACAGTCTATCTGCATTGTGCGTGGTTGTATTTGTGCTGCTTATAATTTTTTTCGAGGACCGACTGCAGCCATACCCAGTGTCTCGAAAAAAAACCCTCAATGTATCAAGGTTGTAACAAAAACAAGTTGTACAACCTAGTTAATTATGAAATGTTTGAGAAATTTTGATGCAGTACTATTCATAATATGCATAGCAAATAAAAATAATATTGAATTTTGATATACATTTATTAATTACTTATTTTATAGGATCATGGTGAAAAAAATAATGAAGAAGGAAGGATACCAGTAGAGTAAGATGAAGAATGGCAGCAAACTTTCTGTAACTTGAAGGATTAATATACATGTAGATAGTGGTAAATTAAAACTCTGGGAAATTTATACCAAGACATCAGTTGATTATCTAAAATCTTCTGAAGAAGAGTCTAACAAAATGAACAAACTCATGTAAAACATGTTGATTTAACAATGATAATGATCGTTGTTTATTAATTATGGCTTTTTTTTTTTCATTGCATTTTATATGTAATGACTCAATTTAATTAAATGACTCAAAAAGTACAGGGACTGTTAAAATGACTCCAAATTTCTTTTGGTTCAAGTTTTTGAAGTTATTGTGTTGTTAATTAAAATGCAGAAAGACATGAAAGATCAGGTTTTTCACTGTTTTGAATGTATTCAGAGTAATGATATCATTTACAATTACTTATGTTATTTTAGTTATCTATTGTTAATGAACAATTACTTGATGACTTTATTTTTATACTGCTGAGATTTAATGATTAAGGTCAGTAATTACATTTTACATACAGTATGGTTTAAAAAAAACAGAAATGAGGATAAAAGAATCTAGTAAATACTATCCTTACTGTTGATAATAAATACAATGGAAGCTACTAATTATTTACTTCCAAGTGAAAAATTCTGTATTGAAGATTGTGTACAGCGCTTAACAAAAATATCCTTTATTCACATTTACTGATCTTACCCAACTGTGTTAGAGTTGTCTTTCTTTTTTAAAATTTTGACAGAAGGGACACTATCAACAGATACAGAAACAGTGTAGTTTTTCAATGAAAATAATTTAATTAAATTTCAAACAAAAATTTGAAAAGGCCTGTAAAATGTGTCTTGAACTATGTAGAGGTTTTCATTTCTTTTACAAGTAAAGGATGATAAGATTATGGTTTGATTTGTGGGTTACCTTAAACTGGTAAAGATAAATGTGAATTACCTACACATTTTTGTTTTTATTTAAATCTTGAATCTTTGTCGTAACAGTGATTTACCATAGACATTAAGCCACACAAGCTTTTCAGAGCAGTGCATATTCATGCAAGAAGCACAGCTATAGATAATTTTCCTTTAATGTTGCAGATGTGTAGATTACTTCTATCTACCCGATACCAAAAGGAAAGGTGGCTTTGCACCTGTGCTCGTTTCTAACTTTATATGAATTTGAATATTACAGGATTCCCTCTCATTGTAAATATTCTCATTGACCTACTCTTGACCTCTTGAATATAAAATCATGCAATTCAGTCTGCCTGCTTCTAGAGAGGTTATACTTGATATAAATGTTTCTTATGGAAAAAGTGGTGTGTCATGACCTTGAGTCAAAGTTATAGCTCCAAGGTTAAGGTCATTGTGAATTTTGATAATTTTTGTTGTCTTACTCACCATTCAGGCATGAAACTTGCAATATGGTGTTGCTCTTCGTGATTGATTTATTGTCACAACATGTACCAACTTTTGATAGAAAATACCTTGAAGAAACACGCAACTATTTGTTTTACTACTTCTGATTTCTAATGCAAAATTTATCGAACAAAATTTTGTATTCATTTTTAGCTCACCTGAGCCAAAGACTCGAATGAGCTATTGTGATCAATCGCCATCCATCTTTAGCTTTTCAACATTTTTGACTTCTCCAGAACCGCTGCACAGAATTTCCCCAAACTTCATCGGAAGTAAGTACTCAAGGTCCTCTACCAAGTTTGTGTTTTTCATGCCCATCTGTAATCCAAGATGGCTGCCATTGGTTCTGATTCTTTGACACATTTTCGACTTCTTCTCCAGAACCACTGCAAAGAATTTCACCAATCTTCATAGGAGGTAAGTACTCAAGGTCTTCTACCAAGTTTATGTTTTTCGTGCCCATCCATAATCCAAGATGGCTGCCATTGGCTATTATTGGTTGACACATTTTCAACTTCTTCTCCAGAACAACTTCACAGAATTTCACCAAACCTCCTAGGAAATAACTACTCGAGGTCCTCTACGAAGTTTGTGTTTTTCGTGCCAATCCGTTATCCAAGATGGCTGCCATTGGCTCTGATTGGTTGACACATTTTCGACTTCTCCAGAACCGCTGCACAGAATTTCACCAAACCTCATAGGAAGTAAGTACTAGAGGTCCTCTACCAAGTTTGTGTTTTGCGTGCAGATACGTAATCCAAGATGGCCGCCATGAGTTTTGATTGGTTGACACATTTTCAACCCTTTCTTCAGAGCCTCTGCATAGAATTTCACCAAACCTCATAGGAAGTAAGTACTCAAGATCCTTTACCAAGTTTATGTTTTTCGAGCTGATCGGTAATCTTAGATGGCCCCCATGGGCCCTGATTGCTTAAGACATTTTGGACTTCTTCAAAACGACTGCACAAAATATCACCAAACCTTATAGAAAGTCTTGTAGAAATAAAGCAAAATTTTTTACTGAAATGAGCTGTCATTTTATTGTAAATAAGGAATTTGTGCTCAGGTGAGAGATATAGGTCCATTTGGGCCTCTTGTTTTGTTGTTTTTAGTGTTCATTTAAAAAAAAAAATTTTAAGTTATACATATGTGTACAGTATTTATTGAGTTATGTCAGATTGAAATTGTATGATGTAATTTTCAGTGTGTATTGTTAATGTTTATTTGTATTTTTAGCTCACCTGAGCTGAAGGCTCAAGTGGCTTATTGTGATCAATCGTCGTCCGTCGTTAGCTTTTCTACATTTTCGACTTTTCCTCCAGAACCACTGCACAGAATTTCACCAAACTTCATAGGAAGTAAGTACTCAAGGTCCTCTACCAAGTTTGTGTTTTTCGTGCCCATCTGTAATCCAAGATGGCTACCATTGTCTCTGATTGGTTGACACATTTTTGACTTCTTCTCCAGAACGGCTGCACAGATAGTTTGTGTTTTTCATGCCTATCTGTAATCCAAGATGGCCGCCATTGGCTCTGATTGTTTGACACATTTTCAACTTCTTCTCCAGAACCACTACACAGAATTCCACCAAACCTCATAGGAAGTAACTACTGGAGGTCCTCTAGCAAGTTTGTGTATTTTTGTGCCAATCCGTTATCCAAGATGGCCGCCATTGGCTCTGATTGGTTGACACATTTTGGACTTCTTCTCCAGAAGCGCTGCACAGAATTTCACCAAACCTCATAGGAAGTAAGTACTTGATGTCCTCTACCAAGTTTGTGGTTTTTGTGCCAATCCATTATCCAAGATGGCCGCTATTGGCTCTGATTGGTTGACTCATTTTCAATTTCTTCTCCAGAACGTCTGCACAGAATTTCACCAAACCTCATAGGAAGTAATTACATAAGGTCCTCTATCAAATTTGTTTTTTTCATGCCCATCCGTTATCCAAGATGGCCACCATTGGCTCTGATTGGTTGACACATTTTGGACTTCTTCAAAACGACTGCACAGAATATCACCAAACCTTCTAGAAAGTCTTCAAGAAAAAAAAGCAAAATTTTCTACTGAAATGAGCTGTCATTTTATTGTAAATAAGCAATTTGTACTCAGGTGAGCGATATAAGCCCATTTGGGCCTCTTGTTTAATGTTGAATAAAAATTTTATTTTTAAAAATTCTGCAATGTGTGAGATGCATAATGTAATGTAGAAGCATATTAAAGATCCTAATTGATATAACTCATGATTCAGTCCTAGCTGATATTATTTTTCTGTATTTATATGTTTGTAAACATGATAATGTATACATTGTTGTTATACTCAATTACGATTAAATAGAAGAATTCAACTTCATTGCTTTGTGTAATTCTGTAGATGTCATTCAAGCTTGCAATACTTAGATATTTAAGGGCACACATGCTGTAGGGTTAGGCATTTTGTTTGTGGTGCAGTCAAACTCTTGGTTTGTGTCATTCTGTATATGTCATTCGAGCTTGTAATACTTGGATGTTTAAGAGCACACATGAAGTAGGGTTAAGCATTTGGTTTGTGGTGCAGTCGATCTTGGTTCATGTCACTCGGTATATGTCATTCAAGCTTGCAATATGTAGATGTTTAAGGGCACACCCGATGTAGGGTGAAGCATTTTGTTTGTGGTGCAGTCGATCTTGGTTTATGTCATTTCCAGTTGAAATTCCCCTTATTTCCAAGATTTGGTATTGAAAGTTCGAAAAACTTTTAGTAATTTCATAAGAACTTTTGTAAAATAGTCTGCTGAATTTCAACTGCCTGTTTGTTGGGATTTGCCTAAGGTATATTATGAGCTATACATGTGGATCTATCTCTACAGTATATTATGAGCTATACGTGTAAATCTATCTATCTCTACGGTATATTATGAGCTATACATGTAGATCTGTCTATCTCTACGGTATATTATGTGCTATACATGTAGATCTATCTATCTCTACGGTATATTATGTGCTATACATGTAGATCTATCTATCTATCTCTACGGTATATTATGTGCTATACATGTAGATCTATCTATCTATCTCTACGGTATATTATGAGCTATACATGTAGATCTATCTATCTCTACGGTATATTATGTGCTATACATGTAGATCTATCTATCTCTACGGTATATTATGAGCTGTACATGTTGATCTATCTATATCTACGGTATATTATGAGCTATACATGTAGATCTATCTATGTCTACGGCATATTATGAGCTAAACATGTAGATCTATCAATCTCTCGGATAAGGCAGTATATACCGATACCAGGAAAACATCTACTTCGGCTTCGGATAGGTCAACTTGTCCGTGACAAGGCTACTACCATGCAGGCGGCACTACCATGTGTATAGGTGAAGTAACCTTCATGCGGCACAAAGGCACTAAACAACAAGTAAATTAGTATGAACTATTGCACAATTGACAATTGCTTCCACGTCGCGATATAACTGAAATATTGTTGAAAGCGACGTAAAACACCAATCAACCAACACATTTGACAAGTCGATTTAGAGTTTTTGTAGTCTTGTTCTTTATACGTGTCATTTGATAAGTTTTGATACTTTGTGATCACTTTTGAATTTTTATCAGGAGTATCAAAAGTTTTCCAATGACATTTGGTGAGTGGCATCTACATTCAAGTTAAACTTGAGGCTTGCAAATTAAAATTTGACATAATGACACTGTAAAATCAGGTTTGATTTGATATAGTGACTTTACACTTTTCAAAATTCCTGCGGTTTTTGTGAACGGAACTCTTTTTCTTTTCAATGCAAGGAGACAGCGTAATGTAAATAAGGGGACATTTTTTCTAAATACTCGCTTTCCTTACTGAAGCATTGGACTGACAAGTAAATATAATCAAACTGTTCATATAAGCTTGTATGGGAGAAATTTCATACGGGGGACTTAAACCAGGCGACAATGTATAGTCCTGTTAAAATAGGTAAGAGAAACAACTACATAATTACCAAAAGTTGTCCAAAGACCACAAAGCAACAAAAAAAAGGGGGGGGGTCTCTTAAGGGGACTAAAATGAAGCATTTTCACACAATTATCTTTTACACCTATTCTCATATAAAATGGCCTCTTTCCTATTTACCGCGTCGCCTTACCTTGAACATGAAAATAAAAGAAAAAAGAGGAGTTACTGGCTCAGTTCTGTGGCAGAAGTCACCATGGAGCTATACAATACATGAATATCAATAACATACAAATATACCCATTGACGTTGCATCAGTTATTACACTTGCATTTCTGTTGTTAAAAGATGTAATTACCGAGATAATCATGACATTTTACTGAATTCGTGTCGCATTCGAGGGTACAAACAGTTTGAGAAGAGCCATGCAGGGGCGGATCCAGAAGCAGAAGTTGGGAAAAAAGGGGGGGGGGGGGGGCGGGATGGAGGTTGAGAGGAAGCTCAAATTAGAGGGTCTACCCCCTCTTGTACGGAAGGTCCGGGGGCCTCTCCCAGGAAATTTTTTAGCTCACCTTAGCCGAAGGCTCAAGTGAGCTATTGTGATCAATGCCGTCCGTCTTCTGTCGTCCGTCCGTCGTTAGCTTTCCTACATTTTCGACTTCTCCACAACCGCTGCACAGAATTTCACCAAACTTCATAGGAAGTAAGTACTCAAAGTCCTCTACCACGTTTGTGTTTTTCGTGTCCATCCATAATCAAAGATGGCTTTCATTGGCTCTGATTGGTTGACACAGTTGGACTTCTTCTCCAGAAGCGCTACACAGATACACAGAATTTCACCAAACCTCATAGGAAGTAAGTACCCGAGGTCCTCTACAAAGTTTGTGTTTTTCGTGCCGATCCGTAATCCAAGATGACCGCCATTGGCTCTGATTGGTTGACACATTTTCGACTTCTTCTCCAGAAGCGCTGCATAGAATTTCACGAAACCTCATAGGAAGTAAGTACTCGAGGTCCTCTAAAAAGTTTGTGTTTTTCGTGCCGATCCGTAATCCAAGATGGCCGCCATTGGCTCTGAGTGGTTGACGCATTTTCGACTTCTCCACAACCGCCGCACAGAATTTCACCAAACTTTATAGGAGGCAAGTACTCAAAGTCCTCTACCAAGTTTGTGTTTTTCGTGTCCATCCATAATCCAAGATGGCTGCCATCGGCTCTGATTGGTTGACACATTTTCAACTTCTACTTCAGAACGGCTGCACAGAATTCCACCAAACCTCATAGGAAGTAAGTACTCAAGGTCCTCTACCAAGTTTGTGTTTTTCGTGCCCATCCGTAATCCAAGATGGCCACCATTGGCTCTGATTCGTTGACACATTTTGGACTTCTTCTCCAGAACCGCTACACAGAATTTCACCAAACCTCATAGGAAGTAAGTACTTGAGGTCCTCTACCAAGTTTGTGTTTTTCGTGCCGATCCGTAACCCAAGATGGCCACCATTGGCTCTGATTGGTTGACACAGTTACATGTAGACTTCTTCTCCAGAAGCGCTACACAGAATTCCACCAAACCTCATAGGGAGTAAGTACTATCGGTCCTCTACCAAGTTTGTGTTTTTCGTGCCGATCCGTGATCCAAGATACAAGAAAAAATCCAAAATGTTCTACTGAAATGAGCTGTCAATTTATTGTAAATAAGCAATTTGTGCTCAGGTGAGCAATATAAGCCCATTTGGGCCTCTTGTTTTTAATTTCGAATAAAATGGTGTAATCTAGTATATATATTTGTCTGCCCTTTTTATACGCCCGTCATAAGACGGGATGTATTATGTTATGGCGTTGTCCGTCCGTGCGTGCGTGCGTCCATCCGGGGTCATGTTTTCCGTACGTTTGTCTGCAGTCTTTTAAAATATTGGATTGAAACTTGGTGTATAACTATATATCAACGAGGGTCAGTACCAGTTTGCATTTGGGTATGATTGCTTTGGTTTGCCAGAGTTATGGCCCTTCAAGGATTTTACAGTTTTCCGGACTTTTTTGTAGTCTTTCAAAGCATTGAATTAAAACTTAGTATATAACTTTATATCAATCAGGGTCAGTACCAGTTCACATTTGGGTATTTACGGCCCTTGAACTTAGACATTTTCAAGGATTTTACTTTTTTCTGCAGTCGTTCAAGATATTGGATTGAAACTAGCTATATAACTTTATATCAATATGGGTCAGTGCCAGTTTGCATTTGGGTATGGTTGCTTTGGTTTTTCCAGATTTACAGCCCTTGAACTTGAATTTTCGTGGATTTTACAGTTTTCCGGACTTTTTTTCTGCAGTCTGTACTAGGTATTGCATTGAAACTTTGTATATAACTTTATATTAACGACGGTCACTGCCTGTTCGCATTTGGGTGTGATTGCTTTAGTTTTGCCAGAGTTATGGCCCTTTAACTTAGAAATTTTGAAAGATTTTACAGGTTTCTGGACAGTCCTTAAAGGTATTGGATTTAACTTGGTATATTACTTTATATCAATAAGGGTCAGTAACAATTCGCACTTGGGTATGTTTGCTTTGGTTTCTCCGGAGTTATGCCCCTTGAACTTAGAAATTTTCAAGGATTTTACAGTTTTCCGGATTTCTTTATACAGTGTTTGAAGGTATTGGATTGTAACTTGGCCATTCATTCAAATTGACCCTTAAAAGGTTGAAAATTTACTAGTAATGTCTGTCTTTTCTGTAGAATAAACAGGGTGCCATTAAAAAGGGGGAAAACATGTCGTTTATTAGTTTGATTCTTCTTGATGTTGATTTCAGCAGTTTCTTTTCAGTCATTTCCAAATCAAATGTTTAGCAACCTTTACCAATATCAAGGAACCGAACAGGGTAAAAAAGGTAGAGTCCTTGCTATACTATTAACGTTTGAGATTTCAGTGAAGTAGATAAAATACTTCAGTTTCGTTTTGTTACATTTTATCTATCCAATAACGCCAAGCATTAATAAATTGAGATTTTGAATTCGAAAAATCTCAAAATAAGGGTAATTATACAATGCCCATGTTATTGGCTGACACTGTGTAGATTACATAAATGTGTCCTTTTGGAAAGACCTCAAAATTTGCACTATGATTAATAAGGCCACAGGAATAACGTACCAGACTTTGTCTATACACATTTAGAGTAGATTGGGTCCTGAATCAAGTGTCTTTATGTTATTTGTTTCCAGACTAACAGAGTACAGTTATAATGCGTAAATCATTCTAAACCAAGGACTATCTCCCATGTATATAATTTTGTCTTAAAATGGTTCTTTTGGCTTTTATCATTAGGTCAATTTTGTAACTAGTGTGTCTCTTCAATAGTTATACTGTGGATTTCTACAATTACGGTTAACCACACCAATTGAATGACGTTCATTATTCTGTTTTCACTGTAAGAAGAGAAGCCAGACCGATACACAAGACGTAAATAATAGATGTAGCAAAGTTTTTATGCTGGTGGCACCAACAACAATACTATAACGTCAGCAGGTATCTTAACATTAGAAATCACTTACCTGGTCCTTACTTTGAATTTGAAAACGTGTTCCATCAAACTACTATAGCCCATTTGATCACATATCATTAAAGGACTTATAACGACTTAAATGATATTACAGAAAATGAATAGAATGCATTCTGTATTTTTCAAATATAACAAAGAGTGAAAGTGCTAATGCATTTAATGGCTATAACAGAATACCTCAATTTGAATCTATATATAAATAATGTGTAATGAAAAAATCAAACAGTGTCAATTTTGGTGACTAGTGACTTTAGTATACACAAACAAATAGACTAATTCTTAGTTTTCAATTTGAATTTTTTTTTAAATATGACGAGAAAACGCACATGGCATCCGACAAATATTTACGTTTTTATTATAGAATTATTACAAATCTAAGTGCAAATTTGTTTTTGTAAGAATTGAGTAGATATGGCTGTAATCCCTTTGACTTGTTCATTTGTAATCCTTTTGCTTTAACGAATTTTACAGAATTTTGATCAAATCAATCACGCGTTTACGGACAATGAGTTCTGCCTAAATTTAAGATTTATAATAAAAGAAACAAACTCGTAAAAGGCCTATTCTAGTTGTAATTGCACAACTTATGTTTATTTATTGATACGATGATACGTAGTATGCAACTCCTGTATCAATACCTGTAGTTTGCATTTTGATTTTGAGTTAACTAGAATCTGGTCTTGGTGGTTGTGGTCTTCGTTGTCCTCGACTAAGTATAATATTAATGTTTGGAGCTCCTTGACTAAAGGAAATGTGTGGACCTTGATCTCTACCGTGCTCCCCAGTTATGTTTTCAGTATATGAAGATTCGCTTTCAGCATCATTTTCACTTCTTTCTGTATTGAAATGTTCATTATGTGGATTTTTCCTAATTGAGAAATAAAAACTTTTTTTAAAACGAAAGTATTTTGTATTGCAAACTTATAATATTATAATGATCTTATTGTTTGACGACGGAAGTTTTTCGATGCATTGTTATCGCTGTTGTGGTTTGCAAAATAATTTGATAATTTAATAAAGGTGACAATCAAATGGAGAACTAAATGTTGGACTATATTTCTGAACTTAAATCGACCAAAATCGATTTAAAAAATAATTTTATCTCATTAATCATATATCGTTATATTGTTCCTTGGAGTATTTTGTTCTTTTATTGTTTTTTTTTTTCTCCTTAAATGCCTATCTTTTTATAAAGCAATAAATATATGCTTATGAAAACATGGAGTGCGTTTAAATATTTTCGAGGTTTTCCGTAAATATATGTGATTTTATCTTTACCATTTGCGATAGAAAACGATAACAACTATAGGTAAAACTGCTACAACAATAACGACAAGAGGAACTGTGATGATAATGACCAGGTACGACGTTTTTGAGTTTTGGCCTGCATTATATGTTGCATTCTGGATTAATGGCGTAGTCTGCACGTCAGACAATTGTACAGTAGTCGGAGTCAAAGGCCAAGATGAATGTTGCTGTGATGTATGAATACCTGGCATAGTAGATGACGAATGCTCCAACCCTGTGTGAAAAATATGAAAGCATTTTCTATAAATGAATATTTATTAAAATATTTCTTTATTAATGAAGACTTCATTTGTGTTACTATTATGATAGTCTGTTTGTTGCTGTCATTTTGAAGCGTGATTATGAGGAAATTAAATATATGATAGTGCCAATATTTGTTCAGTTATATATTCCGACTCATATTGCAAGAAAGTTCAAATAGAGAAAACAGCATTTCAAACAGTTGTACAATATGATAATCTAATTTTGGATTCAGAAGGAACGCCAAGGACAACCAGAAACATTTTGTCTTAATACAAAATGAGAAGATATAATTTACTGAGTTTGTCATCGTGTATTATACTGACCGTCATGAGATAATATATGTGTATATGTGTCTCAGTAATGGGCATTTTGGTTTTACGAAAATAATGAAATATAAAAATCCCCCCAAAAGCAAGGAAACTTCGGGGAAGTACAAAGTGAATTTCATTAATGTAATTTTCTGGACATGTGAACATAATTGACTTATTGTATTTCCTTTGTAAAGGGCAATAACCTGTTTGTTTATGCTATTTTTCATCAAGACGAATTAATTCTCATAGAAGTGTTAAGGAATATCATACAAGTGATAAATAAATAAAGGGTTACGCAATATGACGGTGGTCAATGTGTAGTGCTGGAGTAAACTATATTCATACGATATAGCAAATACTCGATCCAAAAATGTAAACATGGGTTGGGGGATGGGGCTAGTACAAATATTGAATTAGTTATTAGTTATTATTAAATTTAACGAATTTTTCAACAATTTCATGTTGAAAACATGTGTTGCAACATAAAAGGTATTGGGAAATGCTCAGTGTTTATAATAAAATCCTTAAGAGTGTGTGGAATCGAATGTCATTTATGGCCTTCGTTTGGTTCCATGGAAACCGTGATAAATAGCTAAAAGAACATTTAAAATGCATAATAGCTTGCAGAAAAAAAGCCAATCTGCACTATAAGAGCATGATACGTTCGTTTGTAACAAAGACCAAATTTGGTTTTATAACTCAGTATTCTGTTTTCGTATATGTGATGTAGGAATTTCTATCGATTTGAATAGATTTTGTTGTTCTATAGTAACGGCAGGACACGTAAAATTAGGCAGATTTGAATAATAAAATTCCATAACTCCATAAGGAAAATACAAAATCCCCCCAATCAACAAAAAGAAAAAAAAAGTATACAGACAGTATACACTTAATTCAAAGCAAACAGTCCTACAATACAGTGCGATATGTACAAATTGATTTGACGAATAAAATCCCAAAGCTCCAAAACGAAATACGAAATCTAAACGAAACGTATACCGATCGTGAATCTATCACAACAAAGAACTGTTTGAAGTTTGATGTAATTCACAGCAAATGTAATCATTTTCAAATCACAGTTCAACATGTGGACGACGGGCACACATTTGTGTACCATAATACGGCCGTATAAAAATGATGATCCTTAAATCTCACAACATGAAAAATCTGATGTACATAAATCACATAAAATGTTGAGATATACGAAAACAAAAATAAATAAATAAATAAATAAATAAATTACAAAAATAAATAAATAGAATAGATAAATAAAATAAACTATTACATTTATATATTTAGGAAGTTTTAATAACTGCCTGAGTTTAACTTAATGTCTGCCAAATGCGCTTCTGGTGTACAAAATGAAAAGGTTTATATGTTCTATATTTATTCTAACAAATTTTTACAAGTATCTAAGACTGATGGAAGTGGGAAAATAAGGATACTATATGTGTATAAGGAATCATATGTGTCTCCATCTCAAAAGCAATTCTCAATAATTAATGATGAACACATGTCGTTATTACATAAACCATGAATAACAATATGGAAGAATAACTACTTCATTTCCTAAAATATTAAAAGTTTTATTATTAAACATTTCATGGTACTATTTTGCGAAGCTGGTATGGTAGAGCGGGCAGATGCCGCCACCATATATGTGAAATAATCGCGGAGTGACGTAAAAGAATAATCAATCAATCAATACGGCTTTGCGATGTTAGCAATGATTGGCATTTTATCTTGTATCCTGTATTCCTTTCAGATGTCAATTTGTACTTGAGTTACTTTCGTATTTTACATTGATATCGTAATTTTCTGTTAAGTCCTATAGTTTTATGTTTATTTATCAGTTTCTAGGACAATAGGAATTATTCATATTAATCGAATCACTTCTATGATTTCCTCAAACGTATCATTATGTAAATCTATTCGAAAATGCAGTGTTATATTAATAGCTGACCTTACCTTTTATAATGATAAACGTATAACTAGAATTACACCGCTTTTGTGGTGCATTTTCGATTTCTGTCAATGTTAAATTTCCAAATTGAAAAAAATGACCACGTCTTATTTTTGTATGAATCACGGTTACCCCATAAAACACTTCATTGGTTGTATTGAACTGTACTGTTGGTGAGATGTCTATACTCTTATTACTGCAAATTCCGAGGTTTAAAGCTGAAAAACGTACAAGAATACAATAATATCACATAAAACTATGTATATTCATTTATAATAAAACACAAGAAATGATAACATTAAACATCATGCATACATTTTAGTAGGTAGATATGCATGCATGCATACACACACGTGCGTATCTATGTGTGTGAAACGGTGGGTGGGGGGAGGGGGGGGGGCAGGGAGTTATCCTTCTCACCGTCCCTTCGAATACATGAAATTGCTTTTCGCTTAGCTGCATAATGTGCCAGTATACAATCCATATGAATAGTAACAACGAAGAAGTACCGAGTGGGAAAACATATAACATATCTCATATTCCATGGAATAAAAGGAGAATATCGTGCATAGTGTCATATTAAGAAATATGCAAACCCTAATAAAATCGAGGTGAGACCAGGTGCCCGGGAGGAGTAAGTTTCGGTTTCAAAAGTTCTATGAAATAGTCTTCCTTTGCTCTTCTTATGCTTATGTTAACATTCCGTAATTTGTAGAAAGGAAAAATTCTGAATTTTCCCTTGCCATATTTCTCAAAATGTTCTGAACATGGGGTGTTCCGTATTGACGGGTCTCTGATTTGTTGTTTATGTTCTCGGTCCCTGTCAATAAGTTTGCCAGTCTGACCTATGTAAATTTTATTACATCCGGGACACGTAGCACAGTAAATCAAGTAAAGGGACTTACAGTTCCTACTTTCATTAGGTATGAGAATTTGACCGGATTTAAGAGTTTTGAATATCCCTCTTCAATTATATCACAAGTCCCGCACCTTGGATCACCGCATTTGGTTACTTTGTTTTCTTTTGAAAGGTAAATTGTGCTTTTGTTAATATTTTTTTCAAATTTGGTGGTTGACGGCGACTATTTATTATTTTTTTTTTTTTGTTGTGATTCATTAATCAGTTCCTTCATATTGCTTGATTGTTCTAATATGGGAAAAATCTTTTTGTTGAGTTTAGGATGTTATGATTTCTAGGATTTTGTGTAATCACGATGGGGATATTGTTATGGTTCACGTTGGTTCTATCCCGTGTTTGTCTAAGTTCTGCAATTGGAATGTTTATTGCTTTTTGAATTCCCATATTAATAAGTTCATCCGGGTAGTCTTGCTTATAAAGGTAATCTTTCAATTCAGTTAGACGAAGATCTATTACGTCATTTTCCGAAACACTTGTGCATATTCTTTTGCTCAGGTTACAGGGAATATTTCTTTTCGTGTGTGAAGGATGGCAAGATCGGAAGTTCAAATACTGATGCGTGTCTGTAGGTTTGCAGTAAAGATCTATAATTATTTTGTTTTCTTCTTTATGATAAGGATGTCAAGAAAAGGAAGTTTCGAAGTATCGGATTCCATTGTAAATTTGATTAATTCGTGGATATTGTTGATTGACTTAAAAATACTTCCAAATCATGTTGACTTTTGATCCAAAAAATAAAGCAATCATCTAAGTATCTTTTCCAATTTTCTTTGATGTATATTGCGCAGTTGTCATGAAATAAATTCGGTAATTGATCATAAAGTTTGTTTTCCAAAAATAAAACATAACTAGGGTGGCATACGTTGGCGCCACTTTAGTGTCCATGGCTGTTCTCTTGATTTGGATAAAATATTCATCATAAAAAAGTGGTTATTTTCCAGGAAAAGTTTAAGACCGGATAAAATGAAGTCTTGAGAAAAACGTGTTAGTATTTCATCCAGGTGTTTCTCTATCCATAATTTTACGGCGTTTATTCCTAAGGGGGATGTTCGTATAAAGACTAGTTACGTCAAAACTTACAAGTATTGTGTTTGTGGGTACTGTGTTTGGAATATATTTTTTAAAATCCATATCATCCTTGATGAAGCTTGAAACCTTCTTGCATAACGGTTTTAAAAGAATATCAAGTTAATTGCTAAGTCTTTGTGTACTGCTTGATGGTCCTGCAATTATTGGTCTTAATTTAAGATCAGTTGGTTGTGTAATCTTTATGTATGTAGATTTGCCCTTCTTAATATTTTCCTGAATTTCCCTTGATTTGTGTATTTTTGGAAGGCCATAAAATTACTTGCTTTGGTTTCAAAAGTTTAAAAGATCTCATTTCTGGTAATGTTTTATTCATGTTTCTGACACCGGAATTTCAGTCAGGCAGCATTTCTCGTCTTGAATGTGAAAAATTGACTAAGTGTTCTTGTCTCCTTGTCTTGTCTTGTTACCCTCTCGACTTGAAAGGTTGTTGCAGAATTTTTGGGGCGGGTGTTGTATGCAACCAGGGGACGCTTACTCCTCAAGGGCACCTGGTCTAACCTCGATTTTATTGGGGTTCGCATTTGTCTGAATATGACACTATACACGATATTGTCCTTTTATTCCATGGACTATGAGATATGGTTTACCCTTCGGTACTTCTTCATTTTTTAATCAAAAGGTTTTCCTACATGCCTTGCTCTGTCCCTAGACTGATGGATTCATTTAGGTCAAATTTGCTTTTGAAATAATGATTTATTGAATTTCTACAGTTAAAGTGTTAAAACAATTTAAGTTTTAGAAACGGGCATATGGTAAATAAATACTAGCATGTATATTTTCATATTAATTGTATACGAAACTTTATAAATACTGATTATATTAAACAAGAGATAAATGACAAATTGTAAATCAGAAAAATACAATTACCTTGACTTTGATGGAATTGTATCACCATATAGAGTACATTCAAATACGTCCAAACAATCATTCCGATAGCAGTGCAGAAAAACTTGAGATGGGTGAAATTAATTTTTATTTTAATTAAACGTATTCTAAAGGTGAAGATAAATCTTCCAACTGATAAGTTTGTGTGTATACCTCAGTGTATTGAAAATCATGTAATATGGAAAAAGGGTATGATAACAAATAAATCGATAGTAGGGTTACCAGGAACTAAGTTCGTTTCGGAACAACTCGAGTCACGTAATATGATTCTGCATTTCTCTCTCTCTCTCTCTCTCTCTCTCTCTCTCTCTCTCTCTCTCTCTCTCTCTGTGTTTTTCTTGTGTATTTGTTTCGTTTTATCCTTGTTATTATTTTCATTTATTTATTTATTTTTGTCATTGTTTATATTTATTTAATCAATCACCTTTCAGTTGATGGGCTATTTATCTTGAAATATTTCTTTGCAATCAAAAGATAATATTGAATTAAGAAAAACATCATTATCGTTATTTATTTACTTAATACTCTCTCGTGATTAATCAGAAAATCATTTTCACGACAGTATTTCGCCACATTTCATCATATACACCTAAATCGTTTAAACTTGAAATTTAACATTTTTGATTTCGTATAAGACTACGATATTTATGACGATGTATAATCGATTCATTCTTGAAAATAATGTAGCAGTAAACAATTTTCTAATGATTCAGAAAGGTAACAGCTTCTTAATTCTTAAATGCCAAATTCAGATTTGACCTTGCGTTCCTTTTCTGGTCCATATCTCAGCTAGAGCATTATATACAGTTTCTGCTTAATATACAATATCAGATACTAAGACAAATTTGGTATTCTGATCTTATTACACCCCTGCATGCCTTTAGGAATCATTTACCATGCACTTTATCATTTTAGTGAGGATCCAATGAGCACAGGTAAAACGGCGTGTAGTCCGAGATTCTCTGTCTTTTTACTACTTTTGATCGGTGGTTGATGGAAGAAAGTCAGAGAGACTGTTCATCAAATGTTGGAATTTCACCGATACCAGCCGGTATCGGGATGTACAAGCCTCTGGCGACAAATAAACGCTTGCATGGCGAACTTGCAATCTATAATCGAATAAATGAGCATTTAACGTATTCGAAGATAGCAATATCTTCTCCAAATATTTTTCCAAATAAAATCTATAACTTCTACTAGCTGCCCTTTCATCTGGAAACACGACAAGAATCTCCATTACGTCATTTGTATATCAAAGTATGACGTCAGATCTCACCAAACGCGACTTTGCATCGACCAGGTTGCATAGTGTTACTCTTTGCATAAATGTGTCAGCTGCTGAAGTGTCACGAATGCAAAGTCGCGTTCTGCGAGATCTGACGCCATACTGTATACACAAATGGCGAAATGAGAATATTGTCTTGTTTGTAAATAAAACGGCAGTATCAGAAGTTATAGACCTTATCTGGTAAAGGTATCGCTATTATCGAGTAAGTTCAATGTGTAAACGTTTATTAGTCACCAGAGGTTTGTACATCCCGATACCAGCTGGTATTGCTGAAATTCCTACTTTTGATGAACAAAGTCTCTCTGACCTTCTCCCACAAAGTTTGGAGAAGGGCAGAAAATTTCGCACCAAACGGTGTGTTGATATTTGCAAATATGCACATCGCACGTCCTTTAATATCCAAAAAGACTGATAATTCCAAGGGTATTGAAGATAAAGACTTCTACGATGAGACACACACACAATGCATGGTGGATTTATGTATTATATCTTTCAAGATACCACAAATATTTCAATATGCATTACGTATACACGGTATAGCCTATGTACAAAGATATGTGATGTGCTTTAGTTTTACTGTGGTCTCCTTATTTATTTCTTATATAATATAACTCGATCGAAGCGGCGTTTCTAAGGGAATAAATCGACTGGTTTGGGGTTGAAATATCATATCTTTAGTTCTCACCAGCGGCTCTTCTCAATCAACGGCAGAAAGCATAAATACCTCTGACTCAGCCGTATTATCAAAGACATCACGGACAAAAAAGAAAGCAAAATATAAAGACATAGAAAGATATTACAAAAAAAGTCAATTGAAAGTGCGCTAGTTACTGGTCAATTATAATAACGCCAGTTATCTGGCTCAAGGGCTCACCTTCCCACTCACCACAACAGCATAACAATTAAAGAATTAAAGGACATGCGTTTGTATATATTATACTCCATAAAGAGAGATCAAAGACGAACAGGCTACCCAAATTGATGTCTGAAATATGCTACAAATGAAATGTGTAATGGATACAAATATAAAAATAAAAGTATGGATTAAGTGTTCAAATATGCTCGTGGACAATTATTAGATATCTTTAAAAGCAAACCAACACCATTAACGCTATGAAGAAAAACATGTTAAAGACTAAACAATGTACACAGAGCTTGTAAGTTATAAATGACCTAAACGTACATGTACTTAAATTAGTATAGTATTGTATTTATGCATTATATATCACAACAGAACTATTTTAGATTACCACATCAATTGCTTCTAAGGCAATGACAAACAAGGATAGAGAAACAACATTCAGCAAAATAAGTAGCTGCCATAAAAACCATCTTTGCGCTTGTCAGAAGTTATTGTCTAAGCATTTTATTATAAATAATTGCCTTAATGTTTAAATTACTCGGAATTGCAGAATGAATTCAAAACTGAATATCAAAATGACATAATAAGAATAACTAAAAACCATGTAATTGCAGAAATGCCTTACGGGAAATATGGTAATGTATCCTAAAAGGGACTACAGAACGAGATTTCAGTGAGTAATGTAATGAAATCGATGTTTAAGGCATACCGAATGTTATTTCTTTTTTTCAAATTAGGTCCCATACAACTCTGCATTTTTATGTTGACGGCGTCCGTATGTTACATTGTCTAGGAACCTCGACATTTAAGACCTCAGTGTTACATACTGCTACATACGTAAAACAGAACACTGAAGAGACAGCATTTCAACACAACACAGGGAAATGTTCGATCACATGACAATTACGTTGCTGACTTACGACGATTATTTGTGAATCTACTGAAAGTGTGAGTCCTATTGAAACGGTACACCTCATACTTCACCACCATCGTTCATATTTTGTGTGGGAAAACTTTATCGATAGAAACTGGGTCATTGGATTCAAAAATGGTAAGACAGGCATTGATATTTGTGGTTTATTGTATCCCTTACTATTTATATCAATCCATTTTCTCGTGAAAAATCCATGTAAACTCGAAGAATAACATTACAGCAGATTTAGTGTAGTTCCCCATTACCTTCAAACGGCCATGTTCAAACTGGGTGGAGTGTGCATGTGCGAGTTTAGAGAGGAAAACATTAAAGCCTAATTTATTTTCATACAGTTCTGCCAATTAACTTGCAAATGTCTTAAAACACTTTTAATACAGATACTTGGTAAATGTCTAGAAAACACCCCAGTGAAAAACGACCCTTTTCTTAATTTCCATAAACCTGTTCCTCAAACATGTAATAAGACTCTTCTGACAGCGAAAGCACATAATTCAAAACGGCTATTTGAAGGTAATGGAGAACTACACCAAAAGTGTTGTGATGTATTTATTCGAGTATACATGGTATTTTTTTACAAAAAATAATGGATTGATATGAATAATTAGGTATTTAAATTGGCCTAATAGGTAAGTGATTTGTGCCTGCCACACCGTTTATTGGATGCAATGACCCAGTTTCTATCGGCAAAGTTTCCCCTACACAAAATATGAACAGTGAATTATAAACGTTGGTAGTAAAGTACGAGCCGAATCGTTTCAATAAAAATTTATGAAAGAGAAATCTAAATCGCGAAAGATAATGATTTTTATTTTACGTTCATTATATTTTGTATCAAGCTGGAAATCGTTATATGCATGGCGAATTGTAAATAGGTTTTTACATCAGTGGATGATTAATTATTTATTCTGATTAATTATCTATTGTATATTTAACCGATATTCAATATTTTATGATGTAATATGAAAAAATATCAAGGATAATTAGTGGTATAATTCACACAACGAATATGACCAATGCATCTCTGCGTAGTTCCTTATGAGATATGAAATTCATACATTTAAAACAGCTTATAATGTTAAATGTACATTTTGTGTTTAAGGTATGTCTTTTGATACGGTCCAGCTTCTGGATCCGTTATTCTCTTAGAGTTAGCTTCATTTTTCGTCCTCATCATCTCCTTGGTGGACCATATGGTGGATCACCAAAGCTTTTTACAGAACCCTTACTAGAGCATGACATATAACTTCCGTCATCTGAATTTTTATTATTTGATATATCTCTCTGCTTATGTTGACTTTCGACTGGTAATTGTCTATTGCCCGATATACATCGATCTGTAAGTTGCAGGTTACTCACCTCAGAGATCCTGTTTTAAAGAGGAAAATAGCAGCGTATTATTTGTTCTACTTCCTATATATATTTTCAAATTTATTCATTAAAAAGTGTTCAAAGTTGTTCATTTTAACATTAATGAAACCGCACATATACTCCAGTCTAGTCCGATCATAGACAATTTCGTGGCAGGAGGCTTCCCAAAATAGATTTTGATATACTTGTTTACCGAAAAGCGGCAATAAAAGAGCAATAAACTAATCAAAAAAAAAAAAAGGTTTATGACCGAAATGATTTTATTAGACATTGAAATTGAACATGAAGTGCATTTATTTAAAGCAAATATTTTTACGTTAATACTACACCGAATCGTACATGTTCTTCATATGTAATTTTAGCTAGCGTAGCTCAGTTAAGAAATTTTTTTTGTTTAGAGACGAAGAAATCTCGAGTTCGAGTCTAACCGGCGTTCAATTTTTCAGAGACAAAAGAAGCTGAGTTCCGCGTAGTACGTAAAAGATCATTCGCCTTTTCATCATCATCATCATTGTGTACATTGTAAATCATCAATTGAGAATATTTACAGAAATGAAAATATAGAAAAGTTGTGCCATTTTTCTGTTTATCTATATAAATATCGTGACAGTTTTCTTACCGCATGTAATAATTACCAGCTATTGGTGCAAGTGCTGCAGCAGTAATGAAAACGACAACCGGAACAATGATTGCCACTATGTAATTCGAATCCGATGACTCTAATTCATGTTCTGTATTGCTTGTAGCATTGTCTGTAGCGTTCTTTACTTGTCTCGTAGTTTGAACAGTAGTTGACAGTAATCTAGGAGAAGTAGATGACCAGTGCCAGGAGGAGGTATGTTCTGATAAATGCTGCTGCGACGTATGGATAACCCTTTGTGTAGTGAAGGTTGAAATAAGAATTTCTGTATGAAAAGCATAAGGAAACATTAAAATGACATGACACGTTAATGTGAGACTGTTATATACCATTGGTTATGGCGAGGTATGCACACGAGGGAGATAAAATCCCGCATGTACATCAAGTTGTTGATACCTTCTGAAAATCAAAAACATTTAAATTGTTCTCATAAAAGTAAAAATTACACTAAGTTTAAAGATGAATACATTCAATCATACTTGCTTATAAAAAAAATGAAAATTAGAATACATCATAAAGAATCTAAAGTGCATAAACATATTTGCAATCTATAAAAGAAAATATAAGTACAAATCTATAAATAATTATAATATTCCGACTTATTTGGGTAACTTATGGTTTATCAGATAAGAAAAATGCACTTACCTATACATAGTTTTATAGCATTATGTGATGTATAAGAGTTGTTAGGAAAATTGTACGTATAGAACGTTGAACAGTCTCTCCTTAGGATCTCCAGATACGAGTTGCCTTTGTTCTTAATTGTTATGTTGAACCTGGTAGTGAGATTTGTAGTTCCAACTATAAAAGTAAATAAGATTCATAATTCATATATCCTAGACAATAGAAAACATAAAAAACCAAAGAGACAGGCAAACAAAGAAACAATGACGATGATGATGATGATGATGATGATGATGATGATGATGATGATAATAATAATAATAATAATAATAATAATAATAATAATAATAATAATAATAATAATACCTTTACTTTCATAAAATCATTACTTACAATTTCGACAAAAAGTAAAAGTAAATTATATCGCCACGCAAACGTTCGAAAACGTCAAGTCTCATAATTAAGAAACAGACAGAAGTGATGCTAGATGATAATGAAATAAATAGAAGAAGCGGTTTTAATTTAATTTTAATTTACAATCTTTTAGAACAAATATGATATATTCGAAAATAGTATGAATCTACATACATAATACCTTTAATTTCTCTGATTGTATATTGCAAATAACTAGAATTACATGTACAATCCGAGTGCCTATTAGGGTCAATTATTGTTCCAAATAATAAGTCTCCAAATCGGGAGAATTTTCCGCCTCCAATTAATGAAGAGTCCACGCTTACTCCATAATATGCGTTTCCTTTTGATGAGAATTGTACAGTCGGCGATTTAGATACGTAGAAGCATTGACGGAAACTGTCGTTTGTGGCTGAAAAAAATGTCAAAATTAATCGATGAAAGTCATTCTGGTACATCTGAATTCAGCATTGTAAAATTCAAAAATAGACATTTTTTACAATAAACGATATATATAATTTATCAGTATATAAAATATGATTTACGCTTTTTCAATACGTCCATAAATCAAAGAGTCTCCCTGTACATGAGGTATGCATTTCTCTTTACAAGGAAGTACAGTATCTGTTATTACCCCTTTAATGACCTTACAGTTTATGACGGATCCAGCTGTGGAATCATGGTATTGACAACCACTTATTTATATATTTATTTATGCATGGAAAATCCGCCAATGATTGTAACTTATACTTTAAATAAAAGGAAGTCTGTTTACTTTGAGCAGGACCTCCGATAAAAATGATACATGTAAATGATTTTCAATACAATATGTACACAAAATACCAAATACTCTTGTTTCAACGACGTGCATTGGAATGATAGAGACTCTTCCCTTGCTTTAAAAATGGGTAAACAGTCGTATATTTTTAAGTGAGTGACAAACAGACTGATCCAACTGCTTTTCGCCATTTCCTGGTATGTTTTATTTTGACTGAGTGGCTCAGGTTCGAGTTCTGCTGCCGAATACTTAGTATCGGTTTTTGGGACAAGACAGTAAAACTAGACTGCGTGTTAATGCGGATCCTTATATGTAATTATTTTCAAATCTTTTACTGTTATAAAATTTGATCTGTATGACTCTTTCACCTGCAAAATATTATGATAAGTTCGGTGATGGTATAAACGTGTAAAAGGTATATTGCTGATTGGAAAGAAAATAGTGCAAGTATGAGTTAAAAGCAGTGAAAGATTTATGAAATGCAACAGGATTACGTATCAAACCACAGAGAGAGAGAAAAAATAAATTTGGACATCAGACAACGCAATACGTGACTATGGCAAAGTAAGACGTGAAACTAGTATTGTATGTCATAGAAACATGGATTGTTGATGATATAGAAATGATAACTAGGTCATGCCACACAATTGATATACATTTCATGATACTTACATTCTCGGGGATGTATAACAATTAATTTTAAAGATCATGGACGAGCCAAACCAATGTAATGACATAATTTAAAACAGAATTGGTTGTTGAAGTAAAGCATCTAAACTTTTCTTTCGCATTTTATTACTCTAATTTTAAGAAATTACTCCTAGTGGGAGGTCAGAAATTATGCATCGAAATTTGACATTTGAAAATGAAAAAGAACATACTTTCCTAGAGCAAAACCCATTCATATTAATATAAAGGCTAAATAATTTACAACGGACCAAAAACCCAGTGACTAAAAACTGTACATTGAATTAATAACTCACTTCATGTTTCATCATATACACAAAACTGTAAAATATAATATAACACAGGTAAAACATACTTAAAAATTTTACAATTATAGAACTTAAATCAAAGGACTCAAAAGTCCTGAGAGTCGGCTTTGCTGATTTTAAGTATGTAATCATTTTACCATTTTAGTGGCGGATTCTGGATTTCAGGAAAATGGGGGGGGGGGGGGGGGGGGGGGCAAAAATTAGGTCTTTGTTGCAACTACATTGTCATTATACCTATGTACAAAATGCTAATAAAATTTGCTCTCTTCATACTATCTTACGGCAAAGAGTTTGCAATTGCTTGTATTCGAAATGAACGTGCAATCGACAACTTCATGGCAAAATGTTTTACTGCATTGTTGTCACGAATCGAAGCTGAGTAACGGCATTCCTCCAAGTGGGACATTAAATAACCATCTTATTCACGATTCTCATAATGTTTTAACATAATTTATATTTAGAAACATACAAAATTTACCTAAACATTTATATTGCATTTTCATTATCAGAGGAAATGCGGAAGATCGATCTTTAAATTTGTCATATATGTGAAAAAGAACTAACGTTCCAGAACATGTTGGGGAAAACTTTAATTTAAATATCTCAATAAAAACAAGCGATACAAGATTAAGACAAATGCTTTGTCCGGAGAATTACACAGTCGAGTACATCCGACGGTGTCGGTGGTAAACACATCGTAAAGTAGTCACAACTACATATTATTACGCGAAATTTGAAAACATTATTGCAACTCCTTTCTCGAGTTATTGAAACTAGTTCATGTTTAGCTTAAATTAACTGAGCTAAAGGTACGTTGTGCTGATCAAGAATTTTTAAGACAACATCAGTAATTTTTCGGCACTTTATTTTTCAGCGGCGTAGTAAGCTCTATATCGGTAGTGAAAGTTATAACCCCTGAAAAGAAAGTGATTGCAATGAGTGCGGCTTCACCGAAGCCAACTCAAAAATAAATAATTCGAATGTCGAAAATATGATTTCATGGGCTTAATTCGCGGTCTAATTCTTATCATTAGTTGGCGGTTGTTCTTCGTCTTAATATTTCATGTGAGAGAAAATTACTTTTAACTATATCTTTTATGCTAACTTATAGTATATGATACAGGTATATCAATATTTCATGCATTTTCAATTATTATCTTTCAATTCTGATTAATATTTAGCCTGACCATTGGCATAATGTTTGAACAACTGAGTCCTGACCATAAGGCTTTGACCTTACCCGTTATGTGTATTTAAAGAACCACATTCTTATGTGTGTGATTCGAATGTTTTGCTTAAAATTACATATATTCATAGATGTCACCTGCAACGCATTAAAACTGCAGCGGAAAGGATTCGATTGAAAGCCCTTCATCTTATTTTATAAGTCGTCTGAGGAGTGTTGGAGATATGAAAGTTTCACCATAGTTTAAAGTTACTGTTGATAATCTGCAAGGAAGTGACAACCCTAATACGGTTACTACAACGACGAAAGGACAATACATTCGAACGAAAGGTTGGACTATTTTTGGACTTTAATAAAAGATGTATTTTGCAGATGGTATGTACATAAATGTAAGGGACATTCAAGCAATAATAATCAGATTATTATAGTGCATTCGGTTTGACGTTCCATTGAGCCAGTTGGTCAAAGAGCTATCTGGAGTCTATGCCTCTCGCCTTTATTCCACCTCTTCACAGATATTTTCAAAATGCAGTAACAGGAGATCAGGTACTTTGTATGTACAGAGTTAGGTCAAAGTACCTCCAGTAGTTCTGTTATAGACATCGAAAATATGCAAAGTTACACCAGATGGATATATAATGGACGAAGGATGATAACAATATCTTGACGCGTATCCAGACAAGAAGATAAACAATAAGTCAAATTCTCCCGGAAAAATCTTATTAGGAGCTCCGCGATGCAATGGGAATCAGCTTGCGTTGGCTATGTTTATGTTAGGAAGATGGATAAAATCAAATTAATCGTAAAATAATCATCAAACCCAAAGGCAAACAAAATCATAAAAAGTCGATAAGCATAAGAGAACCTTCACAAATGAATGAGCTAAGCGGGGAGAGTAAGCATTTCCTGCTTGTGTGTAACACCCGTATTTTTAATGCGGTGAAAGTTATCTTATAAGGTAAATACCAAGCAAAGGGATCAAAGTCCGTGTTTAAGATGGTCGGAATAGGTCTCGAGCAATTCAGCAATCTGGATAAAAATTGAATGATCATAGCCTCGCTTCGATCTTAAAACTTCCACACTGACGGTGTTAGACTACAACTGTCATGTCCTTGGTTGAGCAGTTTATCTGAAAGTCAGTTTCCAACCAGAACAAATTCTGTAATACATGAATGCAATTATGGCAGTAGTCTAATAATTTTTATAACATAAAAATAGGATTCAAACTACGGTATGGAAAAGTACTGTTACTTAAATTGTTTCTGCTAGTAAGAGAACCCCTGTATTTAAGTACAATTACTAAAATTAGTATACAGAAATGTATGAAATACATAATAGCAAAGACAAATAAACAATAAGAACAATAGCGCTTTACTCGTTTACCTTTAATGTAAGGAAAATGCATCGCCACATAAAATACATACGAATACGTCAACAAATGCATATCGAAACAGAAACGTCCTTACGAGATCAGTGGATTTCATCTCTAAATAAAACGAAGAAAATTGATTTTCCAGTTGATAACATAGAGTGGTGTGTTCATAGGTGTTAAGAAATACATTGAGCAAGGTAGACAGATTTGTTTGATAACAGTAAAGACTTCATGTTAATCGATATATCGATAGCTCGGTAACCAGGATCCAAGTTCTTTGTCGGCATAACACAAAGCCCATGTGTGATTTAGATGGGGATATTTGTTAGTAATCGAATCCATTATAAGTTTAAGAATCTCTATATCTGCTATTCTGCATTTAAGTTATCAGCCATTGAAATAGCGTATATCACATAATTTTCCATAAGACATCCTCTGCATATCTACGAAAAAATATCATGTAGATTTCATCGGAGTATTTATTTTTTATTGTAGCTCGGAGTATCACGATTATGTTCTATTTGAGTATATGTTGAATAATATTTAAAATTTCATTAATCTCAGCAAATAAACTGGATTAAAATGTTTCATAGTATCGTCGTTGACCAATAAGACAAAATGTTTAAAAGCGGTACCAAGAAAAGGAAGGGAGCAGGGTAAATACCTGTACAATGCCACAGTTTCTTTGACAAGTTAAATTTAAAGTAACCGGGTGTTATTTACCTGGGATACAACAACGAATATGTAGACAATTAAAGAATTATTAGTATTAACGCTGGGGTAAGTTGCTTGGAAAAAGTAAAGAAATCAGAAGAAAATATGATATTAGGTCCAAATAAATATAATTTTATAACAGTTGTAAACTTGTCCATACTGTATAATTTCATTCCTTTATCGCTAAAGAAGGCATATACATTTCAACAAAATCTAATTAGAATGCAAACAAAACAGTATGTGTCTCGTGACATTTTCTATCTTGTAAATTGCACATGTGTACTTGTTCCATATCCATTTCACTGAGAATTGGAAGATAAAGACCTATGATAAGACATATATACAAAGCTTGATTCAATTGGATATCAGTACTCTGTACAAATATGAAAATTTTCCCCTTATACATCAGGTATACACGATTTTATCTATGAACAAATATATGTTATATGCTTTAAATGTTTCATTTTCACAAGAAACAATAAATTTTATAATAGGAACAAGATCCGAAGCAAGAAAGCGTGTAGCACACTTGCTTCTGTCACATTAATTTCGAGACGACTGTATAATTAATGAAAAAGAAATATTGATGCAAACTGATTTTCCCCCTAAAATTTATAAAGTAAATTTGTCAACTTTAAAATATTTGTCATTACAATCTTCCTTTCAGAGCACAAAGGAAATTGCAAGTATTCATATCTTTACACAGGTTGTCCCATTCATTAACAATGAAGGGATATATGGCAACCATAAGTATAAAACCTTGTCGTCGTTCCTTTTTAATGTTAGTTATGTACACAAATTTAAGAGTGCAGATACCAGGGCAGTTTGGAAAGTTCAGAGGAAAAAACAATATTGTCTACAACAAATGCGTTTCCTATCATACCCCTTCTATACTTACTATTACTTATTGTTATAGGCCTTAGCTATACAGTATAAGATGAAAATCTCCACCTAAACCCTATTGAATGAAGTTACAAGTTCAACATAAAACGCTATGTTCTTATCGTCACATTCACAAACTTGCAAGTAGCACGAATCAATTTGTTTAATATCTAACACAATGATAAATCAAAGGGTTCTGCAAGAGACATATTTACGCAAGACACGTATACCATGTATAGTGATTTAGGTATTCTCTATAAAGATACGATATTTTTCTCATATACATCACTTATACTCAGCTCTAGACGAATATATTTGAAGATGTTTACTTCCCTAATTCCACATAGTCTATAGCCGACTTAATCATAAGCTTGGCGTAAACGGTACAGCCGGATCAAATGGTTAAGCACCAACCATCGCTATGTAATCAGTAGCAGGAATTTAGAGCCTGGAACCGATCAAAATTTATCACAAACCGAATTTGAGAAAACACCTATCATTGATTACATAACATCGTTTCCGACACATTTATATATTGTTTCAATTACATGTTTCAGTGTAAATAATATTCTGTATTTAAATTAAACCATGTCACTATAAGATAGAAATAATAAATATTACTTTTAAAACTATTTCCCAATTTTTAAGCAAGAATATTTATGAGAGGTATATCTTTATAAATGGAACTAGACTTCTTCAAAATAATTTACATTGTTTTTCATTATAGAGTAGGAAGGCTTGGTGTAGTGCTAAAGCGCTTGGCTTGCGCTTGCCACGTTGACGGGTCGGGTTCGATTTCCGGACAATTTGATTAAAACCATATCTTTATTCCGCTTCTCTTTTTGTCCCATTTCTTATAAAGAATGTTCCTCTTTGTCAAGATGTCACGATACATCTGAAAAATTATCGAAAGCGACGTGAAATACCAATCAACCATAAATATAGAGCATAACATCCACATTCATGTCAAGCATGTCTATTTAGTAATGTTTTTGTCGAAACTGCAGATGTCCAAATTATTTGTTGATAGAAATTATTATCAAAATTACGTAGTAAAATCTGAAAACCGTGCAGTTGTAGTAATGTACTTGACGATAAACACAAATTATAATTAATACAGTTATGGTTATCTATACTCAAAACAACAGAAATCTATGGTGTACTGTTAGGGCCATCGTACCATCGCCATCGTATCATCGCCATCGTAACATCGCGTCATCGCCATCGTAACATCGCGTCATCGCCATCGTAACATCGCGTCATCGCCATCGTAACATCGCGTCATCGCCATCGTAACATCGCCATCGTATCATCGCCATCGTAACATCGCGTCATCGCCATCGTAACATCGCGTCATCGCCATCGTAACATCGCGTCATCGCCATCGTAACATCGCGTCATCGCCATCGTAACATCGCCATCGTATCATCGCCATCGTAATATCGTGTCATCGCCATCGTAACATCGTGTCATCGCCATCGTAACATCGTATTATCGCCATCGTATCATCGCCATCGTAACATCGCGTCATCGCCATCGTATCATCGCCATCGTAACATCGTGTCATCGCCATCGTAATATCGCATCATCGCCATCGTAACATCTTGTCATCGCCATCGTAACATCGCATAAGTTTACGCATGCGCAGTGATTTACCATGCCGTCTGCTAAAATTTTGGAAGGATGACAGAAGACGAAGATTGTAAGAATTTATTATACTGCAATAGTACATAATTATTTTCATGTTGGTTTGTTGCTGTAATTTAGTAAGAAAGAAAAATGCAAGTATATACAGAAGTATTCTTTTCAACATTGCGAAATAGCTTTGCAACTCTTGATTAAATAGCAATTAGCATGAATTTGGAGGAAATTCGGGGACAGGGAATTAATAATTTTAAAATTGTACAGCATGCCTAGGCTATTTATGACTATGAGCCTATTACATGTACAAACAGCAACTATCAGACTAAACAGCTGATCGAAAATTTACATGTCGATTTCTTGTTACTCTCTAAAAGTAAAACTTCTGAAATTTAATTACATGTAGGCCTAAATCTATATATATGCTGCGCTTTAAGGATTCTTTTCATGCCCCTGGTCTACATGTACCAATGGGGGCATATATTAATGATATCTAATCTCTTGGATCCCTGGATATCTCTGGGCAAAATTCTGATAATTTCTGATATATGTGTATAATAACACTAAAAAGGATATAATTCTTTCAGAAATTGTCTGAGGTTTTGTTTGATGCCCATTATGCAGAAGGAGTTGAATTTAATCCGTGAAGAGTGGAATAACCACAAACTTCGACACCAAGCCACAGAAGGCTGCCCTACAGGAAGGCCAAATATCATGTACAATTATCCAGAATTGTATGGTAAGCACTATTGGGAGGTTGTTAACTTATGTCTCCCCATGTGCGGATACAGAGGGGGCGGGGTCTGGACACCCCCTCCTCTGGAATCCAAAAATTTTATAAAAAAGGTAATATTTAGGCATTTTTGGGGTTGGACCCCCCTCGTCTGGGAGAAAAACCTCTTTCTTGGGCGACCCAACAACCCCCCCCCCTTTTCACAATAATTTCTGGATCCGTGCATGCTCCCTTTTAACTCACCTGAGCCAAAGGCTAAAGTGAGCTTTTATCATAGCGTGTTGTCCTTCTTCCACAACTTTTCACATTTTCATTTTCTCTGAACCGCTCAAAGTATTTTGATGAAAGTTGATATGCTTGAAGTACTTATGGTGTTCTACCAGAATTGTGTAACTCTTCCAGATTCATAGACAGGTGGCACCACCACAATAGATCATCTTTGAAAATCTGTTCCATGAATTTCAAATCTGATTGCATTTAGACAATCTAAATGGAAAGGTTATTCAAAACCATGATCGAGGTTTGATATGTTAAATAAATATTTCCGCATTTTGGTCCTAAAAATAGACTTGGTCAATTAAAAAAAAAATCAATACTTTGTCAATTACTATCCCTATTATAAACATATTGTTTTCTTATTGTTATATATTTAAATCAAGCTCATTAAACAATGATTTCAAATCATATTTTTTCTTCACACAAATTATATTTATTTTTTTGGTAAATTTTGTCATTTTCATGCAAAGAGCAGCCATTTTCACAAATATTTTGTAATCGATTCATTTCATAAAGAGTTTAACAATATGCTGTTCAGATATATACCAATGCATCTATTTTTATAACCAAACAGTTTAATTTTTTATTATTATCTTAGATGACAACACAATTCCAAATCACTGTTTACTTACACTAAAATTCTAAATCAAAGATAATTACAGTAAATTGATATGACATAAGGTTTTAAGTTGCCTAGTGGTATGGCATTCAACTTCAGATCTAGGGGTCGGTGGTTCGAATCCAGCTCTGGTCATGCCGGTGTCCTTTCTTTCGGATGAGACAGCAAAAACCGAGGTCCTGTGTCGTGGTAGGCATGACACGTTAGAAAATCAGTATTATCTCAGGTGAGCGATATAGGCTCCTTTGGGCCTCTTGTAACAATGAGTAATAGTTCTGAAAATTAATTTGATGAAAAAACAAGAATGATGAAAAAACATGATCACATCCTTATTGCACATTGGTTTTACTTTAGGTTAATATTTGGTTGCTTGTTTTATATGAAATTAGGGGGCCAATTTAAGCCTCTTTATCTCAAGTTAGAGAGGAAATGTGTTGATTGAAAAAGTTATGAATGTGATAATCTTAAAAATTTTGCATCAGAGGGTACTTTTTAAAGTGAACCTATTGCATCACATGAATATTTCCATCCCCACAGGTACAATGGATTTCAAATTCCACGCAAGTCAAAGTGACATACATGCTCTGATGAATGTTTGCAAGTTTCCTACCGAAGATGGTATTTCTGAAGAAAATAGTGCCAGATTTTCATTGTTGTTGGAAGAAAATGGGAGACAAAAACCAAAATCGGTTGAAGAAGCATTGAATTTACTTTGCTGGATTCTGCCAAATTTGTAGAATATCTATTAATATAACTCTGCATTCATGTCTAGTTTAAAATAAAATAAATCCTACTGATTGTAAAATAAATACATGTATGTGTTTTGGTCACTATAGCTGTACACTGGAAATTGGTACTACTGAGGCTGTATAAAATAGCTATTCCCTTTTCCACAAGAAATGCAATTTGATATTGATTTGAACAATCTCAACAAAAAAGACAAGAGATATTGAGGTTTTCTAAGGCCAAGTGGTTAAGGGAAGAGAAGCGAATCTTAACACACTGACGTTGGAAAGATGGTGAAACATGAATGCCCCCATCAAGTACTTTCTCAGTATAACACTGTCTTTGTAGAGAAAGTCAAGAGTTAAAGATTTTGATATTTATGGAAGTTACTTGCACACATGAAAATTGAGTGCCATATCACTTACCAATCAAAAGCTTTGATGACCCAAATGAAACCAAAGAATTTGTTAGTCACCTGCAAAGTATTAGCAAGTGTAACTATATTTAAAAGTGTGACAGACAGACAGACAGTTCACAAAATGATTCCTCTGTGCCACTATGCTTCGCATGTGACACCAAAAACAGGGTAACAAAATACTATAATAAAATACGAACACTTTATTGCGTTTTGATAACTATTAATCAAGTATAACAAACCACAAGCAAAGAAGGTAACAAAATCAAGAAAATACCAAATAAACATAGTCAACACAATACTACCAAAATACTGCTGGTGTTTTGAAAATATTTTTTTTGTAAGAGATCACAAATAAAACGCTATGAAAACGTATAACAAAATACAATCAAAACATGAAAACAAAATGCTTTAAAACCATTTTAAACAAAATATGATCAAAACACAAGAATTGAGTCATTAACAGCTAAAATTGAAATTATTAGGTTTAATTGCAGTTTGTTTATCGGTAGATAAAATATTTCTTATTCAAAGACATTGTATTTATTATTGATGAATATAGTCGGAGCCCCATTAAATTGATCAAGGCCAATCATCACATATTGTGGTCGTTACCATTTTAACAGGTAGATAATATTGCAAGAAATTATATTACTGCTTTGTGAACTTAAAGCATTTCATCTAAAAGTCACACAAAAAGTGGAGAATCATACTATACATTAAAATAATACAGTATTTCTATTGCAAGTGAAGCATGCCTTCTAAAAAATATGATGAATACGTAAGTAAAACAAGCAATTGAGGAATGATACCACCTACATGTATATCAGAGCAAATAAGCTTGATGTTAGAAGGTTGAGACAAAATGTTAAAAAAGAATTAATTATTCTTGTCAGATGGTAGCTAGCTTGCTACATATTGAAGCCTGTGTCCTCAGTTAAAAAATCATCTACAAGCCTTGGTTACCTAACAAGACTATACAATATTTTGCAAAAATCAACAATACTGCTAATTCTTCATGAAATCTTATGTATTATGACATTTCAAAAATAACAATGTAAACTTTCTGCTACCTAGCTCTTAAGCTGATGAGAAAATAATGCATGTGTTCTCCATTTTTTACAACTAAAAGCACAGGGTATTTAAAATAAATCAGCAGATACTATAAACCTTGTACAAGAACTTGAAAATCATGCCTGCTATACCTAAGAATGATTTGTACAACACTTTGTTGACATTTCACTAGTAATTCTGAGAAATGAAATAGGTGTATGGACACTGGACCATGACAATGCACTCAAAACCAATACTTTGTTTGGGCCTTTTGCTAAAAATTCAAGGATTCTTTAAGTGCGCACTTAAATCCATGTCAGAGAAGAGCCTTAGATACAAGATGTAGTGAGGTATCTAGATTTTATGAAATCCTGAAGATTCTTTCAAAGCTCTCATCATCAGTTCCCTAAAAGCTTTGACATCCACAATTCCTCTTGGCAGATGCAGTTCTAAAGAGCAAGTAGACACAAATGGAAATCTTGTGAGACCAGGATCATTGGAAAAAAAGGAGATTTCAATCTGCTTTGAAAATCCCGAGGGTGGTAACCTGTCTGCACCTGTTATGAATGCCAGAAGTTCTTCAAATGTAATAGAAATGTCTCCATCTGAAAAGGAAATTATGTCTTAGATTAATAAGCTGAAATAAGTTTTCCTATATGTAAAGCAATATTTCACACTAATACACTTTAAATTTTTATAATCTGTCTAACTTTAAACCTACAATTTAAAATAAAAAGAGCAACCCCTAGCATGGCATAATACGTCTGTCGCTTACTTTGGATGGGATCAGTTCGAACATGTGGTTTATTTGAATCGAATTCTATAAATGGCTTCTATTATCTTATTTCTGAATTCTGCATGTGTTTCATGAAAAACTTCTAAAACGGTTGACATTTACTAAAGTATATTGCTTTCCATAGCATCCTACCATAACAAAAATAAAATGCAAGTCCCATAACCCAGGAACGACAAAACAGAAATTGCTCAAACTCGAAAGGCGGCTTGCCTTTTACTATTCAAGCATTCTGTATAAGTTTCATGGAAAACAGTTGACGCTTACTTAAGTTATTGCGTTCCATAGCGGACGGACGGAAATTTATGGTTACATTTAACAAGAAAATATTGATAATGCAAAATATCTAAACCTTTCATTTTAATCCTATTAATATCAATTCCTTTAATGTAGTAAAAAAATTATGTCCTGCACCAGATTTTACTCCAATATTACATGCACCTATGGCATTCAATATTTTTACACTTGTCCTGGTTAAATTGGTATGTTTGAAGTTACCATAGAGTTATAATTTACTAGTAAGTCATATAATGTCAAAATATTGTCCCTCAATAATTCTGGACTATGAAAAGCTGTATGTTTCATACAGGTGTCCGTTAACACAGGTTTCCGGTAATACTTTATAATTTTTGGCCGGATTGCGAAGCAAATCCGGCTTATGAAATGACGTTGTCCGTCTGTCTGTCCGTCCGTCTGTCTGCGTCAACAATTTGGTTTAGCTCTTGCGTTTAGGTCAGTTGCATAATAACCGTTACCAATATCTCTTTCAAACTTCACCATGATGAGTTCTACCCATTGCCACCTTTGTCTGTGAAGGTCAAAGTTTCAAGGTCAAATTGGTAATTAGCATTTAGGTCCATTTCAGAGTAACCATTAACAATATCTGTTTCAAACTTAACATGTGGATAGACCATGATGAGTTCTACCCATTACCACCTTTGGCTGGGACCTTGACCTTGAAAGATAAGAGTTCAAAGTCAAATCTGTAATTAGCATTAGGTCCATTACAGAGTAACCATTAACAATATCTGTTTCAAACTTCACATGTGGATAGACCATGATGAGTTCTACCCATTGTCTGTGACCTTGACCTTGAAGGTTAAGAGTTCAAGGTCAAATATGTAATTCACATTTTTAAAATTTGCTTTGCAATCTGGCCATACCGTCTTTAGCGGTTTCTTGTTATATAATAAATTTGGTAATAAAATGAATGCAGAAATTCTATGTACCAGAAATGTCCTGCAAGAAAATCTCCCAAGAGAAAATTGTCTCCTCTTCTTTAATTTTCTTATTGGATCCATTTTCTGAGTATGAAATACTGCACAGACTGTCAAACTGCTCCTTTGAAAGAGGTTTAATCTCATAGCAGAACAGGGGCTTGAAAATTGCCGCATGCTTCTTTACAATGGACCAAAAACTGGAAACCTCCTCCATACCATTTACGAACTGTACAATTTCAGCTGATGTTCTGAAAAAACAAATTAGTTAAAAATCTTTAAGAAACACGAAGCAGGCTCACTAAAATCTAGAGTTGTCAAAAGACAACATAGCTCCCCGATGGAGGCATTGTACTAGGAGAAAGTCAAACTCCAAGGTCAAAGTCAACCCTCAAAGTTCATGGTCCCAAATGAAAGGGTCTTTCAAAAGGTATCCATGTGTGAAATTTCAAGGCTCCATCCCTCTTTATACAAAAGTTACAGTCCAGAAATAGGTCAAACTTCAAAGTAAAGGTCCAAGGCCATGGTCTCAAATGAAAGGGACTATCACAAAGCTGATGAACTGCCTATGCAGATTCTGATAGCAAAATCATACTGACAAATTGACAAACGCTTAATTGGCAATTCAGAAGTTTTATTACAGCTATAAGAGAGACAATTAAATGTACTTTTTGTAATAGTACTGCATGATGCCCTGTTTGCAAAAACATTGGGAAAAAACTAAAGCTGTGAAAAAGTCAATGTTAATACATTGAAAACTTGGCATCAAAAGATATTGAAAAAGTTGCAAGATGTTGGACACAGACACTGCCCTCTAATAAAAGCTAACTGTAAGGATAAAAAGCAAAATGTTTACATTTCAAGTGTTTATAATGTATACATACCTGTAGTATATAAACTGCTTAATGAGTAAATCTGTCCACTCCATTTTCTTTTCAATTGATAGCTTCCATACATTTGGAATTCCATGGTCCATAAGGTATTCTGCATGGTTCTCCAAAAACTTCTCTCTCTGTTGTTCAGACATCATGTCTTGTAGCTGTAAATCATTTTTATGGGGATATATTAGCATTTGCAGGTAATTAATTCAGAAAGTGAGTGTTTCTAGAAGGATCTGTCATCACAGATTTTATATAATGACATATACAATAAAGTAATGTATCTATTAAATGTGTAGCATAAGTCAAATTTGTTAATAACATGACATTCTTTTTACTAAAATTTTGGTACTGACTAAAAGGTAGCATGAAAAGGAACATACATGGCAAATATCAAAGTTCTATAATCATTTATAATACAGGATTTATTGTTAAAGGTTTTCAAATGTTAGTAAAAGTTCATGGTCAGAAGATCACAAGTTGGGGTGAAACGATACGGGTACCTCACGATTTGATACATATCACTATACAAGGTTCATGATACTTAGAATATGATACATATTGCAGTATGCATTTGACTTTTCAAAATAATAATATATGACAACAAGAAACTGCTGAAAATTCTGGATCACTAATAGTTCATCAATGTTTGAAGTATGAATGCTGTACCATAAAACTGCCTGAGTTATTGAATCAGTACCAAAGTGTTGACGAACGGACAGAGACAAGCGGACAGAAACATTATTCCTATCGGGTTATCACACTATAACGTTGAGCCTTAATAAGAGTTAAACAGACAAGTTCATTGAAGCTCTAGTCACTATACTTACCTCTTTCAAAATCTCCTGCAGCCTGACAGGTAACATAGTCATCTTTTCATATGAAGTCCTCTCTGATCGTCCAATTGCTGTCATATATTCAAATAGAAGTTCATTGAAATCCCAAGAGATCTCAAAATATCTTTTATTTGCTCTTCACCTGTAATGCCTACAAGAACAAGATATGCTTGACAAATATGAATGCCCCCGGTGGTACAAAGTCCAAATGAGGCAAATTTTGAAATGTAGGTCAAGGTCACAAGGTCAATGACCATGTTTTTCTTTTTTAAATTGTTTCATCAGTTGAGTATAATGCATGCCAAATATGAAGTCTCTATGCCAAATGGTGCAAAATTTACTATTTTTAGGATGAAGGTCACAAGGTCAAGGTCACTGACTTTAGTGTCATTTGAACGGTTTTCATTAGTTGAGTATGCATGTCAAATATGAATCTGTATGGTGAATAGAGTTTAATTTATTGCAATATGTAGAAAGTGGGACGGAATGACAGACAGACAGGTGGACGACCAAAATTCTATATGCCCCCATTGGTACATGTAGACCAGGGGCATGAAAAGAATCCTTAAAGCGCAGCATATATATAGATTTAGGCCTACATGTAATTAAATTTCAGAAGTTTTACTTTTAGAGAGTAACAAGAAATCGACATGTAAATTTTCGATCAGCTGTTTAGTCTGATAGTTGCTGTTTGTACATGTAATAGGCTCATAGTCATAAATAGCCTAGGCATGCTGTACAATTTTAAAATTATTAATTCCCTGTCCCCGAATTTCCTCCAAATTCATGCTAATTGCTATTTAATCAAGAGTTGCAAAGCTATTTCGCAATGTTGAAAAGAATACTTCTGTATATACTTGCATTTTTCTTTCTTACTAAATTACAGCAACAAACCAACATGAAAATAATTATGTACTATTGCAGTATAATAAATTCTTACAATCTTCGTCTTCTGTCATCCTTCCAAAATTTTAGCAGACGGCATGGTAAATCACTGCGCATGCGTAAACTTATGCGATGTTACGATGGCGATGACAAGATGTTACGATGGCGATGATGCGATATTACGATGGCGATGACACGATGTTACGATGGCGATGATACGATGGCGATGACGCGATGTTACGATGGCGATGATACGATGGCGATAATACGATGTTACGATGGCGATGACACGATGTTACGATGGCGATATGGCGATGTTACGATGGCGATGACGCGATGCTACGATGGCGATGACACGATATTACGATGGCGATGATACGATGGCGATGACACGATGTTACGATGGCGATGTTACGATGGCGATGACGCGATGTTACGATGGCGATGACGCGATGTTACGATGGCGATGACGCGATGTTACGATGGCGATGATACGATGGCGATGTTACGATGGCGATGACGCGATGTTACGATGGCGATGACGCGATGTTACGATGGCGATGACGCGATGTTACGATGGCGATGACGCGATGTTACGATGGCGATGATACGATGGCGATGGTACGATGGCCCTAACAGTACACCATAGAAATCGGGATTTAAAACGAGAACATTCTTTCTCAGGTGTACTGTTAAGAACTAGAAGATTCGTTCCAATGCGGAGTGAGAAAATATACGTGTACAATGACAGATCATAAATGATTTCTTATTTTATTGTTTTACCTGATTCCAAAACTGTTTCTGGTTTTAAGCAATGCCAAAATATACTCACCTATATCATGATGGTTGCAGCACTTCCGAGAAATATCAACCATGAAGGCATACATTATAAATAAAATGTACAACTTTTCTTGTGTACAAGCTAATACTTCAGTGCTTTTGAAGTTTAAAACTTATGGTGGTAAGACAATTAAATATTAACAGTGAAGTATCCCCTTTATGTATTTGTCTATCCAACTATAAATATGATTTTGCTGGTTGTTACATTCAAATCAATCGTAACAACTCGTCCATTTCCGTACGCAAATACGACTCGTACGTACTACGTAGTCAGCCATTGGGATTACTTCCAGTTGTTATGAAAACACACATGGCCATGATCAACATGCCTGTCATGTTTGCACTAAAATATGCAATTTTGCTTATTGCCTGCTTTTGTCTATGTTTGTTTCTCTCTGAATGGGTGAACTAGTATGGATTTTTCATGTCGGAGTCTACACACGTGCACTGGTTAAATGTCACTTCGAATTTTCTCTGATTCGTTTCCAATGCTCTAACATTTAAAATAAAAATGTGAAATTTGCTACGATTACTGAATTACCGTTACGATTGTATAATATTCATCAAAATGGGTATTACATTTCATACTGAACTTCTCATATCCTAAATTACAAAAACAATCATATGAACTTTTTTTGCCTCATTTCTCAAAGTGCTCCTACCACAAAAGCCGAAGAATTGAAGCGATTTGGTATATATCGCTGCACCGTGGGGCTTCCGAGTCTATTTTTGTAAAAAAAAAATAGCGACGGTGTTCCGATTGACATTCAAATGTGTATTGAATTTTAAAATCTGTGATTTTTGATTGCACTTTTGTTATGGGGAAGTAGAAATTCCTTTGGTGCTTTACGAAAACACGTCTAGCGAACGTGTATACTGTGCAAGAAATTTGATTGAGAAGTATTGACTTCAGACATAGAACAAAACTAAAACAAAGATTACTATTAAGGATATGATAGTAATTGTAAAATTAAATTTCAAAGTTTGCATCTTTATGAATTGAAAATGTGCAATTTTACTAGAATTTTCCTCTAGCATAATAATTTCCGTGAAGGCATAAAAGGAAATTAAACATAAATTACACAGACGTGATTCAGATTACCGCAATTTATTTTCTTAGTTGTGTTTTCTAGTGCACAATAAGATCAATTACATGCTACTGCCTGCAGATATGCGATCCTATCAAAATGACAATTTCTTGTATATTTACTTGCAGTTATATTAGCAGATTAAGACGGGTGGAATTTTAGGAATAAATCCTGTCTCCCGTTTTTTTTTTCAGATGACAATTTGTCCCAAAGTGCCTCGAAACTACTCTCACTGGGATATGTTGTGAAACGTTTGTCATTGAGGAAATTATGTGGTCGATATATGAATCTGGTGCAAATTACGATCCACTTTCAGGAATTGTTAACCGACATTTTGGGATCTGAACATACAAACTTACCGTCTTAACTGTTTGACTATACTTGATTTGACATAAAATGTATATATGTACATACAGACATTTGTTCACGTGCATTTCCGACGCCGGAATTTCAATTCAACAGCATTTCTTACCATGAATAGGATAAAATGACTTAGTGTTCATGTATCCTTCATGTGCTTATGTGTGTACATTTATGTATTTACTTCCTCGACTGCATACGTTGTTGTAGGACTATCGGACACATGGTGTCATCTCAATTTAATTGGAGTTCGCATTTGTCTGAATTTGACACTATACACGATATTGTCCTTTTATTCAATTTTTATTTAATTTATGACACTTTCCATGTGGTCGATAAACACAGCTTCACTGTTTGCTTAGTTGTGTATAAAACAATAACATGCAATGTATCCCATACTGATAAAAGAGCACGATATACGATATACAGTAATATATAACAGAATTTCATTTCCTTTAAAAAAATGTTGCTTTCAAGTATAACAGGAACAACCCCCCCTCCTTTTTATAAATTACTCTATCTGCTCATGACATGTACTGACAAATATATAGGATTCTATGTAGAAATTCAATATTTCAGATGGTGTCTTCGTTATTAATCCCGGAGATGTAAATAAAGGGCGTGTGTAAATGACCTGTTACTATAAATAAAACAGTAACATGTATGCTGTCTACCTCAGTACTACCAGCGTCTACCGAATATATTCATAACCACCGTATTAACCCATTACCTGGTAAAATAGTTTTCTTTTTTTAATAGGATACATTTATTTTGTAATGTAAAATACAGTCTTCTTTATGGCGTATTAAAATGATAAAGAGAGGTGAAAAATCTCATGTATTAAGACTTTTCGGAATAAGACATATCATATCAGGTGACATGCAAAATCAGATTTCAAACCGTGTGTAATATATCTTTCTTACATCATTTCCTCAGATTTTACACTCAGAGAGATCGATGTATTTTCAAAATTAAACATTTTAACACTTATTATTTTTAAATAGATACCATTTTTATAACATTGTATTGAATGTTTGGACACAGAACAAAGTTCTGAACTTCCGTGCAAAATAAAATACTTATAACTTGTTCATAAACAAATCATTAATAAATAAAAGAGGGAACGCAAATTATAAATTTTACTTCAGCACACCTAGTCGGCTAAAATCATTCCATTAAGATCTAGATCTGTTTTTGAAATAATCTGAATCTTTTTATAAACTGTACATGCAAGGGCATAGGAAATAGTGGGTTAGACCCATACCCCCCACTTATTGACGTAACTTAATTTACCAAATATAATCGTATACATGAACCCCCCCCCCCCTGCTTCTGTTTTTTTTTTCTTTTGAGTGTGTCTCTTTCTGGAGGGGGTGTTTTTTGTTTTGTTTTGTTTTGTATTTTTTTTTTTATTTGTTTGTTTGTTTTTGTGTGTGGGTGTGTGTGTGGGGTGGGAAGAAGTATCTCAGGAAGAAGTAAAGGGTGGAAATGAGTGTTGTACAATAAATATAGAACATATATACTTTTTAATTGAGTGCACCATATTCGCATTTCGACAACTTATGTCTCTTCAGTGATGCTCATGGCCAAATGTTTGGAATTCCCAAAATATATAAATATTTGAAGAGCAGTATTGAAACCAAAATGACCGAAAAGTGAACCAAAGAATCTATCTAAGGACAGAGCTATGTATGAGGGAGATGTTAGAAATGTGAAAAGCGGGTAACAGAAAGGATATGTGTAACTTACGAACCACGATCGTTTGTGCTCAGGATAGGCTGGCTACGGTGATAACTACGCACGTGACAACGTAACGTCTGCAAAGACATATTCCTGGAAATGTTAAAGTAGGACATTGTAATTACATTTACCAGCATAGGTAAAGTAGTATTTCGTGTTAAGTTTGATTAAAATATATCTCATAAAGCTAAGGTATTTTATAATACGTGCAGATCTAATTTATTTTATTCCTTTCAGATATTTCAAAGCAAATAGTATGGGACACACCCTTCTCTTCTACAATTCTATAATTCGTAATTCTAAAGTCTTACTGATCTTTTACTTTTTGTTTTTGTTTTTGATTTGTTTTGTTTTGTTTTTCCGCACTTGTAAATAAGCCGGATCTAATCACTATAGCTCATGTAACACCTAACGAATGTTTCTGTGGGCGAAGTCAATAATAAATATGTAAGAAATAAGTAAGAGTTATCTTTCTTGGTTATACGCATGAATTTTACAATTTCAAGGACAATGGGGGTATATATAGGATCTGAAATGAATTTTCATGTTATATGGTATTTATGAGTTGTTTCTTTTATATCCCCTATCCTTGGCGAGGAGATATAAAACACACAACGAGTTTCATAAATACTGTATGAAATGAATATTCATTTCAGATTCTTTTTATCACATGTTTACACTAAGTAAAAAGGTGTTTATTTCACCAAACACCGGCTTGACACAATTCTTTTATACGATATGACGTCACCTATGTCATAAATTAATTTATGACATAGCGATATTCCACTCCATAAACAGCAAAACATGTGGTATATTTAAAGTACATTTATAATATTCACAAATTAATTTGCTCATATAATTTTTAATTGTTGTGCTTTTAAATATAAATAAAAACACAACGTTTTGAACTATACAACTGGAGAAACAATACTGTATATTGTGCCCTGTTAATATGAATTTTATGTAATAAAAATAATAATATCATGAATAATAATAATAAAGATAACAGAAAGAAATGAAAAAAGTAAGGATAAGAAGAAAAATAATTCTTAGTTAATGAAAGGCATAATAGGGAAGGTGATATTATATATATATAAAGGATAAATATAAAGAAGAAAAGAACATTAATGAAAGTAATATTGAAAAAGTTGGAACTGTTCATATACAGATGAAATATGACAGGGAAGCACATGAAATTTACCATGTTGACTGGTTTTACCTAGAACGGCTACAATGATATTCGTGTTGAAAAGAAAATGTAATATACAATTACTTAAAAATTAAAAAATTAAAAGAATTGAAATTTAACAACTTCTAAACTATACATTATAAATTTATATTTATTGTTTAATACTAGAAGAACCCCCGTTGTTTTTACAGTGATTGACAAACTGGAACCCAGATTTGACTAAGGTCAGAATGAAAAATATCCAATACATCATCTGATACGGAAACTTGTGTTAGAAATTTTCGTTATCCGGAAAGCTGTTTTTTAAACTGTATTTATTTTACAACAAATACGAAACAAGATAACGAATACAAAATCTTGTTTGTTGGCGTGGATCTTGGCGTAAAGGTGTCATTTGTGTGGGAGTACTCGGAGAAAACCCACGGTTGGTGACAACCTCACTCTCTTATGTACCACACCGGGAATCCAAGCCCGGTCGCATTGGTGAAAAGCGAGCGCACTACCGATTGCGCAAACCCCCCCCCCCCCCCCCCCCCCCCCCCCCCCCCCCCGTTTAGCTGGCCTCGAAAAACTGTTGAATTCTACTTGCATGTGAGATTTAAGTTAAGTTTCATCGTGGAAGCCTTTGTTTTTCAATGACTATTAATAAAAATTAAATTTACTTTAAAACTGGGTAACAATTGAATGTGAATATTATAAGCAACGGGTTCAGACATACGTGAATGGATACACATGATCTGCGGATTTTCATTTCCACAGCAAAAGAACTCTGTAATAGATAAAATGTCTGAACAATGCTCTGTATATGAAACCCAGAAACGTAATCAACACCGTTGTCAGCAATAGCTTTGTGATTTTATGAAATGTGATATGGTATATTTTCCAGTTTATGAAGAATGGCCGAAAGCAACGTATTTCAGAGGGCAACACCCTGTGACAGCGAGTCCTGTGATAACCCTGCACAATACCAATGTCTGAACTGTGAAGACGCCTTGTGCGATACGTGCAAGGAGAATCACGACCAGAGAAAGAAAAACCACAAGATTGTACGGTATTCAGAAAGAAAGAAAATAGTATGCGAAAAACATAATGAAAATATTATTTATTGGTGTATAGCTTGTGAGGAAATGTGCTGCGCAATTTGTGCCATAAAGGAACACAGTGGACACGATATGGACCTCATTCAAAATGCAATCTACACAGCTAAGGACAATCTAATGAATTACTTGCAAGGGTCCTTTCAAGAATATCTGACAAAATGGAAAAATCTCATGCAGGACGCAACACATTTGACGAGTGAGTACACAGTCAGTGTCCAAAAAATAGACGAGGAGTTAGTATCACATGCTGCTCGAATCCATGAAGCGGTAGATAAGAGCTTAGCCAAAATACGGAGCGAACTGAGAGAAAAAAGCAAAATTCCAGAAACGGCACTTCTTACACAACAGAAAACAATACACGACAAGTATGAGCAATTCAAATCAAATATTGAACAATTAGAGGAACTTCTACATGATGACGATCTCAGAATATTGGAATACAAATTGGACATCGCTGATATAATACATCTTCCCACCCTCGTATGTGACACAGGTAAAAAACATCTGTTGGTATTTTCGAAAGATCTCAAATTACAATATGAGTATATAGGATCCGATGACTCATCATTCGACCCGCAGGACGTTTGTACCGATAACCTTGGCCGCATCTTTGTCACGGACATGACAAACAACAGAATACACGTATTGGACAAAGACGGCAATTTCCTTCAATATATACAGCTTTCTGGATTACATACGCCACGTTACGTTGACGTAGACAACGAAGGCTATGTATGGATCGGGGAATCTGGAAGCGGAGACGTGAAAATAGTGAAATATTGAAGACCACATACCTCATCATCAAACACATTAGATGTGTGAAAGATTGAGGGGTCTGTCATATCAATCCCATACTGAACATTTCACATGAACATACAATCGGTCAATTTGATAAAACGAAGCTGTCTTACTTGAATATGATGTCAAAGAGATTGACCCAACCTAATTCATGAAATCAATGATAATCAGCCATCATAACAGTGCCATTTGATAGTGATTTGAATGACATTAAATCAACATAATAGTGTTACTTGACTGTGATGTAAATGTCATTACACCAACATAACAGTATCATATGCATGTGATATGAATGCCACTACACCAACATGAAAGTGTTCTGTACATGTGATATCAATGATATGAGACAACGTAAAAGTGCCATATACATATGATATGAGTGCCATTAAACAAACATGACAGTATTATTTGCATGTGATATTATACCAACATATCACTGCTATCCACATGTGATATGAATGTCATTAAAACAACGTAAGATGGTTCTCTGCATGTTGTATCAATCGCATTGAGGTAACATTACAGTGTTATCTGCATGTGATATGATTGACATTGAGCCAACATAAATGTTATCTGTATGTAATTTTAATGGCATTACATCATCATAACAGTGTTATCTGATGTTATATCAATAACATTGAGCTAACATAACAGCGTAATATGCATGTTATATCAATAACATTGAGCAGCATAACATTGTCATCTGCATATGATTCCAATGCCTATAAAAAGATAACAGTGTTCTCTGCATGTGATATCAATGACAGGGAGCCAATATAACAGTGTTCTCTGCATGTGATATCAATGACAGGGAGCCAATATAACAGTGTTCTCTGCATGTGATATCAATGACAGGGAGCCAATATAACAGTGTTCTCTGCATGTGATATCAATGACAGACAGCCAATATCACAGTGTTCTCTGCATGTGATATCAATGACAGTGAGCCAATATAACAGTGTTCTCTGCATGTGATATCAATGACAGGGAGCCAATATAACAGTGTTGTGAACATGTGATGTGAGATATATGAAACAATGATAACAGTGTCATCTGTATGTGATGTGAATGCTATCACATACACACCAGTGTTCTCTGCATGTGATATCTATGGAATTTACACGATTTGACTCTTTCTACTGGGTATATGTGACGGATGTTTCTAGCAAGCAGGAGATGCTCAATCTCCCCGGCACCTGATCTCACGCCATCATAGGGGTTCACATATGCTCTTCATGTAGACATATTTTGTTATTTTCCATTTGGCTTTCATTTTCACTGATTTTGTATGTCCTCTGGTTTCATGATTTTCGGATTTATGGTTTGGATTTATCAATCATCTTTACACATGAATGACATTCAGCCAACATAACAAATATTATCTGCAAGTGATTAGAATACCATCAAACCGACATGTGTCATCTAGATGTGACATGAATCCTATTAAACCAACAGAACAGTGTTATCTGCATTTGATGTGAATGCAATTAAACCAACCTTACAGTGTTTTCTGTATGTGATATCATTGACACAAAGTCAATATAACACGGTTGACATGAGACTCATTAAGGCTAAATTAGTGTGTTATTTGCATGTGATATTAATGCCATTAAACCAAAATAAGTGTTACCTGTATGTGATATGAATGTCATTAAACCAACATAAATGTTACTTGCATGTGATGTGAATGCCATGAAATCAACATAAGTGTTACCTGCATGTGATGTGAATGCCATTTAACCAACATAAATGTTACTTGCAGGCGATGTGAATGTCATTAAACCAACATAAGTGTTACTTGTATGTGATGTGAGTGTCATTAAACCAACAAAAGTGTTACATGCATGTGATGTGAATGTCATTAAACCAACATAAGTGTTACCTGTATGTGATGTGAATGTCATTAAACCAACAAAAGTGTTACCTGCATGTGATGTGAATGTCATTAAACCAACATAAGTGTTACCTGTATGTGATGTGAATGTCATTAAACCAACAAAGATGTTACCTGTATGTGATGTGAATGTCATTAAATCAACAGAACAGTGTTACCTGCATGTGATGTGAATGTCATTAAACCAACATAAGTGTTACCTGTATCTGATGTGAATGTCATTAAACCAACATAAGTGTTACCTGTACGCGATGTGAATGTCCTTAAACCAACATAAATGTTACTTGCATGTGATGTGAATGTCATTAAACCAACATAAGTGTTACCTGTACGTGATGTGAATGTCCTTAAACCAACATAAATGTTACTTGCATGTGATGTGAATGCCATGAAACCAACATAAGTGTTACCTGCATGTGATGTGAATGTCATTAAACAAACATAACATGTTATCTGCATATGACATCATTGACATTGAGCCAACATAACAGTGTTATCTGCAAAACACTAATAAACGTATGTGATATAAATGACGAAGACCCAAAAGGCTTTATGCAATTGATATGAATAACTTTAACATGTGGGTCAATCGGAGTAGATAGGAATAACGCCTTAGAATTTCTAATTTGGTATTTATTTTTCAGAATCTGCCATAATTTTTTACACTTGCTTATTTGTTTTTTTTTTCTGTATTTGTGAAAAATGTAATATCATTTTAAAAGACAGAAATAAAAAGAAAAAGAGTCATGTATGATTTAAGAACAAAGAACTCACTAAAACTTCATTGTAATGCATTTGCGATACCTACTTACTGACAAATATTAATATAGAATACAAAATTAACCAAAATAGTGTGGTTAAACGGTTAATAGATCTACCCTTTCATTTATCCAAAAGCAGTTCAATTAGAAAGATATACATTTGAACTTTTATTTTGTAGAAGAAATACCAAACAACAATTCCAATTGCGAGGTCATAATATCTGTGCACGCGCATAGAATGATGCAATAAACTCTAAAGATTAAACACTGTACAGGAAAGACTATACATAAGAACTTAGTCCCATCGTCTGTATAATTCAGAGTTTCATGAAGTAAATACATAAACATATGAGCACATAAAGAAGACAAGAACATTAAGTCACATTGTCCTATTCACGGTGTAACTGCTGTTAAACTGAAATTCCGACGTCGGAAATACACATGCACAAATGTCTATTTCTATACATTTCATGTCAGGTATACTTGACACCTTCTATACTAGAAGGTTACCTACTTCGACTTCTCCATATATAAATACATATGGAATTTACACGATCTGACTTTCTACGGGGTATATGTGACGGGTGTTGCTAGCAAGCAGGAGATGCTCACTCTCCCCGGGCACCTGATCTCACTCCATCACAGGGGTTCACATATGCTCTTCAAGTAGACATATTTTGTTATTTTCCATTTGTTTTTCATTTTAACTGATTTTGTATGTCCTCTGGTTTTATGATTTTTCGACTTGTGGTTTGGATTTATCCATCATCTTTACATAGTTAAATATTTAAAGTTAGTTTGTATGGTCAGATTCCAAAATATCGGTTAGAAGCGGGATCTGTAATTCCACCAGATCCCTATATCGACCATACAACTTTGTCAGTGACAATTTCAGACATTTCTCAATATACATCTATCCCTGTGAGAGTATTGTCGCGGCAAGAAGCCTCGCTCTCAGAACGAAATCATCGTATTTAAAGCATACTTTGACATAGCGTATAAGTTGTGAAATGAAGCCATATGCGTGAGATCAAGGTATGTTGCTACTTGGGAAAGGGATGTTGGTAATAATGAAATTGAAATCGTCACCTTTTTTTTTTTTAAAAAAAAGAGGTTACTAATGAATCATCATCACTGATTGATAGGGGTATATCGAGGTTAGAAACAGAAGATGCGCTCTCAGCTGTATATTCTATCTCGATGTATCTGTATGTGAAAATGAACCGAGATGCTAATTATTAAAAGCCTTCGAAGAGGACTGTATGAATTCTGCTTCTTTCGAGAACAAAAAAAAAAAAAAAAAAAAAAATGTTGGTCAGAAGTGGCGCGCAATTAGTAGCCATCGGATAGCCAACAATCTGTGGAATACGTTCCCAACAGAAATCACAAAAAATTATCTATGGGAAATTCAATCATTTGGATGATCTCTTTATCTGTATACTTGTTGTTGGAATCAGATTGTTTCTTTACTGAATATGTGTCGTTGTGGTCTGAAACGAGATACTAATATAATTATAATGACAAATAAGTTCGTTTCGTTGTTTCATGATTATTGATCCATGAAATTATTATCAGAGGGAGTCAAATAAGACGTCAGTAAAATAGAATAGCAGACGCTCTTTCTCGTAAACAATTTAATAGTTTTTATAAACTAATCCAAGGTACAGACAGGAAACGAAACGGATTTCCTCAGATGAAATTGAAATAGATAAACTTACTCAGATTTCAACTGCAAACAAAGCACAAGGTATATGGAATTGTATAGGCTTAAACTGTTTTGAAGAGTTAAAAATACAGTTAAGCTTTTAAGAAATAATATTGAAATTAATTGTAGTATAAATAACGTAGGGACACAGATTTAAATATAATTCAAGTTGTTGGAGGCATAAGAGAAAATTGTAGCAACGACTAATTCCTTATAAAGGTTGAACAGTGCTGAATCTGCTGATGTAATAAGAAAAGGGGGTTGTTATATTATATATCTAGACGTAAATGTGAACGATGAATAGTTGTATATGAATCAAATTTTGTAAAACAGTAGTATTTGTGCAGCAGTTTAACAATTTCATCTAGGTGGTGTTCAAATGTATTCACAATTATATTTATCAAATTGCAGGGTATTTAAAACTTAAACCCCCTCCTCAACTTCAATATCACTAGTTTTCCCCTTCTGGGTAGCAACATCCGGTTTTGCCCGCCGAATTCACTCACATTTCACAACTTATACGCTATGCCAGAGTATTATACCCTGAGTGTTTTCTGAGTATCCGACTAACAAATAAACTAATCACAACTTGTTACGAGACTAAACGCAAGGAATCGTAACTGAGAAAGTTCTATAGGCGATGCTGGGGTATTTTGATACAATGTTACATGTAAATCATTCTCCTTCCATAATGCTATATCATATTCTCGAAAACGATATAAGATATTATATATATGAATTTATAATAATTACTGACCAAAGAGATTTTTAACGGAATATTTGCAATGGGTGTAGCATGCTAGCGGGGTCTTATCCCATGTCTGATGAGCAATTATTTTTGCTTTGGACCAGCATTACTAAATTTGCAGTGCTTTAGCTGGACTACGAATATGGAACATCCAGTTGTAGTTTTTCGACTTTATACTTCCCAAACTTTGAACATCAAAAGTATATTTAATTGCAATGGTAATAAATAAATGACTTAAGAATAAGAAAACCAATGCATTCTATTATAAACAAATATACATAGTCAAATGACAAACGTTCTTGTATGTTATTCCAAAGAGAACTTCGATACTGGTTACCTAAATATCTATAGAACTACTTACGATTTCTCGAAGTTATTTGTCTTCCTTGTTTGATATGTATTGCTATACGTTAATGTACACGCACTACCTTATCAGCTTAAATGATAATTCTTCTAGAGAACGCGTTTTTTTTTTCAGAATGAAACTCATCAGTTTTAGTGAAAGTTTTAATTTAATGAATTCTTTAAATATGAGTTTTTGGAGTTGTTTATATATTTTATGCGTGGTGATATATTTTCCCTATGCTCAAGGTAATTATATAACTGTTTTTAAAATAATTTAATAATTTAATATTTCATTTTGCTTTGTAAATTTTAACACTGAATATTTTATTATTCCGTTTAGCATTCTTAGTCATTAAGCCCTTTAAAAGTACATTTTCTATTCTAATTTCAGCATAAATGATTGGTGTAAACATATATTATTTAATATCCGATTATTATTTCTGAAACTCAAACTCAAATATTATACTTTAACCAAGAGAACTGAAACACTTACATAAAGACGTGAAAATAAAAAAGGCATTCCTATGTTGTTTAAAACTTTACAATCGACTGCATGACACTAAGATCATCGCAAAGACAATTCATCTTGTATATGAAACCATTCACAGCCTTCAAAAGACTGTTCTTGAGAGTTCAGAGTAAAGGGACGATAGGAACTTTATAGTAGTCCTACGCTAAAATTTTACATAGGAAATAAGGTCCTGAATCTCGTCTTCTGCGACTGCCAATCTTGACTCTGGTGCACTAAATTATAAGGTATATATGTTCTATATTTTTCCTAACGATCAGGAACCTTTGGTCGCCAGAGCACGGTTAGGCCATATTGATGACAATTACATATTTTTGATATTTTCTATTACATCTCTTAAACTTCTCTATAACTTTACTTGGATATTTTTTCCGATTTAGAAATTTAACATTTTAAGAAAGAAATATCTTCCAAATCAGCAAAGGAACCATTGCACAAACCAATTTCATCTCTCATGTCATTGTCAACGCGATTTCATAATTCGTTCTCAGATGCCCATATTGACGTTATAAGGTAAACAATTATATCTTTCCAAAGTTATAGTCGCATCATATTTAATCTTAAAACCATCAATATAAATTATTTATAATTTATTATTTTATTTAAATGTTTTCTTCGTTTTACTTTCTTTTCGTAAAAGCCTTACCATCAAAATAAAACAAATGCGAACTCGAATAAAATCGAAATGAGATCAGGTGCCCGGGAGCTCGAGGAGTTTGGTTCCCCTGGTTTAATGCAACACCCATCACAAAAGTCCTGCGACAACTTTTCAAGTCGAGGAAGTAAATATATAAATATACAAGAACACGAAATCAAATTATCCTATTTACGGTATGAAATGTTTTAATTCAAATTCCGGCGTCGGAAATGCACGTGAACAAATGTCTGTATATATACATTTTTTCAAGTCAATTATAGTCAAAAAGTTAAGATGATTAGTTTGTATGATCAGGTCCTAAATTATCAGTTAACGAACATGACAGAGGGATATGAGATTGCACCATATCCCTAAATCGACCACAGATATTCCTCCGTGACAATTTCAAACGTTCCTCTATATATCTTGGTTTCGTGGGCAAGAAGCCTCGTTCTCAGGACGAAAATTTCGTACTTAGAGCATGCCCTGGCATTAAAGGTACTGTCGTGTTATCCTTTCATTCTACAAACAATATAATTATAAATATGTCAATAAGGATTTCATCAAATATGGTTTATTGCTTGACTACCGACTTGACGTCCAAATCCTGTACGTCATCTCATGCCATTTCTCAGCATAAGGACGATTGTAATGAATATTTTTGAAGTTTTAAAATTTACATGAATAATTAAAAAAAATCAACTTATATCGATATTTACTTTTCTCAAATCAATATATATATCGTATATAAAGCTGTGTATGTGTAATTTATAAGAGGAAATATGTACTTATATCGAGAACCGATACCCAAAAGAACCAAACTTTGTATACATGTCATAGATCTTTATCTTCCCATTTGGTTTGGTTGATTATAAGTGCACTGGATATTGCAGAAGCACATGTGTGCGACTCGCAAGATAGTATATGTCTACAGGCAGCATGCCGTTTTTCTGCATTTTCATTAGATATTATTGAGAGGTAAATGCATTATATAGAGACAGTCTGTTTACGTTGTGAAGCCGGCGTGGCCTAGTGGTATCGCGTTGGACTCCTGATCGGGAGGCCGGGGTTCGAGTCCCACTCTGGTCATGCCGGTGCCCTGTCTTTCGAATGAGACAGTAAAAAACGAGTCCCCGTGTCGTGGTATGCATGGCATGTTAAAGATCCCTCACTGCTTCGGGTGGGTCCGTTGCAAAGGTCAAATTTGTATGCCCCCTGCATCAGACAGATGCCGTCACCATATACGTGAAATATTCGTGGTGTGACGTTATACAAAAATCAATCAATCTGTTTACGTTGTGGACTTTGCATAGTATTTTGAATGTTTTTCGGATTTGCTGACTTTTACAATCATCACCATGTAGTTCAGAGAATATATTCATCACCCTGAAGGTTTCGGCCGAAACGTTGGCAAGACCATTGAATTACAGTATTATTATGAACAGACTGGTGTTTTATCGGAATAAATTTTATTGAAATGATATATTTATACAATTCAGATAAGAAGGAACATCTTGAAACTACCCCCCTCCCCATTTTGAAAAGATACAAAACCATTCATTGACCACCTTACTAAATGCTTTCGATAACTCACAATTAATCAAAAACGTTCGATATATTATGCCGAAAAAACACTTGGATCCTGGCTACCGAGGTATCGATATACCGATTAACATGAAGTATGTACAGACATCAAGCATATCTGTCTACCTTGTTTGATATATTAGTTTACTTTTCGATACACACCACTCGATCTTATCAGCTGGAAAATCAAAATATGTCCGTTTTATTTAAAGATGGTATCCATTGATCTCGTGAGGACTTTCCTGACTTCAATATGAAGTTTTTGTATGTATTTTGTATGTATTTTATGTGGCGATACATTTTTCTTACACTAAAGGTAATATACTATATTCTCCTTTGTTACATTTCTGTTATAAATGTTATAAAAAGTCATTAGAATTCTACCATTCCTGTATGAGGTAATTTTACGTCAGGGGTTAAGCTCAACAAGGATATGAATGTAGTAAACTAACAACGTCAACGAGGAATTTCTATGGTCGATACAAGACTCTTAACAACCATTGTTTTTATCGAGAATGCAGAATGATATTTTGGCTCGAAACATATTCCAACCATTCTAAACACCGCATTTGATATTTATACTCGTTATTTACTTGATTCGACAACCTCTATCGATTTTTAGTGACGGGATGTTGCAAGGAGATGCTTACTTTCTCCAGGGATCTGACATCATTCCTTTGTGGGGTTTCACTACTGCACCATGAATAAAATTTAGTTTTTTTCTTTTTTTATAATTTTCTATTTGATTACATCAATTTTGACTACTTTAGTTTATAATCCAGTAATTCCCCTCCTCGCAAGAACCAATCAAATCACCACCTCGACGCGAATCGGCTAGAAAATAATTTGAGTGGTCCATGCAACTCGGGAAATTACTGCACATTAACCAAGGTTATGTAGTTGTAATATAGTTGTTTATATATATATATATATATATATATATATATATATATATATATAAATATATATATATATATATATATATATATATATATATTTGACAATTTGATTTATTTTTCAAATTGCGGTAAAAATGGCTTGTTTCATTATAAACTTGCAATATGTTGGGTAGTATTTTGAAGAAGAATTGGGTATGCTATTATTTGAGAGCCAAGTCATCAATTGTTAAAAACAAGTAATAAAAGGTGTAAAATTTAATAATTCCTACTATAAAATTGTCAGGTATTATGTTTTATATATATATATATATTTAAATCTTCTCAGAGTGCAGAACCTTTAACAAATGTTCAAATTTAATGCAGAAAAACATCCTACCAGCAGGTGGATATACCTTTCTGATTGAGAAGGACTTCTACAGTACATCAAATCATGTTAAATATGGGTACCATTGAAACATTTTATAATACAATAAAATAAAAAATAAAATTAAAAAATATATATAAAGAAATAAATAAGTAAAGGAATGAATAATAAATAAATAAATAATATTACACAGATAAAGATATAGAGATAGACAGATTGATTGATTGATTATTGTGGAGAGAAGGTCCTGATAATTGTCCCTTCTTAGTCCGACTACTTTTTGACGAAGGATCTTAGCTTGCTTACAGACGGCCAGATCACGGTTTACTTATGTTGATGTCGCCTTACATATTTTGATAGCAACATATTGTTCTATAAATTTTTCGAGTGTAATAAATTTTCATTACCTCCCCTCTTGATAAACCTATTGATCCTTGTTTTCTATATGGAGGATTATTTATAAATTTTTAAATGCATGTCCTTTAATTGTGCTGCTTTTACGGTGAGTGGGAAGGTGGGCGCCCGTAAACCGGTTACCCACACCAATTGAGTGACGTTTGTTACTTCAATTGACCGTCCTAAGTCCAATCCAATATTTTTGTAATGTCGTTTTTCAGTGTATATTCTACTATTATCATTTTTTGTACGCAGGTCCTTAGTGATTTGTGTCATTCAGCTTTATCGGATGTCTTCTGTTTCCTCTTTTACGTCACTGCACGGTTATTTCACGTATATAATGACGGCATCAGCCTGACACATTGCTTAGATATCTCTAGATTTAGATATCTTTGCAACGGACCCGCCGACGCAATGAGGCTTCTTTTACGTGCCACGCCTACCGTAACACAGGACTTCGGTTTTTATTGTCTTATCAGACAGAACACCGGTGTGACCAGAGCAGGAATCGAACGCGGGACTTTTAGGTCAAGAGCGAAGCACCGAAACTACTAGGCCGCATCGGCTTAGATAGATAGATAGATGGAAAGATAGATATTGTTTTCACTCTTATATAGCTCCATGGTGACTTCTGTCACATAACTGAGCCAGTAACTCCTCTTTTTTCTTTTATATAGATTTTTATGTAGTGATCATGTATCTCCAAGATCAAGGTACATTTTTGTTAGTGCCATAGTCACTTGATACCAGTTACTTTCGTATTTTGCTTGTATTTGCCTAAAAGTTTAACTGATTAGATTCTCCATCAGCACGGTTCGTTCTGCAACAGATCATGCATGTGCTCAATAATTATGCGATTTATAAGTTTTAGAGTAAGCGATTGGTGGCGAACTTTCCGATTACTTTACGTATAAATGACAGTAGAATCGAATGCCTGTGAGTATTAATCACCCCCGCCGACCAGTCCGCTGTAACAATAAAAATAATCACATAAGTTATAATAATGGAAATAAAACAGATTTTTGTATTGATGATCACCGCTTGCAAAGCGAATGCAAGGCTTCTTAGTCACATTCATTCACTTATTTGACATTGATGTATATCCATGTTATAAAAGTTCCGACGTTTTGCGGTATGATATTTGCTAACAATTCTTTATCATGACAGGAATCTACTACCTGAAATTCTTGTTTCCCCAGTCAGTGTTATATATTATTCAATGAAATGTGTGTGTTTCTTTCGATGCGATCGCTTTATTGACAAGGTAGCAGTAGAAAACTTTTCTTTGTCAGATTTTGTCTTATTCCTGTAAAGTTCCAGTCCATTTTATAATTGTTATTCAATTAATTTTTTTCCACTCCGGGGTTCGCGCTAATCATGAACTTGGTTCTTTGTCCGCTAAGTTCACATGTAGGTTAATAAAAGTGTGTATAAATTAGAAATTAATGTACCAATGCAAACCATACAAATGATTAAGTTCGAAGTTTTCACTTAAGACTTTAAACAGTTCATCATGTAAATAAATTTGAAGTAGAGAAAATGAAGAATTATATTCCTACATTAAATTTACACCATTCTTTGCAAGCTTGGATAAAGAGTAATGATTTTTGTGTAGGCTTGACTTTGAACAAAGACGGTTCCTTTCCACGGAACTCTATTCATCAGGGTATGTTAAATTTTCTCCTCGGTGATATTTAGGATCACCACCGACTTCAAGGTCTCGTTGAATTAATATTTTACCAAAAGTCCGTTATATATCAGATGTATAAGTTTTATTAGATCCAAGTCTAAGCGATTGCTGTAGGTCTTAATATGGAAATCTGATTTTGGCAATGTGTGTTAATGCACTTGCAGTTTTGCAACATATATGTACTTAAGTGTTATTATACCTTTTCCCTGATGTTATGTGGCTTTGACACTTTCTATACAGTTTTTGTTCACATTCATTTATGTATACAGTTTTGAATTATTATTGTTTCGTCTATGTGTTAAGGACATTCGCGGCGGGTGGGGCTAGCCAAACAGGGGACGCTCACTCCTCCCGGGCACCTGGTCTCACCTCTGAATTTCAGGGGTCCGTGAATGTCCACTGTGGTACATTGTTGTTAGTGCCATAGTCATGTGACACCAGTTACTTTCGTATTTTGCTTGTATGAAATGATGTCATGGTCGTGTTAGCAGCAATGTTTAAATTCCTTATCTGAAAAAAAAATTCATAGATACCGAAAAATTTACACTTATCTATATATAAGTGGAAGAGACAATCCCAAAAATAATAACCAAACGTCCCTCCAAGATTGTATTCAAAGCGAAGATCTGTTTTCGAATCTGATAAGCTGATTAGTAGTCTTGAATTTAAACAAAACATCAACAACAACACTACAAAAAGACATTCGAAAAAATTAGGTTGTTCTAACATTCAGGCATCACTTTCCTTTCCAATTTACCAGTTTAAAAATTCGTGTTATTGTGACGTTCTAAAATCGACCTATATCTGTCTTCAAGTAAAGCTTCACTATATATGTGATATAAATATGTTTTAAAATAGCATTGTCAATCTGTATATTTGTTTATACCAATACGCATCATACTGATTTATGCTATTGACAAATTTCGATGTTATTTATAATTGCCATAATAAATATAGAAAATATATACCTTTTAATTTTTGTGCTCCAGATACGCATTTTCACAACACATGTCTCTTCAGTGATGCTCGTGACTGAATGATTGGAATTCTCATATTATATAAATAAATGAAGAGCAGTAAATAATTTTAAGCTTTATATTTTCATTTGTTTTCTATCATTAAACAATCTTGAAATTGTTAAGTGAAAATGTGATTTAAACCTTGATGAATCTTTTTCATTATGCATGTTGACATATAATTGTTATACAGTTTTAGCTTCCAGCATCGAAAATGCAAGCATCGATCCGTGCAGGACCAAAGATCTTATACCTACAGTGAAATGCATTACAAACGGGCATGTTTATTGCGGAGTGAACGTAAAAAAAGCGTATGTTGGACGTGGATATTACTATCAATTTGGAAATTTCACATTTGAAGATATATTACTTCATCCAAAACAGAAATGTAACAGTATTTATACAAAATATAATATAAAACGTGAAAATGTTAAAAGTAAGTATAATTATCACCTTTTTGAGTTATGTTTATTTCTAGATGTAACACGTGGCATGAAATATATGAAGGTTTAAAAAAGAAGTACAGTCATCAAAGTTCTGGGATATTGAAATAATATTCCTAAAAACGGGGTGATGTTAACATCAAAGAAGATTTCACTATAGAAGGAATGCATTGTTCTCAGTGCCACTGATTCACCCACTTTTAAATCGGGGTTCATGTCTTAGTATTCTCACATTACGAACGAAGTTATATGTTAACATTAAAAGAATATTGCCGTCACTATTAGATGTACATTTATATCTTACGTAAATCTTCTTTCCAATAATGTGCTCTTTTCTAGGATGTTTATTTTATAGAAATTAATATATTTATCGTATGTTTATCTTTTTTAAATATATATTTTGTTATTTGGAATGGAAAATAAAAACAATATTCATTTCTTACAGATCACCCAAATTTACATATCACCCAATTTAACATAACAATTAACAATGGAAACAATTCAGTTTTGAATATACCGATGAATAGGAAAAACTGTTCAACATTTTATACGTATGCTTTCCCCATCGAGAAGAATACAATAAATGATGATATCAAGTTATGTATAGGTAAATGTATATAATATACCTGCTTTTATTGATTAATGGCTTTGTTTTAATAGATATGTTGTGATTTGTTATGAGCTGTCAAATGGCTAACAACACGAAATGAGCATCGGTTTAATCGTATCACTGGTACTGATTCCACAACAACAACAGCATAATCACAAATTTATGGGCATATATGTGTTCATTGGTTTCTGTATTAACTCGCTTTATATATCTATATATCATACACTGAGGCAGATCTCTCCCTCTTCCATTTTGTATTATTTTTGTATTATTATACATACTGCTTTTATCAATATTGTTATTAAGAAAATTCTCTTTGTATTCACATGAAGAATATTTTTAAGTTCTGTCTTCCTAAGAGTCCTGTAGAAACGCTTCACCCAAAAATTGATTAATTGATTTCTCTTATTTATCTATTTTATGTCGGTTACAGGTTTTAAAGCTACGTAGTATTTCTCTGAATCTCTCGGAGAGTTTGACTTAGGTGTTATAATACCCTTTCTCTTGACGTGTGGCTGTGGTACTTTCTACACAGTGTTTGTTCACAACAGGACACGCTCATTCCTCTCGGGCGCCTGGTTTCATCTCTGAATTTCAGGGGTCCATGAATATCTATTGTGGTAGTTAGCTGTTAGTGCCATATTCATGTAACACCAGTTGCTTTCGTATTTTACTTTAACACCACGATTATCACCATACTTGATGATTGGATATTGACAGTAACATTCATTGGGAATAAAGGTATTAAGGGGTTTAATGTGTAAAATTAGTTTACGCACATTGTCCACATCAAGTGTAATGCTTTAGATTCATAATAAATTTATTGATTATTTGTGTCGAACACTAGTGTTCTACTTTTACATGTATTCTTAACAAAGTGTAGTGATGTCGAGAGAGGTATTGAATTTCTCCTTCTTAGGAAATCGCGTGTAGAAACACAGCAGACAAAAATAAAAATTGGAACAATGAATCAAAATATGTACAAAACCCCCTTAGTGTTAGAATAGGTTACACACTTTCATTACATATAGATTCATTTTAATACTGATAAATACCGATATGAAATAAATGTGACATCCGATTTATACTTTTCTTAATGTATTTGATAAATACAAATTTATTTCATACAGATATTCACACTTCATCCTCAGCTACACAAGGTATAAGTCATACATCACAGCAACATTTATCACAACATACCTCCCTCGGAAAATGGGTTGTAAAACCTACGACGCACGACGTCATTAACGCAACAAACAATGTAACCACATACAATCCAGGCCAAAATCCCACGAATGGGCAAACTACACTACATGACCTCAGGAATACAAGTGACAATGGAACATACGATGCAGACCAAAAGTCAAGATCTTCGGATTTAAGCCATTTAGTTACTATCATTGTTCCGGTTGTCGTATTCATAAGTGTTGCCGTACTTACACAAATAGCCTCCAAGTTTTACCATTTTCGGTAAGGTAATTGTAATTGTAATAGTGGATAAGATAAAGCAGAATAACGCAATTTAACTTTCTATTCTGGTTTTAATTTGTCCTGAATTTGTCCTGTCGACATTTTGCAATGCGTAGTGTTGGGAACTTGGAATTTATACAATAATATATACAAGAAAACACTGATGTTTAAGGTGGTCCACTTCAGTTACATAGCAGAAAAACTTAATTGATTAATTAATCATTTTATTACTGTACATGAATTTCTGGGTTATCATTTTAATAAAAACTCATAGAAAAATGTACCGCGATGGTAAATACTCTAGGCCATATAAAATGTCATTTTTGATAAGGAGGTCTATGGGAATTCATCAACTTTTGAACATAAAAGGGAAATGTAAAAATACAGTACATTTTTAAATGAAATTACAGTATGTCATTGATTGAGGTATAATGAAAGGTAGATATTAATTCTAATAACACTTACCGTCAGGTATGTCTGTATGTAGCATTTCAAGCACAGAAACTGAACAAATATAAGGATATTTTGGGAAGTTTATTGCCACTGTCAAGTGTACTATTTATAATGTTACATAACATTGTTTGTATGTTTCTGTCTATTACTATTTTACGTCTTCTCTATTAGATATTTAGAAACTGAACACTTGAAAAGTCGACACTAGTTAGACTCTTCAAGATGACGCATGTCTTTTGCTGTACATTTGACCTAAAATATGTAACCTTGACATTTAAAGTGGCCTTGAACATTAGAGAATGTTAAGTTCTATTACGACAATGATCCACTGTACGTTTTGATGGATGTATTGTGTATATTAAGCAATTATTGCTATTAATGTATGACAAACTGATATACACACCTGACAAAGTGATCCCAATATGCTGTTTTTCAAACATATCAATTTCAGAACATTTATTAGAAATTCGAATTTAATTTCTCGTATGGAAAACTTTAAACAAATAAAAATAGATAAAAAGATAACTCCATATTGGCACAAGTGATGAAAACCATCACTAAGGGCCGGCTAGTATGGCTAATGAAGAAAGGGTAATTAAAAACAAGTCTTTCTATTAAACGTTTTTATAACTGTAATGTGGCAGTGGCACTTTCTACACAGTGCTGATTCACATTTATTTATATACACGATTGGTTCTTCTTTGTATAAGGGTATTTATTCGCTTTCTCCTTCTGGGCACCTGGTATAATCTCTGCATTTCAGGGATCCATGAATGTCCGCTGTGGTACATCGTTGTTAGTGCTATAGTCACATGACAACAATTACATTTTTTTCAAACCTGGACAGACAGACCGCAGGATGAACAGACACACACAAAGACTGATGACTATAGGCCCTTATAATAACATGTTAAATCAATTGTATAAAAGCAGGACAAAACCTCCATCACCGTAATGAAATGTAAACGGTATTACACTGTAAAAATTCCTTCATACTTTTTGATATCACTAGCTGAATAGGTCAAGATATATACAAACTCCAATTATGTTTCATTCTGTGGAATAATGTTTATGATTGAGATATCCCAAAACTAGTTTTAGGTCACACAATTCCTTTTTGACTTCGGCCTGATGACCCCGAATTCAAGGAACTGTATTTCAGGTAATCGACACAAAATGTGTGCATTGCGAAATCTTGTACAAAATATCATTTGATGAATATCGACTGAGATATAAGCGATGGTCAATAAAAACATTACCTAATGATCGGATAGTGCTCGTTGATTTTTGGTGTTATGAAATTGATTTTCAAAAGTTATCGATGACTTTCAGATGTCAAAGGTGCCAAGACTGCCTCCGATGGGTTTTGCCCGATATCTTAGTGATTTAAAATTGAAAAAAATAGGTCTCATGTGCACAACTCATCGGGAAAAAATAAGTCAGTTAGCCGAGTAGCAAAACGCGACTCTTGATTAAATGTGATTGGGGGGTTGGGGGGGGGGGGGTCGTCAATCAGTCAACAATTTGATTTCCGGATCATAAGTCCAATATGTTTAGTGCTATTACAATGGAACTTCATTCACTAATTCACCATAAGATACAGATATGCTTTATTGTTTCGCGGGTCAAAAGGCCGAAGGTCAAGATCAAAGGAGTGGGGTATTAAAAATTGGTTTCTGGACCATTAGTTCAATACTTTTAGTGCTATTGCAATGAAACTTCATATACGTACTCAACCTGAGTGGAAGATTTACCCTATCGTTTCTGGGGTCAAAAATTCAAAGGTCAATGTCATAGGAGTGGAATATAGAAAATTGGTTTCAGCATCGTAAGTCCAATACGTTTATTACTACAATGAAACGTCATACAGTTACTCACCATGAGTAGAAGATGTGCCTTTATGTTTTTGGGGTCAACAGCTCAAGGTTTTAGGATTAAAGATCCGTAAGAATAAAAGTTTGTACTGACAGTTTAGCATGCGTGGATTAGATTTGTCGAGCCAAGGACTATGTAAACTATGTAATTCGTTATATAAACTGTTGATTGATTGATTTTAGTTTTTACGTCACACCACGAATATTTCACGTATATGGTGACGGCCTCTGACCTTTGCAACGGGCCCACCCGAAGCATTGAGGGATCTTTAACGTGCCATGCATACCACGACACGGGGCCTCGGTTTTTACTGTCTCATCCGAAAAACATGACACCGGCATGACCAGAGCGGGACTCGAACTCCGGCCCCCCGATCAGGAGTCCGACACGATACCACTAGGCCACGCCGGCTTGATATATAGACTATAGATATAATCGATAGTAATAGTGTCTTTGAATTGGTTGTTCGGTGTTTTACGTCGTTTTAACCATTTTACTCGACATAAGTTTTTTCTATTGAGATGTATTTTATCGTACTTACCCTTAGGATTTTTATACTTAAAATTTGCTTAGATCTCGATAAGAAAAATTGGAGTGCACAAGACCCCTAACTCATAATTTAGGAGTTTTGTCTTGTTATTATTTCTCTTAATTTCACAAAAACTATAAGAAGTATGAAACTACATAGGAAGATAAATATCGATGAGTAATATTGTGTTGTAAATGAGCCCCTTTGGCACTAACGTTTATTGGGAGAGCATCCATCGGTCTACCGATTCTCTACTTTACCTAATGTGCCGTAGTAATATGAAACCTAGGTTTGTCTGTTTCAAACGGACAGATGACCAAACGATCCTGGGACCTCTCCGTCACCATTCAAGCACTTCACCAATTAAGCTGCGCTGATTCTAGTTGCATATGAAGCAGATATAGTTGTCAAGATATATTATTACTTGAACCGCTAAATTTATTCCGTTTTATAAAAGAAATGAAGAATATTTCAAGTAATAAATAATTGCCTTACATGTAATGGAGAAATGAAAATTACCATATACTAAACTAAAGTTTCGAATCTCTTGTTTTCAGTATAACTTTGATTATTGGAAAACATCATTGTTTCAGCAAAACACCAAATAAAGGATATTTAATAAAGGATAAGTTCCATATAAAAAAGGCGAATTAAACAACAATTGATGAAAATTTGTGTAAATATACAACTGAATAGACTTATTGTAAATGGCCCGACGCAAATAAGACCCTTAAATGATATGGACAAAACAGTAAATGCTCGTGCTAATATAATGTTTATCCATACTTTACGTTCACAAGTGCACTATTTTCATTATATGTTACTAAGTATATTTCTGAATGGCCGGTTAATTTTATAATATATAAAATGGAATAAAACAATGACATAGAGCTAATTGAGCATTGATTATTTATTTTGTACCGATTTGTTTTTCTTTATTATTAATATTGTTGTTGTGTAGGCCGATGCGGCCTAGTGGATAAGATGCTCGGCTCCTGATCCCGAGGCATTAAGTTCGTCTCCCTCCCTGGGCTCTTCGGTGTTCTGGCGTTCGGATGAGATATAAAAAACCGAGGTACTGTGTCACGGCTGGCGTGACACGTAAAAGATCCCTCACTGCTTCAGGTGGGTCTGTTGCAAAGGTCTAAACTTGCATGCAATGCATCAGGAAGATGACGTCACCATATACGTAAAATAATCGTAGTGACGTAAAACAAATTTCAATCAATCAATCAATGTATGGTTTTGGGTTTGATTAATTTTTACTGAAGATTTATGATTAATAGTTATTTCTCTCCTTTTTGTATTTTGGGAACCCCCTTTCCCGATTGTCGAAATGCGGAGCAGTTGCACCAAAATATATTACGTATATATGTTTTAATATTGATTACTCATAATGTTATACTGATAACATTGTTTTGGATAAATTTTGAAGTTACGTATGGGAAGTAAAACAAATATTATGTTGTATGTCTTAGAGATGTAGCGGGTAATGCTCATGTATCAACAGAAAATCAAAGAGAAAATTGTGGCAGCACATCAAATGAAAATCCTAGCGGAGATAATACTAAATCGGAAAGGAATGAGGATGCCGTGCAGAATGAAAATTCAAGTGAAGGAAACAGTGACCATGTACAAAGTGACATACCAGATAGTGAAACCGATGGGCAAGTGCATGGTGATCCAGCAAATGAAGAAAACGTTTTTGGTGATATAAATCAGTATAATGGACCCCGACCAGTCACTGGGAGAGCGCAGCTAACTAGAGTAGAAGTGTAATAGATACTTCAAGTGGAAACGATATATTAGATAATTTCAATGCAAAAAGTACATTTAATTAACACTGTATGTAGCTTTTGATACATGAGTTTCATTTAACATTTCTCACGATGAACTAGAAAATGTTCATGTAGTGGAAAAAGTTGTGTGAATTGTATTGCTGATTATCCTGATATGAAACCATAAAATTTCAGAGATAGACTAAAACGAAATTTTTGTTATTCTTCTTCTCAAAATTTGGTATGGAATTCTAATCTTTTTCTTTTTTGAAGTTTTCATCAGCCACGGATTACTAGAGATTGTCTTTAACACAACTTTGTAGCTTATCTTTGTATCATCGATCAGTTATCTAAAGAAAAAAAAGAAGACAAAAAGTCCAAACACTCACCCTCAATATTTATAAAGTGTCATTGATTGTCTTTGTGATCTATTCTGTCTTGTAGTACATATTTTCTGTTTGAAAACCGATTGGTTTCACTGAATGTGAATGAAAATAAAACACAAATTGTTTTTTAAAGTATTCTTAAACTTTTCTTATCCGATATTTATTACCATAGCAATATCGACAACCATTATGCGTTGAAACACGAAAAATATATCTTGACATAACCCTAACAAAATAATAATAATAAACAAAAATCGGATGACCAGCCAACATGAATAAAAGACCAGGATCACTCTACATTAATTTAATTTGAAATGAGACAAGGCGGTCACACCTGTAAATATTGACTCACAAACACATTTTAGTCATGTGTACCCTCTCTCAGGATTTCAAATCTAGTAAATATCACGGTGTATTCACCGTAGACGGATAGAGAGCAAATATCATCTGTAAGTATCTACAAAACAGGCCAGTTGGAAAACCGTACATCTACTGGTATCCTCCGGGTCACTTTAGCTAAGTTTTTAGCTTTAGTCCAAACCCCTTTCCTTTCCTGAGTGGATATATATAGCAGGTCTCAACGTGTTTTTTTTTTAAATCTTTGCCTTCTAATGTTCCGGCATTGTCCACCAGAATACATGTATATGAGAGAAAACAAGAGATTTATTCTAAAATCAGACCTGTTTGACTAAATCCGCAACAGATACAACAAAAAGCCTAAGATATAGAAAAGACCTGAATTTCGTAATAAAATGCTCCGATAATTCGTCAGTACGAATGTACTGAGAAGGAAAAGATTGAGCGTTTTAGGCTCTAGAACCATCAAAAACCAGCTGTCTATAAACCTCCTCGGATGACTTCCACCCTCCCCTTTTTCAACTCCAAACGCTGGACCCGCCCTCTCCCTATACCATATTCAGTTACATGAAATCAATTGATCTATCAGAGAAAAAGGCAAATATTATTATTATTATTATTATTATTATTATTATTATTATTATTATTATTATTATTATTATTATTATTATTATTATTCATTTAATTAATTAAATTTGGTTTTTGAAATATATTCCAAAATTAAGTTACAAATGCATGCAGCGTTGAGACTTGGTCGAATTATACCTGTTAGTATTTCGAGGACAAATCGTCGTTCTTATAGTAACTTTGATAGAATGAACCAGGATGGAAACGAATTTACTTTTCCGTCAGTTTTATCTTTAGTAGTATTAAGCAATCACAGGATCATGGAACAAGAATCCATTTTGACCCTAGGTCAGGGTTGGCCTAGTTATAGGTATTTTACGCTACTATCGACAGTTACAGTGCAGCGGTTTGATTACTAGGTTAACCTTCTACTGAGTTTTTCTTATTTTTTTCCTTCTGATTTTTCCGCCACATACTCACATCCTTTAAGTAAATGGCATTGCACCATCTCGTTGACATTTTCACTTTTCCATTCAGTCATATAACATCCTTCCTATAGCATAAATACAGAGCATAAAACACTTCTTTCTACACTAGGGGCATTCAAGACAAGGTCTATGACTTGGTTTACACTTCGACACTTAAAAGTACAAATCCTACAACTTCTTTTTATATGCGTTTTCAATGTCACAAAATTTTATGAAGTAATAATAAGATTGAAAATGTATATTAGAGAGGGTTCAAATAATTAGGATTTCCCTGTTGTGTATCCAAATGCTTATTAACAGGTTTTGAATATCTAAATGAATTTGACAATTTACCTTTTAAAGCTGTATCAAGAATTAAAGGTGTTTTATGAGAGGAAGTTGTGAGTTAGACTTGTTTCAGATTCATAGCGACTAGCGACAAATTTTCTATTGATATTATGACTATCGAAAAACGTTCCCGAAAAAAAATGTTCACAACATCAATAGCTGATACATATCCTTCTAATGTTATCTAAATCCAAACCTTCAGTCAGTGCTAGGACGCACTCATGTTCAGTATTAATGTTTGGTTGAAGGAAATTGGCTTGATCAGTTTGTGTTTCTAGATCTAAAAAAAATCAATATTTTTCTCTATCCTTGCTCTAAGAGTCAAACAGCTTAGTTAATTAAAATTAAGCGATTCTCTTAGCCATATTAATGAAAAATGTCTTGAACGATTACTATATATACAATATGTAATATCTATACAAACCAAATGATTTTAGAATATGTATCTTGTCGGGCTACTGTCCACCCTTGTATATTCTTTCAAGATCTATTCAAAACATGGTCTCTGAATTTTTAGTGAAAATAAATGATATCCTATGAAAAAATTGTTATTTAAAATAGTTTATGTACGTACCACCGAATATGCTGGCTCAAATAATACTATGGCATCACTGCGGACAGCAGGGGATGCTAATTTGTCCATGACATTTGATCCCTCCTGTGAATCTCTAAACGTATCGATTTCAATGACACATCTAGATTCCTCGACATTTTAGTTATCGATAACCCTAAGTTTGAAAACTATATTACTTTCATTTATCCTTCTAAAATTCAATTAAACAAAGCCAAAACTTCCGATTAGGACACCTTTTTTGGAATAAAATATACTCAGGGACTTTTAAAACGCCTATCTAATATCATTATAGTTTAATCCACAACTAGGGTAAATAATTGCATCAAACTTGATTTATTTCGAAAATTTGAATTATATTTGACAATATGATTGATACTATCACACCTTTCTTTTAAAAATTATTTCATTTCATCAGTTATGTATACCATGTCCAAAATTTCATGTGTTTTGTTTAGTAGCAAGTATGCCCCCCATTTATTTTAACGCATGCACGCAATCTGGGCCGCATGGATTGACATAAAGTTCGGATTTTTCTCATAGGAATATTATTCCACTCTTCTTGAAAAGCACTTGCCAACTCATCCACAGTTCTTAGTTGACGGTGACGTTTACGTAAGAGTCTCCCTAACTCATCCCACATGTGCTCTATAGGATTGAGGACGGGTGAACGTGCTGGGAAATCCATTACATTAATTCGCTGGATGTTTTTAGATAGTTTAAGGTGAGTCTAGCTGCGTGCGGACGTGCATTGTTTTATTGAAATGTCAACGGATTGTTGACAGTTTGATGACGTTGAATTAATAGAAGGAGCTCAGACTGTAAAACGTCATCGATGTAGCGCCTCGCGGTAAGAGTGTTCCTCAAAATAACCAGCGATGACTTGCAACGTTGATTGATGGCTCCCCAAACCATGACGCCACTACGCCAAATTTGTCACGCTTAATTGTGCAGTTTGCGGCTAAACGTTCATTGCGTCTCCTATAAATGCGCTGTCTTCCATCAGGCATGGACAATTTGAATCTTGATTCGTCGCTGAACACTACGACATGCAAATTACGTCGATTAGCAAGCATGTTGCGGGACCAGGTCAGACGATTTCTTCGGTGGCGAGGAGTTCAAGCCACGAATCTACTCTCATAAGGATATCTTGAATAACTTTTGAAATTGTCAGTGAAGAAGTTCTATAGTCGATATAGGAATCTAGTACAATTTCAGATTCCTCTTTCAAGAATGTCAACCCCGATAATTTGGGACCTGACCATACAAACTAACCATCTGAACTTTTGACTCTACTTGATTTGACATTATATGTATATTTACAGGCATTTGTTCATCTGCAATTATGATGACGGAATTTCAGTTAAACAACATTTCATGCCTTGATTAGGAAAATTTGACTTTGTGTTCTTGTCTCATTTATGTGTTCATACTTGTATATTTATGTATTTAATTTGTTGTTGCAGGACGGCTGTTGCATGCAACCAGGTCGGTATTTTAATCGTAACCGCAGCACAAACGAATATTTTTGTAATTTTTTTCCTTATATATTCTACTATTATCATGTTTTGTGCGCATGCACAGTAGAACCTTCTTCAGTAGAATGGATGTTGTTTATTGACTACAGCTCGATAACTTAGCACTTTAGTCATTATCACCTTTATCATTTTCAGTGTCCTTCGACCGCATGCTTCATACAATTTATTAAAGTGAATCACCTTCTCATTGATATAAATAAATTAATAGATATTTTTCGTAATATATTTCAATTATATATCATCATCTCACATCATAAACAGAATCTGAGTCCCAAAATGATATGGCTCACATATACTTAAAATCACTTGTACAATATATATGCAATTTCCAACGTATAGTATGCTGAAAAGGGTACTGAAATGTTAAAGTGAAGCAGAAAATCGTTTCGTTGTTTTTTCAGATTAGGGTATTCTGAACAAGAGCATTATCGATGGGCAAATTCTTAGCTGAGAATGATAGATGAATTATTTGTAAGAAAAAAGAGTTACTTGCTATTATGTGGCAGAAATCACCATGGAGCCATACAATACATGAATATAAATAATATACTAGCACATATAACACATTACAAAAATATTTGATTGTAGTGCAATTACGATACCGACTTAGGACGGTCATTTAATTTGAAAAAAGCCAAACAAATGGTGTGGTTAATCGGTTTACGGGCCCACCTTCCCACTCACCATAACAGCAGAACAATCAGAGGACGTACATTTAAAAATGTATAAATAATCCTCCATGTAAAGTACAACGATCAACAGGTATCGCATATTGAGAGGTCAAAAAAATATAAACACGTAAGGTATTGTAAAACACATAATGATATGAAAATATATGCGACATCAACATGATAAACCGTGCTCTGCCAGTCTGAAAGCGATCTAAGACTCTAGATCTGTAGGAGTCCCGACGAACAGTCAGAGGGGACGAGGTTCAGGACCATGTCTCCTCTGAAAGATTTTTGGACAAGGCCCGTCATATAGTCCCCACCGCCCTGTTAGTCAGCGTGCAACATTCGGTAGAAGTTTGCATGAGGCTGTAGAGGGGCCAAATACAAGACCTATAGTCTTTTTGATGATCTCAATGTCATATTGTCTATTTAGAAGACGTTTGACTATTTTATTACATGATAAAATAACGTTATCGGACACTTTTACTTTCCTTAGTTTATATACGACATTACCGTAAAAATTAGGATGGGGAATTCCATTGGATACATAGTGTTGAAAAGAAATATTTGCAAATTTAGATAGAAGTTCTGAATAAGATCTGAAGAATTTGCCGAATGTTTTTCTTAGTTTGTGATATCTGTATTCCTGAGTTAAAAGTTTAGTAGTAATTTGTAAATTTCGTTTATGAAAGTCCAAAACATCGGTGCAGCCTCTGACAAATCGAACTAATTGAGATATATAGATACCATATGATGGTAGTCGAGGGACATCGCCATCCAAGTAAGGAAAATTTACAATAGGAAATGCAAAATCCTCACGTTTATCATAAATATTAATATTAGGTGGTTGATAATTTTGATGTTCAAATCTAAGAAAAGTGTAGATTTATCTCAAGTATTAGCTTTATTCAACTTGAGCTCTCGTGGATATATTTCTGATATACATTGTTCGAATTCAGGGTTGTCGATAACCAAAATGTCATCAAGATATCTGCAAGTATTATTAAATTTGTCAATGAGGTCGAAACGTTTTGATTTTTGAATAGAAACCATAAAATCCCTCTCATAACAATAAAGAAATAAATCTGCTATCAGAGGCGCGCAGTTAGTACCCGTAGGAATCCCAACTATTTGTTGATATATCTTGCCATCAAATTGCACAAAAATATTATTCATGAGAAAATCTGCTTTACATAATTCCTTGCAAGTCCAGTATTTATATGAAGTATATTCTTTGTTGGAAAAGAATCCGGAGTTATTGGAAATACATATGTAAGTTTCAGATTCTCTGTGAAAACACCATTGTATAAGAGACAGCAACTTGCTTTTAATCAAACCATGAGGCAGAGATGTATAAAGTGTAGAAAAATCTAATGTAGAAATTTGAGTCGCTTTGAAATTTAGTGAAAGAAGTTTGTCTAGAACTTCATGAGAATTTTTAATTGAACAAAAGTAATTGATGTTACTATTATGAAATGCGAAATCACAATATTTGATAATATGATCTATTATAGCAGATAGAGCAGACGTAATATGTTTCGATAGTACCGTAGTAGAACAGTGGCTAGAATTAGATATGAAACGTGATTTATATGGACTTTTAAGAAGTTTTGGGAGCCAATACATGGTTTGTAGATCAGATTTATCAGTTTAATATTCCAGAAGTGGAATTAATCAAATGTGGATCCTTAAAAATTCAAAAGAGTTGTTAGAACATCTAAAATCAAAAAGTTTTACTAAAATTCACTCCATCAAGTCTTTTGACTTTTCGACTCTGTACACAACGATCCCTCATCAGAAATTAAAAGACAGATTAGCGGAAATTATTCAAAATGCATTTACTAGTAAAAACGGAAGCCGCAAATTCAAATATATAGTAATAGGCCACGATAAAACTTACTTTGTTAGGGAAAATTCTGATTCCAAAAATAAATACACTGAAACAGCTGTCATTCCGATGTTGAACTTTCTTATCGATAACATTTTTGTGGTGTTTGGAGGTAAGGTTTTTCAACAAATTGTCGGCATTCCAATGGGCACTAACTGTGCTCCGCTTCTGGCTGACATATTCCTTTATTCATACGAAGCTGAGTTCATTCAGTCTTTGCTTTCGCAAGGAAAAAAACAATTTGCTCTTGGCTTCAATTTTACTTACAGATATATAGATGACTTGCTTTCAATTAATAATCCTTCATTCGCGGATTACCTTAGCATCATCTATCCAAGTGAACTGGAGGTCAAAGAAACCACAGAAACTAGTAATTCTACTTCGTATTTAGATATTATGTTGTCTTTCGACATTAATGGTCAATTGAACACCTCACTCTATGACAAACGTGATGATTTCAATTTCGCTATCACAAACTTTCCTTTCATAAGTAGCAACATTCCATCATCGCCCGCATACGGCGTATTCATATCTCAGTTAATACGTTATTCCAGAGCATGTTCAAATTACAATGACTTTGTTCTGAGGGCTAGGCGACTTTCAGTTAAGCTGCTCAACCAGGGTTATATATGTGCTAGACTAGCGTCGTCACTGAGGAAGTTTTACGGTCGTTACGAGACTCTTATTACTCCATATGATATCTCGTTATCCAGACTTTTAAATGATATTCTGGACTGAGACCGATTCCGATCACTTTACACAGATTTGACACCTTCTATACTAGAAGGTTACCTACTTCGACTTCTCCATATATAGATACATATGGAATTCACACGATTTGACTCTTTCTACGGGGTATATGTGACGGGTGTTGCTAGCAAGCAGGAGATGCTCACTCTCCCCGGGCACCTGATCTCACTCCATCACAGGGGTTCACATATGCTCTTCAAGTAGACATATTTTGTTATTTTCCATTTGTTTTTCATTTTCACTGATTTTGTATGTCCTATGGTTTCATGATTTTTGGACTTGTGGTTTGGATTTATCCATCATCTTTACATTTAATTTGAAGCCGGCGTGGCCTAGTGGTATCGCGCTGGACTCCTGATCGGGAGGCCGGGATTCGATTCCCCCTCTGGTCATGCCGGTGTCCTGTCTTTCGGATGAGACAGTAAAAACCGAGGCCCCGTGTCGTGGTATGCATGGCACGTTAAAGATCCCTCACTGCTTCGGTTGGGTCCGTTACAAAGGTCAAAATTTGTATGCCCCGCATCAGGCAGATGCCCTCAACATATACGTGAAATATTCGTGGTTTGACGTTAAACCAAAATCAATCAATCAGTCAATCAGTTTTAATTTTGAAGTCGGACATGGTCATGATCGTGATCGTGCAAGTTGCTGTCTTTTGAGGTAAGGCTTTCCATATGTGTATGAGTGTAGTTTAATTCGTTTTAAGTACTTCAATATAATGTATTTTTCAAACAACTATTATGTTATACACGTGTAATCTATAGTCTACAGATACAATTTTGTCTACCCGCATTGGAAAACTGTCTGAAACTTCTGTTTGATGACTCATTCAATACTAATGGTAGCAAACTGTAAGAAGGGAGCAGTGTCAGAGTTATCAAAAACCTTGACCTTGAGAAGAAATTTCGTAACATGTATTCCAAAATTTAACACAAAGTGAGTTTATTCTAGATGGGAATGTGTGCGACCTGGTAAATGAACTGGTGCTTAGATTTGTTTACATAGAAATTGTTGGTGGAGAAATGTTTGCTTGTAATGATCAATCTATTTCGAAATAACTTTCTTATAAATCGTTATATGCATATATAGATGACACATGAAAAGCAAACTGAGGACAGCACCGACCTCGAGGGTAGAGAAACATGAATTTTGTTTTTATTCTTGAATAATTCTAGATTCGTCAAAACAGTTTAAAGGAACTAATTTAACAAGGTTACAATTACTTCATTATTCATTAATCGGTCATTATTGTATCATTGATTATTCAATACAAGATTTAAAAGATGCATATGGTTCAATTAGAAACTGCAACAAGCAGCGCATTTCCAGAATAAGTCACATTTGTATAAAAATATTTGACAAAGCTTATGATTATCGTCACTGCACTCGGTGTGTAAAAATGGTAGGAAAGATTTCACAGAACCTGTGCCGGTTAATTTCTTGTGCAAGAAATATATGTGAAGTAATCTGATTAGATGATCTATAAATAAAGATTGATTCTGTTGTACGTATAATCATGAATTTTTATCACATTTCACTAATGAAAAGTTTATAAAAAGGGGTGTGTTATTTACATTTGAATTTTGGCGAATGTTTTGGGGGTGACCCCTTCCAGCAGGATTTTCACCTGTTAAACTGTTAAAATCTTGATAGAGGAGAGTCTGACAAACATTTTGATACATGAATTATTTATGGCTGAGATGTAAAATGTTGTGTAAAGTTCACTGGAAGTTTGTTTATTTAAAATGGGACCCTATAGGAAATGGAATTACTATTCTTTGACCACAGTTAGTTCGATAAAATCCAATTCTAGCAGTCAATAGACACGATTAATTCCCAGTATATCCGTAGATAGGAAATGCAGTGCTCCCGAAATTGCACGGTCCATGCTTTACGTACATTATAAAAATTTCTAGACATTTCCAGTTACTATAAAGTTCAAGTTATTTCCAACACAGAAACATTTGCAATTACAATTAGAGAACTTTCTAATATTTAAGAGACATCCAATAATACATACAAAAATGACCCTTTTAACAGTTATACTATAAGACTTGATATATTTTCGGGCACTGACTTGTATTTTTTCAACTTGGTGGCTTGACGTTGTTTATTTATGCTGAAGCATATATGGCAGGAGCATGGACTTCACATAGCTGTTAATTGTCAATCGTTTTGTAACTTGATAAAGGCTAAGTAGCCGAAAATTCGTGAGAGAGTGTTCCTCTTATTATTATCATTATAACCAGTGCGCTTCCCTCTGGAGGTCTAAGAGAATTTTTTACAACTTTGTGACTTGTTCAATGTGATCGATAATAACAGATTCACTGGAGTACTATATACCTACAATGTAATCAATAAATATAGAACATATATACCTTTTAATTTTGTGCACCATATGCGCATTTCGACAAGTTATGTCTCTTCAGTGATGCTCGTAGCCGAATAATTGAAATTCTCAAAATATATAAAAATATGAAGAGCAGTGAAGTTGAGCAATGGGCGCGTACATTTATATATACTATTTAGCTTATTTGTTTATAAAACAATAATAAGCAATGTTTCCCATTTACAAACATGTATTAATGCCTGTTTAGGCGGGTGCTATGCTCTCATACTTTTGCTTTGAAAAGCAATAGTGCCCGAGCAATATTTTAAGGGCACTAAAAGATTTATATGCCTTTTGGATAATTAAGTAAGATACAAGAACAAATACAATAAATTATATACATATATATATATATATATATATATATATATATATATATATATATATATATATATATATATATATATATATATATATATATATATATATATATATATATATATATATATATATATATATATATATTATATATATGCACTACAGTATACATGTGTATGTGAAGTGCAGTAACTAACAATGTTCACAAAATAGAAATTGGCAATTTTTCAATCAAATTACATTAAGAGTAAACGTGTAAAATGACATTTAATAATTTTCATAGTATCAATTGAAAGTAAAACAAGTTGAAAATACCAGTGATAAATATATCTAAAGATATGTGCGCCTTTGAAAATACATCTAACTATACATTATTACTAGGTATATATATTATTTGTTATAGATATTTAAAGCCAACACACTAACTAATAATTCTCCAATAAATGTATAAAATCTGAAAATAATTAATGATTTAAACAAGATCTATATACAGTAAAGAAACTGGGTGGCGCCCTCTCAAACCAAAGTACCCTTCGGACATCCTAGTCCTTTCCCTGCGTAAAAATATGAAGGACGAGGTTGTTCCGAATGCAAAAGTAAGTGTATTCTTCAACAAAATATAACTCCGTAAAACAAAAAGCAATTTAGTGTCGGGCTCACCAGGCGCTATTGGTTCATAATCCCGGCGTGATTAACTGATTAATTTCCAAAGATTTATCATGTAATGCACTAAACTGTTACGAGAACACGACATACATTTTACAGTAATATCTAACAGAACTTCACTTCCTATAAAAATGTTGCCTTCAAGTGCCATTGGAATCCCCCCCCCCCTTCCTTTTCCCTCTCCCTTTTATAAAAATTGTTGTATCCAAGCATGACATATATTGACAAACATATAGAAGTCTATGTAGAAATTAAATCATATTTCGGATGGTAATGTCGTTTCAATTTCGCTACATGATGTAATAAGATTTAAATCTCTCGTGAGAATGACCTGTTTCTATAAATAAATCATTAATATTTATGTTGTCTACGTGCGTCTACAGAATATCTTTATAACCACCGTGGCTAGCCATTACCTGGTAAAATATTCTTCAAGGGGGTACATTTATTTTATAATGAGAGATACCGTCTTCTTTAAGACCTTTTAAAATGAAAAAGAGATTTGAAAAGAAGTCGCAAATATCTCGTGTATTTTAAAGTGCCACTACACTAATTTTATTCTCATATCACATCAATAATTTGATGTAAATAAAACCCCATAGTGCCAAACCTTTTACAGTCAGATGCTGCAATAACTAGCTATTGCTGATTAAAGTCCAGATGTTTACCGCGCGTGCGAGAGTATCAATAAATCTCTGTTGTCTGGAATCGAGATCGCTGACGTCACGATGTGTGGTCACTTCATGAAAACAGGATATATTATAACAGAAGTATGTCGGTTTTTATATGAAATGTAGTAAGCAAAACAATGAGGACAGATGATTCTTTTAATGAGATATATCAAACGAGAGTGATGTTCCCCTTTCCTGCGATTCATCGTCATTCGAAGAAGGCGAACATGATAGCGACAAGGAAACAAGTGATGTAATCCAAGGTACTTTGCGTACGTCAGTAGAGCCATTCCAGTAATCCATTTTTGCCGTTGATCGACATGATTTCGACCGTGTGTTCGGATTTATTGAAACTTGACCAAAAAACAAAAAAGGTTTCTTTGTTGATTGGGACAAGTCTAAATTGATTGATTGAATATTGTTTTACGTCACTCCACGATTACTTCACGTATATGGTGACGGCATCTGCCTGATGCATTTTATACAAATTTAGACCTTTGCAACGGACCCACCGGAAGCATTGAGGGCTCTTTTACGTGCCACGCCTACCGTGACACGGGGCCTCGGTTTTTACAGTCTCATCCGAAAGACAGAACACCCAGGGCGAGAGTCGAACCCGGGACTTCTTGATCACGAGCCGAACACCTTATCCACTAGGCCACACCGGCTTAGGGGCAAGTCTTCATTTTCCATGTTGCTCTGTAACATTCAAAAATGTAACATAATTTCAATGTGTTTCTGGCAGTATGTAGTATGTGATTCTACATGGGCCGTAAGTAATTCATCAATATTATGTGAAATGTAGATATAACTCGGAAAAAGTCTATTGAACTACAGACTCATGAGTACAGATATCTCATGTAAATGTACATACGTATTTATGAAAATAATTAACCTTAAAGAATTGAGTTCTGTGTGTGATCCAGATAATTTTACGAATTTCGGGTGAGTGAGGGGTTGGGATTACGCCCTCCCAATGACCTCCTGAATCCATCACATATATTCTGGTTACTTCATCTACATCCATTGTACCTACATGGTTATTTGATTCGCTTGATCACTGTCTTGTTCTTCCTGATCAGTGTCTCGGTATATTCTTATATAAAAAAGTGATAAAACAATACTTACTCTTGATACTTCCCTCTTTAAATAAACTCTTCTGATTTTCTTTGGAGTTGATACTTGATTTGCCATTTTCTCATCCGGGCTTAAAATTTCCAAATAAGGGTTATTTGCTCTTATGCTACTTAGAGGCCCAGTTAAATGAAATGCGTTTGCTGGTCGACGGTGGACAGTAGGTATTGCACCGGGAATTAGTCATTCTTTCTTTGGTTTTCTCCCGCTTTGTTACATTTCAAAGCCATGTCTGAATGGGAAACTTTCTGGTGTAAAATGCACAGAACATAACGCCGAATATTTTGTAGGACCGTCCCATTTTACTCGCTTTTCTTTAACAAACTGAATCCACCGGCGCCGTTCATCGGTTTTAGGAAAACTTTGCATTGACACACCAATCGCAATGGTATTCCCACAACACAACGAACACCCCCGACTTTGCTTAACCTTCCCTTCACGAGGCAGTTTTTTTCTCCTCATTATTATTAAACAACGATCTCTTCGTCGCAGAATCTGGCGTTTCTGTATAAATACTAGGTGTGGCTCAACAGCGCGCAATAGCTTACATGTATCACAAATATCTCGTTATCTATAGCTGACATGAACTTTTCGCCAATATATTTATTGTATAAATATGCTTCAATTGAATTGAAACAATTACATTTGGAAAATTAGGTTGAAATGGCACTTTGAGACTTTTTGCATAAAAAAGACATATGATAGCAAGCGACACACAAAAGCACAATTCCAGCCGTGAATAATACATCTTTTCTACACCATTTCCTCAAACTTTCCACTCAGAGATCGACATATTTTCAAAATTTAACATTTTCACACCGTTTATATTATTCATAGAAAGATACCAATTTTGTAACAATATATTGAATGTTTGGACAGAAGACAAGGTTCTGAAATTTTGTGCAAATTAGGATACATATAACTTGTTCATAAGCAAACCTTAAATATTTAAAGAGGGAACGAAAGGTGTAAATATTATTGCAAAACACCAAGTCGGCTAAAATCATTCCATTTAGATCTGTGTTTGAAATAATATGATTTTGATATTTTAGTGGTATTTTACATGACTGATATTTATTCACTCAACCAAATCACAATGTATCGGAAACGCATACCCAGTAATGGTTTCGAGTTTGAGTTTGTTTGAATTTTTTTTTTTTTTGCTTTTGTTTTGTGTTTTGGGGTTTTTTTTAAATGTAAATGTCACAGTGTAGGACGACTTTTATCATTACGCCCTTTTGAGGAAGAAAATTTGAGGAAGAACTATCTGAGGAAGCAGTAGTGGGTAGGAATAAATGTTATACAATGTTAGAATTGTGAAAATGCGAGTAACCTTATAGGCTAAGTGTAACTTACCTGTGAACGTTTGTACCAAGGGAAGGCTAGCTACGGTGATAACTACCCACGTGAGAAAGTATTATCTGCCAAGATGTCGGCATATTACTGGAAGTGTTAAAGTAGGACTTTGTAACCATTTTCTACCATCATAGGTACAGTAGTATTTAATGTTAATTTTAATTCAATAAATCTCGTATAACCAGATTAATTTTAATGTATACAGATCTTATACACATTATTCCCTTTATATGTACCACAAAAGGGAATGTGACACACCCCTCTCTTTTTACACTTTGTCATTTTAATTCTCGTGTCAGTTCTATATATTTTTTTTCTTTCTGTCAGTCATTTCCGCATTTGTAAAGTACTATCACTATAGCTCTTATAGTGCCTATCCAATCGTTCACTGGGTGAAATTCAAAGAGAAAGCTGAAGATATCTGACCAGGACGTATGACAAATCACCAAGGTCGTACGCATAAAATGTGTGTTAAAGTTATCTTTCTTGGTTATAACAAAAATAAAATAAGAGACGCCCATTAAATTTTATAACCAAAGAACAATGAGGTACACTATATTATTAACCATTACACATGCAGATACAACATTTACAAATTTATTTGCACAATCCCTGTGCTTTGTAGATGTATATAATCTTTTTAAATTTTCCAGTTAAATACAACTTTTATAATTACACAACTGGAGAAAAATAATGCAAACTATGTATGCTGTGTGTTTGCGGAATTTTCACGAAAAAGTAGTTCCAGGAATTTAACACCTGGGTACATGCGTAGTAAATATTGCATTCTTATATGTATATATCTCAATCTTTCATTTACACATTATGTTCATCTTTTTTCTGAAACAAAAGATACAAATTGAAAACTTAATGTATATAGGAGACTTCATCAGACATTTAAGCACTTGAATCTTACTAAGTGCTTTAGTAGGAATCATACTGAAGAAGATTACCTGAAATCCATTATTGTTTTCTTTAGCTGTTAAAAGATGCTATTCCAATATCAAAAAATACAAAACAGAAATTCTTATTCTTTAAATACATGTAGTGTCATTCATTACTAGAAAAAAGGAGGTGGGGTTGTCATTGTAATGGTGATGTTGGAAGACAGAATCAACGAAGCGTTTTAGCATACTTGCATATATTTTCAAGAGTTCTATTTTACTTACAATGCGTATATGATTGTGTTGAATGATGCTGGGGTTGAAACACGTTGAAGCGGTAATTACTGGCAAAGAAATTACACCAAAGCTTTTATATTCGCAAAAGGATTACGAGATAATTATCTGTCTCCGTACATTTAATACAATATTGACTGATAATAGGAAATGGTTTGTGTGTGATATAGATAAAATGTAATGAAGTGTACGTTTTGGATTGGTCAGAGATATCCTGCAACCTTCTAAAGAGCAAGGATAAAATCAATTTCGAGTAAATGACGTGAGTGACCATGCAAAAGGCAGTAGACACATCAGGGCAACTGAGATAGAGACAAGCGTTCAGCAACTGGCAAGGTACTATGGAAACTAAAGGAGGCTGTTAGACTGAGATTGCAACTTTTATTCAGAAAAGCACACGCCATTATGAAGAACAATCGTCCTGTTAGTCATTAGGATAGGTTAGATAAATTTGATGGAGCCAAAAATACAGAAACTGGGTACATATCTAAATACTAAAGAAGCCCTGAAATTTAAGGCAACTTCTTTGGTCAAGAGTGACATACCTACGGAAGTGGTAGCCATAGCTAATTTCTACTGTATTATGATTGGCATTTAGACAGACATAAATGCATGTAGAGAGGAGGAACAAGAGGCTGTGTATATTAGACTCTGTATAAAAGGTGAAGTATCCATGTCTTAGTACATTGTCATATTTCAATACATCCTAGATTATTACATTATATTTTGTTCATCAGATTTGCTTGTTTGCAATTTACTCTCGTATAATTGTATTTGAAATTTGACATAATCATTTTGTTAGACTTGTCTTGTAGTAAATTTGACTGACAGGATTTAATATTTGTTTTACAAGAACAATTGTTTTTTTTTTTATTTCTTAATGGAATGAATCTAATTTGGAATAATTTTTTTTTTCGTTGGATGGAGGTATACGACGAAAAAAGGACGGAAAACTGAATCATTGCGCGTAGCAATACCTTCATCCAACGAAAAACAAGTAAGTGTCATTCCTGCTCATTTAAACCATGTTTTCTATTCTCAAAACTTGGTATGTTATGCATGCACTATTTCTCAACATCTTTAAATTTCTGCCGCGGTGGCGTGAATATTGACGTCACAGTTACGAAATCGCGGTAAAATACGTCGTCAGAAAAAAAAATTTCGTGGATACCACAAATTTTAAACCAATCAAAATGTGTGTTGCATGTAAAATTAAATGATTTCTGTTTGTACAAATTATGTAAGACTCGTAACTCTGCATGAACTATTGAGAATATAAAAATATTCTATGGGTTAAACTTTAAAATATACTTACAGATCCTGAATTAATAAGTCATTTCGTTTTCGTGATCAAAAGTATCAAATTAAATAAAACAGAGCTTCCTGAAGAAATACATGTATATGTGGTGTATTTATGTGAACGAATGAATTTCTAAATGACTCTTTATAATCTATTTGCTTTAACTTGCTAAAAGGTGACAAACTGTATTAATCTTAACAATACATAAAGTAGCAGAAACCTGCCTTTATCAAGAATATTTTACTGCTATACCATTTCCATTGTATAAATCGATAAGTTAATAGTATTATGTTGTTATGATAAGTATTATTTGCTTTAAAATCCATTAACTTATTCTACTTGCACTGTGTTTTGAAAATCAACAAATGCCATTATATTAAAATTTAGAGGCTCAATGAGAAAACAGCGATAACAAATCAATATCATAATTTAAATAACATTGCAGGTCACATACAATTATAAATATAGGCTTGAGAAAGAGTCTGCAGACACTCTACATTGCCATTGTGAATGCTCTGCTGGGAAAGACGTCAATAGTAACTACAAGCACTCACCAGCATGTATGATAATGCTGGAAAAGATTGTTGAGTATGGACAAGTTGAGGTGCAAAAAAAAAAAAAAAACAAACAAACACAGAAAACACACAGGGAAAATTTAATGATGTATTCAACCCAAAGACTTCCCTTTAAGGTCAGTATACCACACACATTTTCATGCAGCATAATAAGATCTATACGTATAATTTTATACTTTATTCTGCACTGTAAGGTCTCCTGTAAATTGGAAATATAAAATCATCAGTTAGTTTAGATGGCCAATACCCAGAAAATATAGAAATGTAGAATGGGAATGCAAAACTAAGAAATGTCCATTGCACTTAGTATTCCTAGTCGATGGGTCCTGAATCTGTTGTATGCAGGGTCCGCTATTTTTGCCCCGTTTGTTCAACTTAATTTTCACCGGAAATTGGATAAGTCATTATGTATATCAAGTTTTTTTTTCTATTTACCATCCATGGTCATAGATATTTCCTCATATGTATAAATCTTACAAATACACCGGGTTGAATATACGGGCAGGTTTGAAGTTTGTATGAATATGAGGCAAACAGTATTTTAATCTAGTTATGGTATATTACCAGTATCTAAAAAATAACCTCATACCATTGGATTCATATCATATCAATCAATGACTTTAGAATTCATTGAGTTTTGATTTTCATTTAATTTCACAGGTAGGTGAATAAGAGGTAATAAATACTGAAAAGGAAACTAGAGGACAATCCTTGGATAAGAGATAGTTCGGATAGTGTGGAGAATAACAGCATCCATTTCTGTGCAGATTTGGAATATGACAAATAGACAAGCATCACTGGTGTCGAGCAAGAGCCTTTCCACCTCATCAGTCACTCATGTGAAGTCTTATGAAAACAGGAAATCGAGAAATTTGAAGATGATCACGATATGAATATTAATGAGATTGGCTTATTAATCTGTGCTACCAAGTCATTTCTTGTAAATACACCAAATTGGGTTATAGATGACAAATACATAATAGAAGTAAAATGTTCGAAGACGAAATAAACACTAGTACAATAATTCCAATGTGTTAGAGTCAGTGGATAGGAAAATTAAGCTTAAGCGAACTTCACAAGCTTAGAAATCACAAGATATCACAAGCTTAAAAACCTTCGGCAAATTCTTTAGATTTTATTCAGATCTTCTATCTAAATTTGGAAATATTTCTTTTCAACACTATGTATCCAATGGAATTTCCCATCCTAATTTTTACGGTGATCTCGTATATAAACTAAGGAAAGTAAAGGGCTCCGATAACGTAATTTTATCATGTAATAAAATAGTCTTCTAAATAGACGATATGACATTGGGATCATCAAAAAGACTATAGGTCTTGTATATGGCCCCTCTACAGCCTTATACAGACTTTTACTTGAACGTTGCACGCTGACTAACAGGGCGGTGGGGACTATATGACAATACCTTACGTGTTTATATTTCTATGACCTCTCAATATGCGATACTTGTTGACTCTTGTTCTTTACATGGAGGATTATTTATAATTTCTTTTTAAATTTACGTCCTTTGATTGTTCTGCTATTACGGTGAGTGGGAAGGTGGGCCCGCAAACCGGTTAACCACACCATTTGTTTGGCTTTTGTCAAATTAAATGACCGTCCTAAGTCGGTATCGTAATTGCACTACAATCAAATATTTTTGTAATGTGTTATATGTGATAGTATATTATTGATATTCATGTATTGTAAAGCTCTATGGTGACTTCTGCCATATAATTGAGCCAGTAACTCTTCTTTTTTCTTTCTGCTTATTGTGATCAAATTTAGAGACAACTCTATATAAGTAGTAGGTGATTTTGTTATTTCATTGTATATACTCTTAAATCACTGTTCGTGGGAGTAATTGAAACTGATGGAGAGCATTGTGTACATTTGCAAATTTTCAAATTTTTAAAGATTGATTTTTGTGATATAGGCAATAAACATGTATTTAAAATCAACTTACAGTCATTATCTTTTCAAGAGTAAATATACTTATTTGCTATCATACCACAGGCCAGATAAGTGTTCCATGTTAAATAAATGTTCTCATTTTAAAAGAGGCTGACTGGTCCCAAGAAAAAGAGATGTAGTTAGAAGCTTAAGAACATAGCCGGGATAGTTTCAAAAATTCATTATTATCCGATAAGGTCAGTTTTGTAACATTTTCATGGCCTGTTATTACTACATAAACTTAAATTGATCAAAAACGAAAGAAAAGATCAAATGCATAATGCAAAAATTATATTGCTATTAACCTGGCGTATTTGTTTAGTCATTCTCACGGAAGTGTAGATGGCAGACGTCTGCATTTTCTTACTCCCACAGTTTGTTTTTCTTCTTTGAGTTAACAGTTAACCACCAATAATTCATTTGTGTAAATTGTAAATCTGTAAAATCAATTATGGAGTTTCGCCAGATCTTTATTCGCAATGAGACAAATAGAGAAGTCGATTGAAGATATGGTTTTAATCAGATTGTCATCCACTATGAATGTTTATCGGTACTCCTACAGATGAAGGTTCTAAGCTCGCTTATAGACGGGAAGTGCCCGGAGTACTTATGTTGATATCGTCTAACATATTTTTGGTACTAACATATTCTTCCATAAACGTCTTGTGTGAATATTGTCATGACATTGCGTCTTTAGAAACCTGTTGATCATTGTTTTCTATATGGAGGATTATTTATAATTTTCTAAATGTATGTCCATCTGATTGAACTGCTTTTGCAATGAGTGGGAATGTGGACGCCCGTAAGCTGGTTAACCACACCAGTTGAGTCAGGTTTAAAAGTTTAAGTCGATATTGTAACTGCAGTGCAATTCAATGTTTTTTGAATGCTTTTTTGGTGTTTATTTGAATATTATCATTTTCTATGTACATGTCCTTTGTGATTTGTGTCATACAGCATTGTCAAATGTTTTCTGTCGTCTCTTTTCTGCATTTAATTCTATTAAAACATCAAATGAACGTTAACGTTAACATAAGTGGACATAGGGGGTTCGACCATACGGGAATGGATACAAACGGGAAAGTAAAAAATCTGTGAGCTTTTATTTCACAGAGGGTACTTAGTAGTAGATCATATTTCTGAAGTATTCTCTGTACGTGCCTCCCATAAACGTAAGTTCACGCCTTGTCTGTTATGTCTCTGTAATATTATGAAATCTTCTATTGTATATTTTCAGTTTACGAAGAATGGCGGAAAGTCACCTCTTTCAGAGAGCAACACCCTGCGACAGCGAGTCATGTGAGAATCCTGCACAATACCAATGTTTGAACTGTGAAGACGCCTTGTGTAATACATGCAAGGAGAAACATGACAAGAGAAAGAAGAACCACAAGATTGTAAGGTATTCAGAAAGAAAGAAAATAGAGTGCGTGAAACATAACAAACATATTATTTATTGGTGTATAGCTTGTGAGGAAATGTGCTGCGCATTTTGTGCCATAAAGGAACACAGTGGACACGACATGGACGTTATTGAAAATGCAATCTACACAGCGAAGAACAATCTAACAAAATTCTTGCATGGGCCCTTTCAAGAATATCTGACAAAATGGGAAAACCTCATGCACGAAGCGGAACAGCTGACGACTGAGTACACAGCCAGTGTCCAAAAGATCGACCAGGAGTTAATATTGCATGCTGCTCGTATCCACGAAGCTGTAGATAAGAGCTTAGCTAAAATACGAAGCGAACTCAGAGAAATAAGCAAAATTCCAGAAACGGCACTTCAAGCACAGCAGAAAAGAATGCAAGACAGGTATGAGCAATTCAAAACAGACATTGAACATTTAGAGGAACTTCTACAAGATGACGATCTCAATATATTGGAATACAAACTGGACATCGCTGATATAATAGATCATCCTACCCTAACCAGACAGTCACTTCCAAATTACACTCCTGGTCAAATTGATGATCAAATTTTAATGATCTTGATAGGAAACCTGAATACAACAGAACAATATGTAAACCAGCAGAAATCAACTGATACATCAAATGTACAGATATTACAACACTCATCTCAGCTCCCTACAACAATAGCCACGCCAGTAGTAGTATCATCATTCTATTCTGGTTATTTATATCCATTCATTGCTTGTACCACGTCATCAGGTCAGGCCTGGGTAAAGGTTAACAATCCATACACGATGCTTAGGAATGTAATCACCTGGAAGCTTAGAGGTCGTCGTTTACAGCTGATGAACCGTAATGGCACCGTTCAGAAGATAATCGAAACTGACTTCTTTTGTAATGATTTCACCGTCATTCCACAAGGAGACATTCTTTTCACTGACAACGACAATTCTCGTATTGCAGTAAAAAAAGCATCGTCAAAGGGAATCCAAACGTTATTTGATACCAGGTGTGTGCCATTTGGAATCTGCTGTCTTCGAAACGGTGATATCTTCGTGACATTCAATAGCGAAAATGGGCACCAAGTCATCCAGTACAGTAGCGAAGGCGCCATTATACATAAATTTCCAGCAAACTTGTTTTCCAATCCAGAAAGAGTAGCCGTGAATAAGGTCAACGAGGATATGTACGTATGTGACACAGGTAAAAAACATCTGTTGGTATTTTCGAAAGATCTCAAATTACAATATGAGTATATAGGATCCGATGACTCATCATTCGACCCGCGGGACGTTAGTACCGATAACCTTGGCCGCATCTTTGTCACGGACATGATAAATAACAGAATACATGTCCTGGACAAAGACGGTAAGTTCCTTCAGTTCATACAACCTACTGGATTGAATGGACCACGTCACATTGATGTAGACAGCGAAGGCTATGTATGGATCGGGGAGATGGAAAGCAGACACGTGAAAATAGTGAAATACTGAAGACTAACCGCGTAGTAGAGGGCTTGGCGTAAATCTTCCAACACTAAACAAGATGTGTAAAGTTTAGAAGGTCTATCATATCAAACCTCTTCTAAACATTTTACTGAAACATTAAATCGGTCAACATTAATATACCGAAGTTGTGTAATTTGAATTGATATCAAGGAGATTGAACAACCTTATAGTGAATGTGATATAAATGCCGTTAAATCAACATAACTCTTATCTGAAAGTGATATGAGTAACATTAAACGAATATCGGAGTGTGGTATGAATGCTATTAAAAAAATAACAGTGTAATATGAATGCTATTAAACCAACATAAGTGTTATCGGCAAGTGATATAAATGCCATTAAACCAACCTAACAGTGTTATTTGCATGTGATATAGGCGTTTGGCCAATACGGTCTGTATTGGATATTAATAACATTTTGGATACTGGTTTCTGTAGCCAAGAGTCGATAATTTAGAAGTGATTTGTCCGTTCTTAAAACTAACGAATTCAACTATCCAATTAAGAAATGACCGTAAAAATGCTCTGTCTATCGATTATAGACAAACCCGAGGCACAAACTATATAATCCGCGAAGCGGTCATAGATTGCGGTAATATCCCTTTTCTTATTTGAACCAGGGGTTCGCTTAACCAGTGGACTTAACAAAAATATAGTCTAGGGACATCGCCGTCGAACCAGGGGATCCCAAACCATTACGTTTATTGTAAATATCAGTATATTTGTCAATAATTTAAAAATTATTGTAGTGCAATTACGATACCGACTTAGGACGGTCATTTAATTTGACAAAAGCCAAACAAATGGTGTGGTTAACCAGTTTACGGGCCCACCTTCCCACTCACCGTAACACAGAATAATCAAAAGACAAATGGAAGATTATTTATAAAATTGTTAATGTGTGTCCTTTGATTGTGCTGGTTTTGGCCGTAGCTGGGAAGTGGGGCATCTGTAAACCGATTAACCACTCCAGTTGATTGCCCTCTTTTATGGACCTAATACTAGTGACTACAATCAAGTTTTATGTGAATTTCCTTGGTGATTTGTGACATAATATTGCTTGATCAGATGTCTTCTGTCTTCTCGTTGTGATATTTTTTTTCATGATGTGGTGAGTGTGAATGTGAGCTATTAGGCCACTTAAGGACGCTAATTGAATTTTGCTCATTTGTACAACCTGCATGTATGTCAGTTCGGTGTTATGATAACAATTATATCAGATGCCTTACATTTTCTTTCCTCATTATACTTAATTTTTTCATTCTGCTATACATGTCCGCATTGGTCGGCGTCGTGAAACCTGGTGTCCTTTCGAAAGACAATAATGGAAGTGTTAGTATCACATAACTCAGTGCATGTTCAAATCTTCAATTTTCATTCAATGAATGTTACTATTTATTACATAAAATGTCGTAGGTGTTATAGAAGTTTAAATCTTTTGAAATAAACAAATATCAAAGACAACAATTGAGATTTAAATGATAAGTATACAAAGTAGAAAGATCACATGAGAAATTGATTGGTTGGTTGGTTGATTGGTGTTTTACGTCGCTTTCAACAATATTTCAGTTATATCGCGACATGGAAGCAGGAGGTTACCAACCTCTTAAACATAGTGACGCAACCCGGGAATCGAACCCGGATCGTCGGCGCCGCAAGCCAAGCGCTTAACCACTACACCAAGCCTGCCCCTCATGAGAACTTGACAACATATAAAAGGACTACATGTATGCATGGGTCATATAAGAAAATTCCCAATAAAACAAGTACTTTTTAGATGTTAATTTCTTTAACGTTCTTCAGTATTTTCTTACACAGAAAGTTTCTTTCATTCCAGAGAAAATAAATATGTGGTGCATATACTTTTAATGCATAACGAAATATCAGTGAAAATACCGATTTCTTTTATTTTCATCAAAACCTGAATACAAAAGTGAAGCATTTATCCGTTCAAGCCAGTGAAAATTGTGACATGATAAGGAAAAAAAGTTTATAATCCCATTCATATATAAAACATGTAAATATATTCTAACAGCCTTAAGCTTCTCTTGCTGTTTATGAAAAGCAATCGCACTCATATTCTTTCCATTATATTATTATGCCTTTTAACAATAGCACTAGTCATTAAACTGTTAGAACGACAAGAAATACCGTATGTGATTACAGATGTAATTCTTAGTCATAATTGTGTACAATTCTCTTGGTTTTACCTTACATCGCACAAGGGTGTTCCCTTTATGGATATATCAATACAAGCATGCAGTTATGTTGTTTGAGGGGTACATGTACGAGACTTTCGTCTATTATGTATCCTCAATGTCGGATCAGGAGATAACACAAAATGTACATATATATATGTATGTATGTATGTATATTCATAACAATAAGAGAGTGTCATCATTAAGCAGTTTTTCAAATACATGTTTCGTTTTATTATTCGTCAAAATTAAAGATGATACGAAAGTTTAGTTTTGTTTGGTTGCAGTCAAAAGATCTGTTTCACTACGATTCTACGCAGAAGTTTTGTAACCCATGTATTGTTTTTTTTTTCAAATTGGGAAAATTCAAGGCAAGTACCCTGTTAGATTCATAAAGCGTGTGCGAATTTTAAAACCCAGTGCTCTTTCTGGTCACCTCAACGCTGCAATTACTTATAAAGAGGTAAAGTCGAACCCTACAGATACGTTGGCAAGTAAAATACTATTGAGTCTGAATGAGCATAAGAGAATACAGTCGTAAGTTTGTTTAGAAATGTCCATGTCCTCATAATGAATAACAAACCTCGTTCCGACTACAAGTGGATGACTGAACAGGACAGGACAAAAGGGCTTGACTATTACCAAACATACCAAGACAGAAAGTCAGCCAACAATTTCCTTGAATGCATCTCCTTTAAGGAAGTGTTGAAAGCTTTTGAATTTAAAATTTTTAATCTATTCATGGGGTGTAGTACGGATGAATGTACAGAAGAACAGGATATTTTGTTTCTTCGTATACGCTCTCAAAGTAAATAAACAACCACGTTATTGTGCGTTGGAAAACCAGTGTCAACTTCCTCAAAAGTTCCTGAAAGACATTCGAAAGACAGGAAAACGGTGCGTCCACGGCAGGAGTTGAACGAGGGACCTCTCGGCCAAGAGCCGAGAACACCGCAGCTTATTTGCGAACATTGCAATGATCAAATAAAAATTTCTGTGAATTGTTTCACGGTAAAATGAAAACTAAGCAGCCAATCACGAGACAAAACTATATACGATACGCGCCTTACTGTACAATAACATCAGAAACATCGAGGAGGAAATATAAAAACGAAAGCTTAGGCTGGTAAAGGATTCTAGAGGTAAAAAGTAAAGAGAGAAGAAGCGTAAGCAACCTAAAATTTACAATTGAAGTTCTCCACACCGTAGGAATGCAGTAAGTTTGAGATTTGCCTTAAAATGCAACACTGAATCTATACCTGTGTCCTCCTCAATAAGTACTTTCGAATTCCTCATACATATATATTGCAGGACATTTTAGCTATAGAAAATATGTTTCGACACTATCATATGTCTTATCTATATCATATTATACTGTATTATATCTATTGCCAGTCATATAATGCTTCTTAAACAAGGCATCGTGCAGACAACATTGGGAACTGTTTTGATAAATATTAATATTAATAAACATTCATTGACAGCTTTAAAATCTGGTGTTTGTTGTTTGAGTGAGAACCCCAGGTAAAATCCCATAGGCAGTAAGTCGATTGTGAATTACAATATATATAGAATATATGTAAGGATATTCTATTAATCGAGGATGATGAATATTATTTTAATCCAGACTTTAACTGAGAGCGGATGTATAGCTACCCATTTATTCACATATATTTATCGCAGAGGACACTGTCTTCTGTATTATAAACCTGCACAGGTCCTGTGGAGCCTTCCCAACCCTGTCTACACATTGCGTTTAGTGACGGTTATCATCAGCTTTCTCACATATAATACAAATGTGATTTATTCTGGAAGCAATGCTTGCTGCATTTTCTAACTGAACCATAATAATATATAATAATAATATAATAATGACTGAAGAATGAATAATATAATTAATTGTCATTAGTCCCCTTAAAATGATTTTGACGAAAACACTTTGGCAGATTATTAAAGAATAAAATCAAAATTCATTTTTCTATACCCTGGGGCTTGCTACTATCCTGAATTTGATTTCTATGTGTCATCTATTTATACATATAAAGACGTAAGAAAGTCTTTTCGAAATTGATTGATCAAGCAAACATTTCACCACCAATAATTTCTCTGTACAATAAATATTAGCATCATTTCATTTACCAGGTCGCTCACTGTTCCATTCAGTATAAATTCATTTTGCATTTGGGATACATGTTATTAGAGTTTTTAGAGATCAAAGTCTTTGATAATACTGACACTGTTCCCGTCTCACTGTTTGCTGCCATCAGTATTGAATATATTATCTAACATCAGTTTCCGCATACGAATAGACAAAACTGTATCTGTAGGCTATAGATCACGCTTGTTGAAGGATAATACATGAATGATTCTCGGCATACAATTGACCCGTTCATAATGCTCTTGTTCAAAATATCTTTATCGGAATCAACGAAATTATTTTTTGCATCACTTTAGCAATACAGTACAATACCCACCAACATACCATATCTTGCCTTGACTAGTTACATTTGCCTGTTTTTGCTCCTTGTTGGTGTCTGCAGGCTTGAAGAATTCATCTTTAAGCCTAAGTTGGAATTTACTTACTGTGCATGATTTTAAAGAATATATTAGCCATGAAGTTTTGAGACTCATATTTTATTTATGATAGGATATGGTGAAAATATTGTTGAACTATATAATAATCTCTGGACAAAAGCTTAAAACATCTTGGTTAACCTGTATACCGGACATACTCTGGTCAAAGGACCCCCTCAAACGCTTCAAAGAAATAATGATCGTCTACCGAACAATAATATTTAACATTCCAAATTCGATCCGTTATCCAAAATGTTCGTGAGTAGAATTCAAACGCTTCTCGCTATATTACTGAGATCAATCATTAGAATCAATCTATTGTCGACAAAACAATGACGCTTGATGAAGGGCATAAAAACGTAAGTCTTTTGGTAAGTGGGAAAAGTATTAAGACAGTAGCGCAAGAAATATGCAACGGTAATACACAAGAAAACGAGAAATTCTGATAGACATTGGAAATAATGCAAAAGGGTTAACAAAAGAGAAAACATTTAAATCTGGAAATGAAGATATCAATGAATTAAGATGGAAATGGTTTCAAGAAGCTGTTACTCGAGGGATAAACGTTAAAGGGCCAATGTTGAGGAAATGTAAATAAATCAAAATATTTATTTATATTGTCAAAACCATAATTTGGATACTCCTTTAATCACAAGCATTACTGAAATACATTATGTATTTATTTTATACGCGAAGACGTAACAAATGAATGTATCAGATCATCTGTTTCGGAGTGGTCAGCGGTGAAATTCACTTGCTGGCAGTGCAGATAGCCGATAACGAATTTAAGAAGGTGTGAAAAAGTACATGTGTCCAATAAGTGGTGCGGAAAGGCGAATATGCCGTTATAAAGAATACAAATAGGAGCATGTGCGTTTCTTTTCCATCGGTACCTGAATATGCCGGTATATCGAGTGCCGGTGTAACGAGAGTTGACTGTATTACAGAATGATACATTTAGTGGTACTTTTTATGAAATATTTAGTTCCAAATAAATCAATTGTACATGTAATATATGTAATAAAACATATTAGTACAATGAATTATCAATCGTTATTAAGACAAGCGTGACACTAAATTTGGAATTTCGGCGAGATACAGTGTATGTGAATGGCTATAGAATTTGCCAGCCCTCTGTATAAAGGACACCTCTCAAAAAACGACATTTTATTAATTTCACCTTGGTGTCCTTTATAGACAGGATCGACTGTATGATATGACAATCAGAAGGTTATGAAATTACGCTGAAATGGAATATAACGTGATATTTCATAGATTTAAAATATTAATACAAGATAACCTTTACTATTCCTGCTTAGGTCATAAAATGTGTTTCAATTTTCCCGACTCTTCTGCTACAAGACGCGTTCTAAACACACTCATCAAGTGCGCTTGGATATATTTTCAGCGTTTCAACTTAGAATCGTTATAGATACTAATATATCATTGATAAAAATAGAAAATGTAGGAGATTCTCATTTGGATTTACATGTTAAAAGAAGACTTCAGTATACATGTTTATCATTATCATTATCATTATTATGGTTGTTATAATAATAATTAATAATAATAATTATTATTATTATTTGCATTCAAACAAAGACAATGAAATGTTTACGATACCCATCGGAAGTCATATAAAAATCTATAATGCAGGACAGAATAGATCGTCAAGACAGTAACGGAGGAGTAAGCGTTCCCTATGTTTGCAATCAAAAATTATAGTGATGTTAAGTAGTAACAGAATAACCGTAGTTACATACCTTAAACCCATAATAAATTTAAATGGTGTAATACTGTAATACCATATCAAAACTATATATCAAATAACAGACATGTCTGCCGGCGATGTCCGGTAGATTCTTTGCATGTCCTATAGCTTCTGAACCTATACTCATTTTTATGGTACTGAACATGATTTTATTATTGATTCTGTTTAAATATATGAATGTAGACAATTACCATTCGAATGTTCTGGATTTAAGACTTTTCTAATAAATACAGAACATATATACCTTTCAATTTTCCTGACTAAGGTTCTGATTTTTTTTTTTTTTTTTTTTTTAATTTCCTTGTAGACTTTCGACTTCTGGTTTGCGATGTCATGGCCCACGAAATGGTCGAATAAGAGCGCGCGCGCGCACACACACACACACACACACACACACACACACACACACACACACACACACACACACACACACACACACACGCGCGAGAATTACAATCAAAGAGCAAGAAACCCCTGTTAGTGATAGTAAGAAGATACACACACGAAAGTTTAATTATGTTAGGTTGAAGGCAAGAGATTTGTTTCACTACGATTTTGCACAGAAGTTTTGTAACCCATGTGTAGATTTTTTTAATTGGAGAAAATCAAGGCAATTACCGTGAGGAAACCTTGCGGAAACTTGATGTTTCCGCAACTGAAACCTTGCGGAAACCTGCAGTAACTGGGACATTTCCAGCAAGTTTCCGCCATCGGAAACTGGAGGAAACCGGGACATTTAAGGAAATGTACATAAATGAAACCAGCTGAACTCAGAACATATCCTCCATATAAACTGGAAAATTAAATTTTTTCTGTAACCAGCTGGAGACCAAAGGAGGTTTCCGCTACGGAAACTGGCGGAAACCTGCTGAAAACTAGGACATTTTGTAATAAATGAAATGTCTAATTATGTAGTAAAGATGCCAAGAGATGTTGTTTCCCCGGAAGTAATGGTAGAAATCAACCTCTTGCAATTCAATAAAAACTGACAGCTAATTTTGTATCTTGAAATCTAATATATCTACTGTATAGGCCATCACATTTTCAGAGACAAAAAAAAAAAAAATACACAAACAAAAGAAATACAATAATAATTCACAATTGTTTAATAGTATGCAGTATATTTTCAAACTTGCACATACAACATTCACAAAGTAACTGACAAACAAAGCTTTTTAAAATCCTGTGTTTTGAAAATGTTTACAGCGTTTCATTTCGCCACTTCAAGATTAAACAAAACCAGAGCAAATGAATGAAATCAATGTTCTGTCCTTGTAATCAAACTATCTGAATTTTCACAAATATGTGTTCCTGTAAGAATTTGAAACTTGCGACGTTGTGTACATTGAGAATTGCATTCTTTAATGTCCTCTCATTGATATTCTGTCACTGATCTTCTGTCATCTTAATCCTGCTTCTGAAACAAGAGATGTAAATTAAAAACTACACATACATGTACATAAGAGACTAAATCAGAAATTTAACTTGGAACTACATGTCCATATAATTAAGTGATTTAACAGAACAATTCTGAATAAGCTTCCCTAAACAATACACCAAAAGTTACCATTTTATTTTTTAATTCCATGCATGCCATGCATAGATCTACCTCAAATGTCAACAAATCTAAATAGATTCCAGTGGCAAAATATAACAGTACTTGCAATCGTGCATAACAAGGACAAATACTTTTACTAAATTTAGTAGAAAACTGACAGTCATTAGGGGCCAAATGGATGCCTGTCGCCATGACCTTGACTATAATTTTGTATGAATGGAAAGGTCTTGTCACAAGGAACACAGATGCTAAATACTAAAGCCCTACTTCTAATAATTCAATAGTTACAGTCAGTGTTAAAGTTTTTCAAATGCAGGTCAAAGGTCAATGTCAAGGCCCCGTAATATCAAAAGAAATGTCTTTTCATAAGGAACATGCATGCCAAATATGAAAGCCCTACTTCTTACGGTTCCACAATTATGGTCAATGTTAAAGTTTTTCAAATGCAGGTCAAAGGTCGATGTCAAAGCCACATGATCAAAAATCTTGGTACCAACTGAAAGGTCTTGTTATAAGGAACATACATGCAAAATATGAAAGCTCTACCTGCGACAGCGTAAGAGATGAGGCCAATGTTTAAGTTTCGTTGACAGACGGACAGACAGAGTGATTACTACAGTATAGGGCACTCACTTATGAAGCACGGCCTAAATAAAGAAAATATAAGAGAAAGTGAATCGTTAATTGATAGATGTATAATGGGAAAAAAAAATAATCTTACACATGCTGGCTTTACTTAAAAAAGCTACATTGATGATAAGAAATAAGTCTGCAATTTCTTACTAAAACAATATACATATATATTTATCACATGTTTGCTGTTTATGCAGTGAAATATCGCTATGTCATAAATTAATTTATGACACAGCTGACGTCATAGCGTGGATAAGAATTTTGTCAAGGCTGTGTTTATGAAATAAACACATTTAAACTGAGTGTAAACATGTGATAAAAAGAATCTGAAATGAATTTTTTTCATATGGTATTATTGAAACTTGTTGTGTGTTTTATATCCCCTCGCCAAAGTTCGGGGATATAAAACAAACAACTCGCTTCATAAATACCGTATGAAATGGAAATTCATTCAAGATCATGTATAATCTATGACATTTTATCACATTTTTCTTCCTCCCTCAACCCTTTTAGCTTTTTACTATATTATATATGAATATCAAATAAACTAAGTAGCATATTACCATATCATTAGTGAAAATTACTTCTAGTACTTGTATATGTATAAGCAAAATCATACTGTATAAATACATGTACACAATGTATGCATATTTTTTATATTGTTTGTAGTTCCACATATGTCAGTTTAATATATGATTCAGCTTAGTTCAATTTGTTGGGAGCTTAGCTATTAGATTGAAATGTCTCAAATTCAAATCCCACAGGTAGCTATTCGGTGTTATATGTTTCATGTCATATTATGTGGCACGTCAATGATCCCTCACTGCTTCACATAGGTTTGTTGCATATGTCTAAATTTCTGTGTAAATTAAAGAAGACTGAAGAATCAAGCAAACAAAACTACAGTACAATACATATTTTGTTTATCGTTTAATAAACAAAGACCTTAATTAACTTCCCTTGGTATATATTGACAAGGAGAGAAGGACCGAGGGATTCAAACCCAGAACTGACTGAAGTCACAGGTCATAGAAGCAATAACCCTGTGTCCCCTCTGTGTATAATATGCTATTAGCATATGTTTTAGTATATTATACAGAGAGGGGCACAAGGTCAAACTTGCATCTACGACCTGTAACGTAAGTGAATGGGAGGCTATGTGAATTACATGTATTTCCATCACATACATATAGCTTTATTTTAGACCACTCACCCAAAAAGGCCCTAATGTGCTAATGTTAACAGTGGGATAGAGAAGTATGATAATCAAACCCTCAATCACTACTTAAAATTAGATAATAGTACTTGAAACAATGTAAAAGTCTCTAACCTCCCATCTTACTTTTCTTTGCATCTCTGCATTTCACATGCTGAATTTGATTTCTTCCTCTATTTCTTCTTTACAAGATCATCTTATATATTGTGATTTTCTGAGATTTTTTCTGCATCTGCAATTGAGCAACAATTCATTCTGACAGCAATAAAATTTCATAAATCATAATTACTATATACTCACACTAAGGCTTAATTATGAATTGTGCTAAAAGAATTATTGTACGTTTATTAGTAGACTTCCAAGCATAATCAGTAGCCCCTATTTTTAGTATATATTTGATATAATAAAATAAATGGTGATAGGGGCTAGCTATCAAGCACGCTTGGTCTCTAAGGATAAAAATAGCAGCTTTATAAAGAGTTTTTTTTAGGAAAAGCTAATTCTTGATCTGAATATTAATCAATTTAATTCAATACTTTTATTTAATGTTGATTTTTTATATATACATGTAGCATTTAACATGATTATCAAAAAATACTGATACTCCTTTTTAAAAAATCAATGATAATAATGATCAATACAATATCCATTTATTGATTCAACTTCAAGAGGTCCCTTGACAGTGAAAGGCAAATGTTGCTTTTTAGCGTCACTGCCTGAAAAAAGAAGGGGCACCCCTTACATTTGCCATTAGAAGAGTACATCATTACATATATCAACATCTTTATATCAAAAATACTACATTACGTTTATGCACACAGTATATACATCTACATGTCGATGGATAGAATTTCAGCACATGAAGTGATGAATGAAGTAATTAACCTTAATTTAACACCCCCCCCCCCCCCTTTTCCCTTATACTTTATTTTTTAATTGATAAATCCTATAGGGTAAGATATAACATTTCAAGTTAAACATCAACTGTTTCGTACATACATGCAACATTTCATGTCTTTATCAATGAAATCACGCTGTAGCTGTATGTACACTTACTGTACTGGCTACTGCATCATCATCATATATGCATGTACGCGTCAGATCGGGATCACTCGAACATGAATTAAAAATCAATGGACTGTAAACTAGTTGATGAATAGATTATGAATTTGGATATACATACCTTGCGTATTTAACTTTAAATACAGATCTTCTGTAAAGGACTTCTAGATGATTGGAAAAAAAACCTTCTGTCATGTTTGTTTTGATTTCGATCCGCGGGAGAGCTGTATGTTTTGAGCATTCTGATTGGTCAATTTAAATATTTTTTTTAAAAATCCATAAATTTATATTCTAATTTTAAGATTACTATAATAACGATCTTTGTGAGAGTTGTCTCAGAATAGTCGCGGGAATCAATGCAGAATAAAATACAATTATATCATTTTTTTCGTCTGCATTTCCTCTGATTAATAAAAAAAAGGGGGGGGAGCGGGATTTTATTGGTTCAGATCCGTGTTTGGTTTGATTTATACAACGACTTATAAACAACTTGCTTATAAGTCTTTGATTTATATTAAAGAAAATCCGGCCCATTACATCAAAATTATCTTTAACCACATCCAGGGACGTATATAACTTGACGCACGTCCCTGCCACATCAAAATCCATACAGTGTTAGTTCATTGGCTTTAATCGATCATTTCAAATGTTTTTACAGAGACATCTTTTTGTGAACTCAGAAAGATTTCTTTAAGAGAGGGCAGATCATGGAGATTATAATAAACTAAGAAATGCCAAATTGTCACGCGTACCGTACGTGCCAATGATTCCCCGGGGTAACCGGCCCGGACCCCTATGCCGGCTCGAGCGGGACCGGCCACTCCCGCACTCCAGGCTTGGATGGAAGTCTACAGGCGCCAAGTCTACATCCTTGTTACACATGCCTCTGGGTCCGCCACTGGCACACTTTACACAGTTTTGATATTTATTTTCCCTCTTCACGGATTATCTAGATACGACTCTGGCAAAGATTTAGAAACAAAGTTTTGGTTTCAAAATCTCACATGCTATTCCAAGGACTTATATGTGTAGATATATAAGTCCTTGGCTATTCTTATGCCGGCGCAGGACTTTATTAATTAAGAGCATATGGAAAAAAAAACCCACACAAACATTTCCCCCGTTTCCCCATTCTCGGCTAAAAAGTACTGAACAACTTCGTGTACCCCTGTAGGCCTATACGCGGGGACTTCGCTTCGAATTTTACATATATTTGAAATGATCTGTTAGCCTAGTCATTCAATATTCAGCAGCATGGTATAAATGTACGTATATAATATGAATATACTGTGTAATATCACAATGCATATAACATATACCTGGTAACGGTAAAGTTTATTGGAGAACAATAGACCGGATAGAAAGGTGTGAAAAGATGGGCGCAAGGATGGAGCTTAAGGAAGTTACTCAAATTGCAAATTGTTAAATATGCAGGAAATGAAATTAATTCTTTTTTCTGATACATTTTTACAAATTCCACACACATCAATGTTTAAAACTTAATTGATCAAAAGTTTTACCAAGGAATTGATTTAGCAAAACACGTTCCTTTGTTCAATACAATTGTGCAACCCCCCCCCCCCCCCTTTGTCAGGTAATCGAGGCTTTCTTTGAAGTTCTTCATACTTTTACATACATGTACTCTTATTTTCCCTGTATCTTGGTAGGTTTAGTCTCAATAGTAACTGAGATTGATTTTTTTGCCTTTTCTCACATGGGATTAACTAAATCTCTCTCTCTCTCTCTCTCTCTCTCTCTCTCTCTCTCTCTCTCTCTCTCTCTCTCTCTCTCTCTCTCTCTCTCTCTCTGAGCAGTAAATGCCACTGCCTCCGTACAGTTATTATGCTGTTACAGAATTTTAGAAGTTGATATTAACAAGGACTTATAAACAACTTGTTTATAAGTCCTTGATATTCAGTAATAAATAACATTACAATAAAAGATTTTATCTTTATTTTCAAATTGTGCAGAGAATTTTGTATATAATTTATTTCAGTAGATGTTCGATACATCCATCAATGAGCAAGTAGGGAAAAATGCTCCCGCCTCGCTTTCCTATCGCCCTTATCCCTTGTTCATATCTATATACATGTATGTATAATATATATTCTTGGGTTTTTATATATATATATATAGTTATACTTTTAATCACAGGGCTTTCGGATCAATTATACTAATATATATTGGTATAATTGAAGGGGGGCAACGAGCCGAGAGTCATGTGCTTTTAATATACAGTAAGTACTTTCTACCAGGTATTGCCGTGACTTGACTTGGATCGAAATAAAAATCAGTCGAGATGAACGTGTAAACATTGAGATGCCTGTTGAACTAGGAGTACATTTTTATTAAACAGTATTAAACATTAGTGAAACAATAGTATGCATATTATTCTGACTTTTGTAGAAATATGTATGGGTAAATTTTGTTTGTTCATACTTTGAAGTTCAGTTTGAATTTTCTCTGTCTGTAGTCTGTTGGCACCACTACAGTACAGTACATGTATCAATTAGGCCTGTAGGCTGTATAAATTAATGGCTTTGATACTAAACCTAGTTACAAAAATGGCCTTTGACCAGAGACATATAAAGTATATATGTCTCTGCCTTTGACTTTTGTAATCGATATTATGTTTAGTGTAAGTTCTTGGTTATCTTTATCAATATTACTATTAGGTTGCTCATCTAACTTGATTGATTTAGTATCATCATGTACCAAATCTAAGAGTAAGATACATAAATATATTTGAATTTGAAACAAAGATATAGTTTGAAATAGATATACTGTATTCCATGTAAAGTCTAATTATAGGAAATGTCAAGATATTTAAAGAAGAACTTGTGAAGTATAATTATACATTGCATTTCTAGCTCCTAGCAATATATTGATTTGCCTTTTTTTTTATTATGATTACTTATCCAATACATTTCAGTTAATTGCCATTTTCTTTTAAATGAGAAATTGCTTAATTTATTTACTTAGACAGTGGAGTACATTCTGAATGTGATATTTAAGTGTTTAAGTAATATACAGAAAAGAGCTTTTACATGAAAATGAGATAACAATTTTCAGATTATATGAGAAATGATTTTACCAAAATATCATAGGATTATATATACCGTTATGAACCAGTCTACCTCTAGTAAAACTAGATTATCATATATCTCATTTAACTTGAACAAACAAAATCACAATGCATATAGTAGACTTTTGGGTTTAGAAAGAATTTTAAAAGGTATAATTTCTATCAGCTTTATGTCTATATATTTAATAAAAAATTGACAGTCATCTGAAGTCTGCTTAACTTTATTATTAAGCTTTATGACATTTCACTTCTCTCAGCATTTGTAAAAAGAACATACACATATTATTGAAATGATTAAAAAATAAAAGTTAAATCTTAATTGACATAAAGTTCCTGTAGAACTCAGGTTGTTAAGTTTTGAATATTAGTTTCCATTAAGTTTTCGCCTTGCAGAAACCTGTAGAAGTGTTTGTGAGAAGTTTCAATTATGCAAGTTTCCGCAGGATTCCGTTGCAGAAACCTTCCGGAAACTTGATGTCCAAGTGTACACTTAGCATTTTTAAGACGATACACATATTATTGAACTGATTGAAAAAAAAGTTGAATCTTGATATAAATTTTCTGTAGAAATCAGGTTGTTAAGTTTTGAATATAAGTTTCCATTAAGTTTTCGCCTTGCGGAAACCTGCGGAAACTTTAAGCCAAAAGTTTCCACCAAGTTTCCGCAAAACTGAAACCTGCGGAAACATCACATGCAAGTTTCCGCAGGTTTCCATTGCGGAAACCTTCCAGAAACTTGATGTCCCAGTTTCCGCAAGGTTTCCGGAGTTGCGGAAACTTGTTTTTTTTTTTTTTTTGCAGTGTATGGCTGCGATATTTCAAAGTTGATCGGATTTTGCTCTGACGGGGCTGCAAATATGGTATGACGAAAATCATTGTATATTCGAATATATTTTCGACCATCGACTTGCAGTATAATCACAGTGTCCGAACGTAATAGTATACCAATACAAATGTCCTAAGACCAGCATTTCTGGCTTTAGAATCAATATCGAAGAAGTACCAAACCGTTAATCATTCTCAAAGTCCAAGGACAGATACAAAATCGTGTAGAGAGAGTAAGCGTCTCCTGTTTGCATGCATCACCCGTCACATCACTTCTTAAGAAACATGTCAAAATCAAGAGTTACGGTTTCCTAATTGTACATACGAAAGTACAAAACTGATATACAAAGTCATATTTGGTGTTCACTGAACATGTCATTTAGTCGCATTCCAGAATATTATCAATCATTCTAGAAAGAGGTACATCATATTTTCGTACAAGATCCCCATAGCGACCGTAGAACTTCCTCAGTGACGATTTCAGACGTTCTTTAACATATCCCTGCATGAGCAACTTAGTGGCCAGTCGTTTGGCCCTTGGAATAAAACAGTCGTATAGAGAACGGGCTCTCGTGTACTTATAAGTTGAGATATAAAAACTCCATAGCCAGGTGAGGACTGGATATTGCTGCAAAGAAACGAAAAGTTGGTTATTTGGAAGTTAAAATCGTCACGTTTGTCATACAGAGAGGTGTTCAAATGACCATTATTGTCGAAAATTAAAAATACATCCAGATACGAAGCGGAATTATTGCTCTCAGTTGTCTCTTTATCTCAAGTTCATGGGGATAGATTTCATGTATGTAATCCTTAAAGTTAGGATTATTGATTGGCAATACGTCGTCTATATATCTATACGTAAAATTAAACTGAGATGCAAGGCTTTTTCTGCCTGTGGAGAGCATGTTTTGAATAAATTCTGCCTCGTACGAATATAAGAAAATGTCAGCAAGAAGAGGGACACAGTTAGTTCTCATGAGAATGCCAATGATTTGCAGAAAAATATTTCCTCCAAACACCACGAAAATATTGTCTATTAAAATTCCAGCATTTTGATGATTTGATCTTCGGTATACTTGTGTTTTGCATCAGAGTGTTCTTTTACAAAATATGTATCTTCCCGCCCAGTGACAAGATATTTATATCTACAATTTCCATTTTTATGGAAAAAAGAATTTCGAATAATTGTAGCAAGTCTGTTTTTGAGCTTTTGATGCGGAATTGTAGTGTAGAGCGTGGAGAAGTCAAAAGATTTGATGCTGAAAATATTATTAAATTTCGGAGATTTTAGATTCTCTAAAAGTTCTTTAGAATTCTTGAAGATCCACATCTGATTTATTCCGCTTCTGGAGTATGCGGTATCACGGTAAATTTGAAGACCATGCTTGATGTGTGTCAATATCTTCGTTAGCAATATGGATAGAGGTTTGGTGGTACACTTGGAAGAACCAGCAATGAAACAATGTTTGTAAGGGGTTTTGTGCATTTTTGGAATCCAATAAATATAAGGTAATTCAAGATCAGAGTTTGTCGTGGTAATTCCAAAAGACTCGAGGACAGATTTGTGGTTTTGAAGTATTTCAGAAATAGATAAATTTGTTTGTGTGTATGTTGGATTTCCAGGTGCAGAGTGTAATCCAAGTTCCTCTAACAGAAAATTAATGTAAAATCTTTTGCAAACGAAGGTATAATTGTTTGCTGCTTTGTCAGCTGGGACAATAATAAATTGTTCGTGGAGTTCAGAGAGTTCTCTGGCTACATCAGGGTCATTAAATATAGACTCGTATCTGGTTCTTACCGAATGCCTGAGACGCCCTATTCTTGAGTAGTTCTCCGATGGATTTCATCCACTCGGAGAGAGTGTCAGGCTCCACTTCTTCCCTTTTGACCATCTCCTGGCATATTCCTTTCTTATCGATAACATTTTTGTGGTGTTTGGAGGTAAGGTTTTTCAACAAATTGTCGGCATTCCAATGGGCACTAACTGTGCTCCGCTTCTGGCTGACATATTCCTTTATTCATACGAAGCTGAGTTCATTCAGTCTTTGCTTTCGCAAGGAAAAAAACAATTGGCTCTTGGCTTCAATTTTACTTACAGATATATAAATGACTTGCTTTCAATTGATAATCCTTCATTCGCAGATTACCTTAGCATCATCTATCCAAGTGAACTGGAGGTCAAAGAAACCACAGAAACTAGTAATTCTACTTCGTATTTAGATATTATGTTGTCTTTCGACATTAATGGTCAATTGAACACCTCACTCTATGACAAACGTGACGATTTCAATTTCGCTATCACAAACTTTCCTTTCATAAGTAGCAACATTCCATCATCGCCCGCATACGGCGTATTCATATCTCAGTTAATACGTTATTCCAGAGCATGTTCAAATTACAATGACTTTGTTCTGAGGGCTAGGCGACTTTCAGTTAAGCTGCTCAACCAGGGTTATATATGTGCTAGACTAGCATCGTCACTGAGGAAGTTCTACGGTCGTTACGAGACTCTTATTACTCCATATGATATCTCGTTATCCAGACTTTTAAATGATATTCTGGACTGAGACCGATTCCGATCACTTTACACAGATTTGACACCTTCTATACTAGAAGGTTACCTACTTCGACTTCTCCATATATAAATACATATGGAATTCACACGATTTGACTCTTTCTACGGGGTATATGTGACGGGTGTTGCTAGCAAGCAGGAGATGCTCACTCTCCCCGGGCACCTGATCTCACTCCATCACAGGGGTTCACATATGCTCTTCAAGTAGACATATTTTGTTATTTTCCATTTGTTTTTCGTTTTCACTGATTTTGTATGTCCTGTGGTTTCATGATTTTTGGACTTGTGGTTTGGATTTATCCATCATCTTTACATGCATCCATAATAATTTTGAAATTTTCACGCCATGTGAACGAACGGGACTCTCCAAAGAATCTATCTAAGGACAGAGCTATGCATGAGGGAGATACTCCTGAGTTTTAGAGTGATTTGCATAATTTCTAATTTAATGTTTCTCTGCATTGAAGTATTGTATACTTTTTTTATTTTTCTGTTGTCATATTAAAGAGACTCGGAACATAGGCACTATATGAAGGGTAAGAGTGCAGAGGAAGTCCTTGTGACTCTACAAGAGAGGTACACTTATGAAATTACTGTGGTAGCGAAGACAGGGACGGAATAACAGTCTGAATCAATAGAGATGAATGATGTGGATGATGAGACATTAGTTATAAAAGGAGAGTGAAGATGATGGACAGCATTGCACTTTTTGCTACAAAATATATTGATGAGTATAACATAATCTTAATCATACTAGAAATTGCACTTAGGATTAAACAATTTACAGAGGAGAGGATAAGTTGGAATGTTGTATCAAAATAATCTACAGTTAATGTTGGCTGATTACACCCAGATAACAATTTCACAATTCTGTGTATTTCTACAGTACTTTGAAAATAAGAATCACAACACTTCATTTTATATAGATTTTACCTATCTCTGAAATTTTATATTGTCTCATCAGTGATTATCAACAGGAAATTTACCACAACTTCTTCGACTACACGAATTTTTCTAGTTCATTTTGAGAAACGCTAAATGAAATTCATGTATCAAAAATTATTAAATGTACTTTTTCCATTGTTTTATATATGGTGTCCAGTTTAAATATCTGTTACATTTCTACTCGAGTTAGCTTTATTTTCCCAGTGAATGGTCGGGGTCCATTATATTCTGTAACATCACCAAAGATGCTTTCTTCATTTAATGGATGTACTTGCAATTGTGCAATGGTTGTACTGTTTTGTATATCAGTTTCTTCAGTTGAATATTCGCTTTGCACGTCATCGTCATTTCTCGTCGATTCAGCATTATCTTCAGTTGAATTTACATTTGATGTGCTTCCGATATTATCTGTTTGATTTCCTGCAGGTACATTGCCATTCCTCGATACATCTTGATTTATAAGTGATTGGTCAGGAACTCTGTTTTAGAGTTAAGACATACTACATTAAATTTGTATATAATCTTCTTCCGCTCTGCGTAGAGTTTCATCGTTATTCCTAACTTTATAAAAGGGGAATATTTAAAATTTCCCTCTCCCGCATTCCTCAAAGTGCTTTGAGCGCAAGGGGGTGGGGGTTTCCTTATAGAGGGCTCTTTAATTTGCTAGGTGCCCGGGAGAATTAAGCCTCTCCTAATGACTAACCACACCTGTCTGTCACGGATGAACGAGCAGAGCAGATTGGTGACAGTTTTTGCAATAAAATAAAGACTGAGTACTTTAACACTTACTACTTTTACTTAATACTTTACAATTCACACTTAGGAACTACACATTAGAAGTTACCTTAACAATACAAATTAAATACAATACTAAAAGTGTCTATACAATACAGTTCACATATTGTCTCTTCACATGAGTAAATCACATCTTCTATAGACGGGTGATGTTGTTTTCTTGAAGATGGATATTGCGTTGATAGTAATATGTCCGCTTACGTCATCATTATGATTACATCGCTTTGACGTAGGGTATTGCAAGCCTAAAATAGTACAACGATACAAAATACCAAATTCACGATTCCATACAATGTAAATACATACACAAGAATACAACTTGTATACTACTTATACTATACTGCACTTATACACTGTGATTTTATTCACTTACTACGCAAAATACACTTTGCTATACACACCGAAATGAATAACATTTCAAGAAATACATTTTCTAAGAATACACACCACAGTAATATATACTGAATACACATACATGTACATAATTACATATGGAATACGTGACTACGTTGACATTGACTCATGTGAGATTAATTCAAAACAACAGTATCAAATTATGTAAATTACAAGTATACAATTGCAATAATATTATATAAAACAAACTTACCTCAGTCGTGATGAATGTTGCTCACCGGAAATACATACAAATTTAAATGAATAATACAATGGAAATTAGGTGTGGTCAGTAAAGAGAGCAAAAACGAACACTCCTTTCAGTAGCAAATGCTTTCTAAAAAGTGACCACGAATGCATGTGAAACCGGTTAGTTTTTCACGGTTGACCAATACACTGAGGCTCTACACGATACATTTAAACCTAAAAATAACACAGGTAAATTTTGAGGGTCTAAAGGGTGGACAATAATATGGACATTTAAATCTGAATGTGACAAACCTCCCCATAACAATAAGTACGCAGTACTTTTGAATCAACATTCAGTTTTATATGACCAAATACTATAAAACAATACTATTTACAAACTGCAGTACATTAAAACTAAATCAAGGTAACTCAGATTCTACTCAAGTAATCTGCACCTACATTGTCTTTACCTTTGATAGCCACAATTCTGAAACGGTACGGTTGTAATGATAGTGCCCATCTCATTAATCGTGAATTTGTAAGTTTTGAACTGTGAAGAAAAGTAAGTGGTTTATGATCTGTTTCCAAAATGAATTCAACACCCAAAAGATATCTTGAAAATTTTTGAATCGCCCATACGATTGCCAAACATTCTTTTTCTACTGTTGCGTAGGGCACTTCATGATCCTTCAACTTCCTACTAGCATAAGCAACCGGGAGTTTCTTACCCTCAATTTCTTGTAAGAGCACTGAACCCAAACCGCGATTTGAAGCATCAGTTTGCAAAAAGAAAATTTGAGACAAATCCGGTAACTTCAAAATTGGATACTTCAGTAATGATTGTTTAAGGGTTTGAAATGACACTTCATGAACTTCACCCCACTCAAGTTTGTTCGGCGCACCTTTCTTGGTAAGATCGGTTAACGGTAACGCAATCATCGAAAAGTTCGGTACAAACTTACGATAGAATCCGACTAATCCGAGAAATGAGCGTAATTGCTTTTTGATAACAGGACGAGGCGCATTTAAAATAGCCTCAACTTTATCAGGGTTTGGACTACCAACCATGTGACCCAAACATTCTACCTTGTCATAAGCAACTGAACATTTGCTTGGTCTCACCGTCAAGTTCACCTCACGCAAACGTTGAAATAAATGTCTTAAAACATCTAGATGCATATCAAAAGAAGGTGTATAGACCAAAACATTATCAATAAAGTTTTCAACATTTTCCATGCTGTCAAGCACGAGTCTCATGAGGCGTGAAAAAGTTGCAGCTGCAGTAACTAAACCAAACGGCATTCTACGGAACTGGTATAGACCTTTTGGAGTTTGAAAAGCAGTAAGTGGTTTAGCAGAATCTTCCAGAGGGACTTGCCAGTAACCTTTAGATAAATCTAGTTTTGAAAACCATTTGTGTTTTGCAAGTTTTGAATAAATTTCCTCAGAGTCTGGCATTGGTTCTGCATCAAAATAAGTTTGGCTATTGAGAGCTCGAAAATCTATACAAAAACGTATGCTGCCATCTTTTTTCTTGACTAACACAACAGGGGAATTAAATGCACTTGATGACGGTTCAATGACCTTGAGTTTTAACATATTTTGAACCTCTTCATTTACACTCTTTGTCATTCCAAACGGAATAGGACGTAGTTTCATTCTGAATGGTTGGTCATTTGTCAATTTAATTTCATGACAAATCAGATTTGTTTCACCAGGTAAATCAGATAAAATATCAGCAAATTGCTTTAAAAGTTCTTCTACCTTTGACTTTTGATCACCAGTCAAGGATGAATTCACATCAACATCAGAAACATTTTCTTTGGGCTCAACATCAGGGAGATTATGTATCTCACCTTGATCATCATTCGAGCAATCAATCATTGCTGTACTCACCAAGGGAACGGTTTCTGAATCTTCTGCAATTGTACTGACTCGTTCCATGTAAAGTTTCAGCATGTTAGCATGAAAGGTTTTGACCTTACCATTCATGTCAATTTTATAATCAACATTGTTGACCTTTGATGTGATAGTAAATGGACCTTTCCATTGCATTAACAATTTGTTACTGTCTGTGGGAAGAAGGATCAACACTTTGTCACCAACTTTCATATCCCTACGCTTTGATTTTCTATTGTAGAGACCTTTGTACCTTTTGGATGCTAGCTTCAAGTTTTCCCTTGCAAGCTGACAAGTAGACTCGAGTCGGTCTTTAAGATCAACTACATACTCGTATGTGGATTTAATTTCATGATCTTTGACTTCTTTAGTCCAAAGTTCTTTAAGAATAGACATAGGACCTCTGACAGACCTTCCGTACAATAATTCAAATGGGGAAAAACCAAGGCTCTCCTGAGGGACCTCTCTGTACGCAAACAATGCGGCACCTAAATACCGATCCCAGTCCTTTGGGCGTTCTGTGCACATGCGTTTCAATATTTGTTTAAGGGTACCATTAAATCTTTCCACTAAGCCATTACAACTCGGGTGATATGGAGTTGTCGTAAGTTGTTTTAAGGAGATTAATCGACTGACCTCTGTCATAAGTGCTGATGTAAATTGACTACCCATGTCGGTTAACATTTCTCGTGGTACACCTGTACGAGAAAATATATCAATCAAGGCTTCAGCGACCCTCTCAGTTTCAATGTTAGATAATGCAATAGCCTCTGGGTATCTTGTAGCATAGTCTACTAGTGTCAATATGTATCTATTACCTTTATCAGTAGGTGGGTAAAGGGGACCTATGAGATCGACAGCTACGCGTCGAAAAGGTTCATCAATAAGAGGCATTTTCTCTAAAGGTACCTTGGCAATGCGACCTTTGGAAATTGTGCGTTGGCAAACATCACATGACTGACAGAATCTTCTTATATCAGACTGCACCCCTGGCCAATAAAATTCAGACAAAACTCGACAAACGGTTCTTCTTGTGGCCAAGTGACCTGCCATGATAGATTCATGTGCAAGTTTCATTACCATGTTTCTAAATTCTGATGGTATCACAAGTTGCAGACATACCTTGTCATCTGTACAACTATATTCTCGAAATATCAACCCATCTTTATAAAACCATTTGATCATACCATTTTTCTTATGTAAGGTCTCAGCTTTACATGCCAAATCTCTTATCTTTGTGAGAGTTTCATCCTTGCTCTGAGCATCTCTCAATGCTTCCGGAGATATCGACTTTTGGATGATTTCAGGGACCTTAAGTTTGGACATAGGCTTATTTCTCTGCCTAGCCTGCTCACGAGTCTCGACTGCCTGAATTGGTTGCCAAGTAGGATCAGGATCTCCAGGAGCTCTTACATCAACTACATTACCCAAGATCAAATCATAGACTGGGGAATCCATACACCATGCATCAAAAGTACCTTTCAAGTAAGGAGTATCAATAGAAATGTTGGCAATAGGAACCCTAATTTTTGTACCATCAGCTAAAATACATGACTGAAATTTGTCCGTTACATTTTGTTCAGGCACTTTATTTCTACGGACAACAATACCAGTACAGCCTGTATCTCTAAGAACACTGACAAGCTGACCTTCAACATAGCCCGATGAAACTGGCATATTCGAATCCCATTTACTTTGACAAGATGATGACAGTACAGTGACAGAATCATCTAATTGGGCATGAGACATGGTAGGTTCTGATATGGGCACAATAAAAGCACCACAGCCTTCAACTGGAACTTCTTCAAGCTGCGTTAAATCATCATCACCTTCATTACAAAGGACACTGCCCACTTTACCTTTTGGATGACACTCAGATGCAATGTGTCCCATTTTGCCACATTTGTAGCACTTCCTGTCTGATTTAGGAACAAAACTGTTTGATTTACCAGTTACTTTATTATTTGTAGTTTGGACTTGCCGCTGTTGTTTACCGACTGTTGAAGTTGACTGAAAATTTGATTTGGTAACCAACAAAGTAACACTAGTAAATCGCGCTTCGCGATATTGATCAGCAAGATTTGCCATTTCTGCCAAAGATTTCGGTATGCGTTCTTTAAGGAATAAGTGCAAATCCTTATTGCAAACATGCAGGAATTGATCACGTATCATTAGATCATACAGGTTGTCGTATGTTTTTGAGGTTTTAGACATCTCTAGCCAACACTGAAAATAGCTACTCAATCGAACGGAAAATTGTGAGAACGTTTCTCCCACCTCTGGTCTACAAGCACGGAATTTCCGTCGGAAACCATCTTCCGTGAGATCGTACCGTTTGAGAAGTGCATTTTTTTAAAGCGGTATAATCAAGTGATTGCTCAGGTGGTAAAAGTGCATAAACATCTAATGCTCGACCTTTCAACAACGCGCTAAGATGTGTAGCCCATAAAGAATGTTCCCATTTTTGAGACTCCGCGAAACGTTCAAATCGTCTAAGATAACTATCCATGTCATCTTTACCATCCTCAAATGCCGGAATTTTTGGAGTGCGCGGTTTAACTACTCCATCTTGCGAGGATGTAGGCAACTTAAGTTTAGACCTCTTCTCTAAAAGCTCTAATTCATGATCATGAGCCAATTGTTTTAACTTAATCTCTTGTTGCAAACGCTCATAGCTAATTTGGTATTCTTTGTCCTCTTTCTCTTTCGCGCGCGCTAATGCACGTTCTTCGCGTAATATTGCTTGCTGCTCTTTTACAAACACTTTAAGATCTTCATCTTTGTAACCAAGTGATTCACCATATGCTTTTAGTTGTTCTAAACTTTCCATGACTGACAAATTTGTAATAACAAAATAAGAGTACCTCAGTGAAATCACCGTGACCAAACAACTGATCAAACATACAAAACTAATTTTGAAATATCTACTTACATTTTTCTGTTGAGAGCAACATTCATCATCAAACAACCGAGGCATGAATACAGTTTCCTGACTCTGTTTTCTCTGTACAAACATAAACAGCAAAGAAAAATGTACAAACAGTGAATACAATGTTCAATACAATGTATTGACTTTAATTTAAAGCAATACTCAAATGAAATAAATCACCGACTGCTCTAGGATCACAAGAATCCCATGGATCTCATAATCTCAAGTATCCCACTTCTGACACCATTTTTGTCACGGATGAACGAGCAGAGCAGATTGGTGACAGTTTTTGCAATAAAATAAAGACTGAGTACTTTAACACTTACTACTTTTACTTAATACTTTACAATTCACACTTAGGAACTACACATTAGAAGTTACCTTAACAATACAAATTAAATACAATACTAAAAGTGTCTATACAATACAGTTCACATATTGTCTCTTCACATGAGTAAATCACATCTTCTATAGACGGGTGATGTTGTTTTCTTGAAGATGGATATTGCGTTGATAGTAATATGTCCGCTTACGTCATCATTATGATTACATCGCTTTGACGTAGGGTATTGCAAGCCTAAAATAGTACAACGATACAAAATACCAAATTCACGATTCCATACAATGTAAATACATACACAAGAATACAACTTGTATACTACTTATACTATACTGCACTTATACACTGTGATTTTATTCACTTACTACGCAAAATACACTTTGCTATACACACCGAAATGAATAACATTTCAAGAAATACATTTTCTAAGAATACACACCACAGTAATATATACTGAATACACATACATGTACATAATTACATATGGAATACGTGACTACGTTGACATTGACTCATGTGAGATTAATTCAAAACAACAGTATCAAATTATGTAAATTACAAGTATACAATTGCAATAATATTATATAAAACAAACTTACCTCAGTCGTGATGAATGTTGCTCACCGGAAATACATACAAATTTAAATGAATAATACAATGGAAATTAGGTGTGGTCAGTAAAGAGAGCAAAAACGAACACTCCTTTCAGTAGCAAATGCTTTCTAAAAAGTGACCACGAATGCATGTGAAACCGGTTAGTTTTTCACGGTTGACCAATACACTGAGGCTCTACACGATACATTTAAACCTAAAAATAACACAGGTAAATTTTGAGGGTCTAAAGGGTGGACAATAATATGGACATTTAAATCTGAATGTGACACTGTCATGAAACAATTATGATTCAACACAGTATAAAACAATACCGTTTAGAAAGTGTTACTGCCATATAGCATGAGTAAAAGATATAAAAGAAAGAATCATTTCTTTTAATTCTTTCTCCTTTTTTCATACTATCCGAGCCCTTGGGGATGGTTTCCATCACTAGTGCCCACATGTAGTTATCTTTTTATTTATTTATGCATAAATGTATCTATTTTTATGTCAATTCGTACAAGGGATTAACCTCGAATTTCATATAAATGTTTTGACATTCATATGGAGTTATTTTTTTCAAAACATATAGGGATCATTATGTCATATGTCTGTCATTTTGTCACAATTATACATTTGTAGCATCGATTACTTTATATGCATTATATATCCATCACCCTTACAGAGATCATCGTCATAATGAAACTTAATACTCATTGATGTTAAAGGTCGCTTTCCGTGTCAAGGTTACATACTTTATACAGCAAGAGCCATGTGTTTTCTTGAAGAGTTTACTGTCGACCTTTAAGATGACCCCTACTTATTATTTTAAATGTTCAGTTCAGAACAATCAAAGGGCACACACTTAAAAATTTATAAAAAATCCTCCACATAGAGAACAAGGATAAACAGGTTTCTCAAGAAGAGAGGTTATAAATATTGTATAAGCCACGAATCGTTTTTAGAATAATACATGTATGTTGCTATTAAAATATGGAAGTCGATATCAACATAAGTAAACCGCGCTCTGCCCGTCTGTAAGCGAAATCAGATCCTTGATCATTAGGAGTCCCGACGAGGATCAGGAACTTTTCTCCTCTGAAAAGATTTGGACAAGGCCCGTCATAGAGTCCCTACCGCCTGTTAGTCAGTGTGCAACGCTCAAGCAAAAGTCTGCATTGGATTGTAGAGGGATCCAATACCAGACATGTGTTCTTAGCGTTGATTTTCGAAGTCTATGAATACTCATAGACCTCCATCTTAAAAATGACATTTTAGGTAGCCCTCAAACTTTATCACGGCGATAGAGTTTGGTATACATCTTTTGAAATGATCATCAAGGAATTAATATACAGTAATAAAATCATTAAATTATCTATTGCAGTTTTTGTGCTATGTAATCGAATTGGGCCTTAAACAAGAGTATTTTGTTATGAGTGCATATGATTGTATAGATATTAAGTTGCCAAAATTATGCACCGCAAAATATCAACAAGAACAAATTAAAACCAGAAAGGAAAGTGAAATAGCGTTATTCTGCTTAATCTTACTCAATATTATGACGATTACCTTACTGATGGTAATACTTGGAGACTACATATATAAGTATTACAACGCCTATAAATACGATTACCTTACCGATGGTAATACTTGGAGACTACATATATAAATACTGCAACGCCTATAAATACCATTACCGGAACAACGATAGCAGCTGTAAGATTTAAATTCGAAGTTCTTGCATCTTGGTCTGTATTGTATGTTCCATTGTCTATTATATCCCTGACGTCGTGTGGCGTAGTTCCCACAGCCGTGGGATCTTGTCCTGCATTGTATGTTCTATTGTCACTTGCATTCTTGACATTGTGTGGCGTAGTTTGCCCACTTGAGGGATTTTGGCCTGCATTGTATGTTGTTACATTCTCTGCTGCGTTTATGACGTCGTGCGTCGTAGGTTTTACAACAGGGTACAGTAAATCTGGAGATGTCGATGTCAATTCCCCTAAAGAGGTACGTTGTGATAAGTGTTGCTGCGAAGTATGACTTATACTTTGTGTAACTGAGGAATAATTTGGAAATCCTGTTTGAAATAGACATGTATTGATCACATACATCTGGAAAAGCTTAACTCACACGTGACATTCATGTTATATCGTGATATACCCGTATTAAATTGAATCTATAATGTTAACGATTAAAACAATAAGGGGTATTTCCCTAGTGTATACTCTGTTTTTGATTAGTTTTGGCTACTAATTTAAGTTTAATTCGGTTATTAACTCTTAAAGTATTTATGGATTTTCACAGCGTTGACTTTGATACTTGATCAATGGGATTTCTAACTAACAGTTAGAGTAGACGGGAATGAGGACCTTGTCTCCTGTGAAAAAAGTAAAGAGAAGGCCCGTCATAGAGTCCCCACTGCCCTGTTAGTCAACGTGCAACACTCAAGTAAAAGTCTGCATTGGGTTGTAGAGGGATCCAATACAAGACCTATCGTCTTAGAAATAAATACCATCAACTAAGATGACATAGACATTGTAAGACCAACCAGGCATATTGTAAAGGATTTATGTTTGTGCCATATTTTTTTCAACTGAGGCCTATTATAAACTGAAAACCTTAATATGAATATAGTACAAGCAAAATGTTTCTCAAAGGACTAAAACATAACTTAAGTGATGTCAAATAGAATTAAAGAAATTGAATGCATATAAAGCGGCCAGAGAACTGTCATCACAGAATGGAATTCAAAATGAACACCTATGAGGAGGATAAGTCTATACTCGTACAGCAAGTATGTTGGGCATGGAGTTTTCCAATATCGAGGAAAATTTATTTAAAAGGTAATTCATAAATATGTACGATTTTATGAGTCAAACTGCACCTTTTCCATATCTAAAAACATAAGCAACTCAGCTTTATTACTGCATCATAATACGAATCTTGCATTTTTCATCAAACAACGTGTGCCTGACAGTGCATTCACATTTACACGGTTACGCCGCATTTAACAAACACTTCACTATTTTATTTTCAAAAGCCGAGAGGTTTAAAGAATCGATACACGATGTTCGGTTGATTTGGTTTCAGAACCCTTGTATAATGTAATATCTACTTATGTTTTATACATGTACCTATTCGTTATCCAAAAACAAAACTTTAAAAAATAAAAACATACAAACAAACAAAAACAAAAAACAGAAGATAACATTCGTAAAAGTACATGTGAATTGCAAAATCCATGGTTACAATTCTCCTCAAGTTTCGTTAGGTATGTACCTGTTATTTACTGCAATGAGAAATATTCGCGACAAAATGCATTTTCTACATCAATTTTTCTTAATTCACGTAACCTTTGTTGTATAGTATTTCATGGTAGTTATCGCGTCAGCGGAAGCTTCAGGGAGGGAACTCCAGAATCTCAGGACGCAGCTCACTCCAGAATGTCTAGCAGGGCGGTAATGAAGAATTTCAAATTTTTGGACGGTCACATTTTTAGAGTTAAGGAAAAGATCTGCTAAGATACTTGCATTGCCTGTAATAAGAGATTTCAGTTGAAATTACTTAAATACACGCATTGTAACTGAGTTGTAGCTACAAATCTCCTTAGTAACATGACAAATCCTAGGAATTCTATTGGATGACGTCAACGAAAATTAGTTTAATATAGTAATTAAATAATTAAGTCAAAGTAAATTCTTTATTTTGGAATAACATGGTTGTATTTTAAAAAAAAGTATTAAATTCCTCTCCCGACTCAAGATTACGTGCATATTCACAAAAAGACAAAACAAAAAGAAAAAAAAACTTACCTTCGATTTGAATCTTATGTTTACAAATGCCTCAACCCTCTATTAAGTTTAAGATTTGCTCTAATTTGGTGTCACTTTCAGCCCTGTCGTAAGCCAGCTTTAATCGTAAATATAGCTGTTGATATGTATACTTTGTAAGTAAATCAACATTTTAGAACGATCTTATTTTTTCGATACCTTTTTCTTTGAATAATCTTAATCTATACCTCTGAATAATTTCATAATCATTAAGTTAATGATGATAAATTTAGTTGGAGGCATGATTCCATAGTCATATCATAATGGACATCACTAACCAAGTTAAAGATAACTTGACTTTCCAACATTACCATCTATGTCAATTCCTATACAAAAATCAGATATATGATACAAACAAGGTGAAGTTTCTTTACTTTCCCTTTTACAGTCAAAGTTAACACTTAAAGTAGACATGTCCTTATGTTAATATGGGATACTCCTCACTTCATTGGAGCACCCTCATATTTACTATACAAGAAATCACGGTCCGGATCCCGCGTTTGAAATTAGGACACTTAAGGCAGGCGAGGGAGCTCCTGTTATATGAGGATTTTATGGACTAAAGCGTGCAATTTCACTCTCCTAAGTCAGTAAAGTAGATGCCGGATAATCGGTGCATTTTGTCATGTTATTCATGTCATCTCTATTTATTGTGATTTGACTATACCTGTGGTGGACTTTGTCACATACCTCAATCAGAATTGAGTTTTTGAATAGACCCGACTCAGCTGCATCGCAACACCCGTCATCACCTCTAAATATTTCAGACAACACGGCCGCAGAAAGTGAAAGGATTTACCTGACCGAATATATTGATATGATGTTGAAATAAATTATTGGGACAACTGAGGAAGGTAGACCAGATCAACAGAACGGACTTACTATCATACAAAACCAGAGAGAGAGAGAGAGAGAGAGAGATAGAAAGAAAAAAATCCCCGACTACCTTCAGTAGTAACATATTCTAAGCATCTCCCAGATATTAGCCGAGAACATTTATCTTTATTGTACAAATCAACAGATATTAAACAGATTTTCGACAAGATACCTTTTGTTGACTTTAAAAGAGATCGGAACCTTACTGACATCCTTATAAATGGAAAACATAATGAAATATTTTTTAAAAGGTATAGAAGTTTAACGGGTGTGTTACAAAAGGGTGCGTAGTTTGTTGGACCATTATTAGCAGTGCAGATTCGGAATTTCCACACGTACGATGTAGGGAAGATGAATTAAGTGTCAATTGCAAAACAACCAATGTTCTATATAGGCTAAAGTGTGATAACTACGACAAGGTTGTGTTCGTGGGAGAAGCGGGAAGGCATAAAACTCATAAAAGAACACCTAGCAGACATCAAACACAAACAAAATAAGGCAGTTTTAATACATATTTATTTCTATACCACACAGTGTATCAACTCTAAAATTAATTATAATATAAATGTGCAGGATGAACTCTAACTGCTACAGAAAGGCGAGAGATTTACATTGGATTGAGACTTTAAATACCGCCAAAACTTCACAAATTGGCATTAAACGACTCTCATATGTTACATGATATACGGGGCCTTATACCCGACAAGCAACATTTTACAGCACATGTAATTTTCATTATGACGTTAATGCTTAAATTGTTACGTCACAATAGAATGACGCAATTTTGAGCGGCAAAATATAAATATGGCATGTTGGGCATTTATTGTGACATGAATTTAATATGAAAAAGGATTGTTAGGAATTCTACGTCATTATTAACTAGAAAGAGATATAGAAGCAGTTTTCAACGCGGTGACGTCAATGACGTCATAACAAGATAAAAAAAACTGTACAGTGCGGCGTGACGTCAGGAAAAGAATTTCCAAATGAACACTGTAGTGACTTCAAGATAGAACCTACATGTATTTCAATTTTCAGTTGTGTAAATGTAGAAATGAATCAAATGTTGCTAATCGTTTAAGTGAAGTAAAGGCCATTGGCCGAAATGTTGAATAAAGAGCTTCAACCAGCAGATGATTTATAACTTTTGCAAAAATATGTTATAAAGGAATACAACCTCTGATTTACGACTAACTCTTTAAGGATTAGTGCTTCTTCATCAGTAAAAAAGTATTGTAAAATCGGCTTTTCGCTTTAGTTATAGTAAAATTAAATGTCATTTTTATACAAAGTTACAGTTTCTAGCGTCTGGTATCTTACTCACTTACGACTGAGTCATATGAATGGAACTGGTATAAATTATGCAGTAGTGGCATCAGGTTTCTTGTGAGAAATTTAAATTGAACGTGGTAAAAGTATGGAAAACTTTGTTTTTAAACATCATTTCGCAACCACTGTCAGTGGGCCGACGTCCTGTGGTAAAATTGCTCTACTTCAAAATACAAGGGTAAAACAGTTCTGACTCCACAGAGAATCGTTAGGTTGCACTTAGGGTGGCAGCCATTCTATTACGTCATCAGAGAGACAGTTCATCCATAGTCGGAGTTCTTGCAGGGCATTTCAAATGATGACTCATGATTCGACCCACAGGACGTAAGTACAGACAACTTTGGCCGCATCTTTGTCAAGGACATGATGAACAACACAATCACGTACTGGACAAAGACGGAAATTTTCCTTCCATATATACATGTATAGCCTACTGGATTGCATGCGCCACGTCTCACTGATGTAGACAGAGATGCTATGTATAGATCGGGTAGTCTGGAAGCAGAAACGTGAAAATAGTGTAATACTGACAACCACACATCATCATCAAACACATAAGATGTGTGAAAGTTTAAGAGGTCTGTCATATCAATCCTATTCTGAACATTCCACCTGAACATACAATTGCAATCGGTCAATATTGATATAACGAAGGTGTCTTATTTGAATTTGATGTCAATGCGATTGACCATACTAACAGAGCCATATGTCAATGACAATGAGCCATCATAGCAGTGTCATTTCAAAGCGATATAAATGTCATGATAGCGTTACTTATATGTGATATGAATGTCATTAAACCAACATAACACTTTTATGTGCAAGTGATATGAATGCCTTTAAACGATCATGTCAGTGGCATCTGCTTGTTGTATGAATGTCATCAAAGCAACATAAAAGTGTTACCACCATGCGATATGACTGTCAATAAATCAACATAATAGTATTAGCAGCATGTGATATGAATGCCATTGAAGCAACAAAACAGTACGATATACATGTAATATGAAAGCCATTAAACAACATGACAGTATTTTCTGTATCTGATATGAATGTCATTAATCCAACATAATATTGTTCTCTGCATGTTGTATGAACGACAATGAGCCAACATAACAGTGTTATCTGCATGTAATATGAATGACTTTGATCCAACATAACAGTGTAATCCGCATGTGGCATGAATAAAGCTAGGCCAAAATAACAGTGTTATTTGCGTGTCATATGAATGACATTGATCCAACAAAAGTGTTATCTGCATAAAGATGAATGCCGTTAAAACAACACAACTGTTATCTACATAGTACATCAATGACATTGAGCCAATATAACAATGCCGTCTGCATGTGATGTATTTAGCATACAGAAAAGTGTTTTCTGCATCTGATATCAATAATGCAACATCCCAGTGTCATCTGCAGGTTGCATGTCCAGTTAAACCAGCATGATAGTGTTACCACCATGTGATATTTTTGCAAATAAACCAACAGAATAGCGTTACCACCATGTTATATGAATAACACTAAACCAACAAAAAAGTGCAATGTACATTTGATATGAATGCCACTAAACCAATATAACAGTATTATCTGCATTTGATATGAATGCCATTAAACCAGCGTAAACTGTTACCTGTACGTTGTGTGAATATCATAAAACCAACATAACATTGCTCTCTGCTATTGTATGAATAACTTCGATCCAACATAACAATGTTATATGCATGTGATATAAATGACATTGATCAAACTTAACAGTGTTATCTTTATATGATATGAATGACTTTGATCCAACATGACAATGTGATTTGCATGTGATATGAATGACTTTGATTAAACATAACAGTGTTATCTGTATGTGATATGAATGATTTTGATCAAACAAAGCAGTATTATCTGCATGTGATATGACTTACTTTGATAAAAAAATAACAGTGTTATCTGTATGTGATATGAATGACCTTCATTCAACATAGCAGTGTTATCTGCATGTGATAAGAATGACCTTGATCCATCATAGCAGTGTTATCTGCATGCGACATGAATGACTTTGATCAGACATAACAGTGTTATCTGTATGTGATATGAATGACTTTGATCCAACATAGCTGTGTTATCTGCATGTGATATGAATGACTTTGATCAAACATAACATGCCTATCTGCATGTTGTATGAATGACTTTGATCCAACATAGCAGTGATATCTGCATGTGATATGAATGACTTTGATCAAACATAACATTGCTCTCTGCATGTTGTATGAATGACCTTGAGCCAACATAACAGTGTCATATGTATGTGATATGAATGACTGATCAAAATAACAGTGTTATCTGCATGTGATATGAATGACATTGAGCCAACATAACAGTGTTATCTGGATGCGATATGAATGGCTTTGATCAAACATAAGTTATTTGTTTTAGTCTGTATTTGTGAATATGTAATGTCATTTTAAAAGACAGGAATAAAAAAGAGTCATGTATGATCTAAAAACAAAAACTTCAGTTTAATGCATTTGCGATACCTACTAGATTACAAATATGTTAATATAGGGTACAGAATTAACAAACTTCGTGTAGCTAAATGATTAATGGTCTACCCTCTCATTTATCCCAAACCAGCGCAATCAGAAGGATAAACATTTGAAAATTAATTTTCATTTTATAGAGGAAATACCAAATATCAATTCCAATTGAGAGGTCATAATATCTGTATACACGGATAGAATGATGCAATAAACTCTAATATTAAACAAAATACAGCTAAGACTCTGTATAATAGCTAAGTCCCATCGTCTGTATAAGTCAGAATTTTATGAATTTATTCTATTTTATCTTTTTTTTTCTAAAAGTTTAGACAAAGTCTACTATAGAAACTACTTACTCCAACGTTCAAGTAAAAGGCAGTAAATTGGTTTAGCACAAGGTTTGTAGCCTTTATGATTATACGTTCATCGTATTGACGACAACCAGGTCTTTAAAGCACTTCTTACCCGTTGAGACGAAGCCAACATAATTTGTTAAATAAATCAGTCAGGGAAATCACTTCAATTTCCACTTTTATGTGCACGATCTTGGTGAATTGTCCGCACAGCTTTATCATGTGTGTTCTGTCTTCTCTTTGCTGAAATGTAATGAACTGTCCATATACCATAAATCGCACCGTCGCAAGTCATGGTTATTGAGTCTGCTCCCTTCGTTCTTCTCCTTTAAACCCGTGGCTGTCTCTGCCCGATTACGCTGGTTTTTCATGAACATAAATGAGCCCTTATTGACCAATCAGAGTAATATCTGCCAGATTTGGCCAGAAAACTTCGTCTAATGGCACGTAGCTATCTGTCCCCGGTACTAACTCACAACAAAAAGCACATTGTTTCTCCGCATTGGGGGCTGCCATTACATTATTAAATAAATATTCATGAGAAACGAGTATAATCGGATAGAGACAGCCACGGGTTTGAGGGAAGAGACGGACTCAATAACCCGGGACCTGTACATGTACATTTGGAAAATAAGGACATCGGTTAAGAAAGAAGAATGCACGGACTTACATTATCCCACTTAAGATACCAAACGCTGTATAGTGTTATGCATTCTCCCATACCCCATGTAATAACAATAAATCAGTTGCTTAGGTCTGCTTTAGAAAAGCATTATGTGTTTTATCTCTACGTTTTTGCTCACAGTACTAGCAATTTGAAAAATAAATTTTACATAGATTTGACACCTTCTATACTAGAAGGTTACCTACTTCGACTTCTCCATATATAAATACATATGGAATTTACACCATTTGACTATTTCTACAGGGTATATGTGACGGGTGTTGCTAGCAAGCAGGAGATGCTCACTCCCACCGGGCACCTGATCTCATTCCATCACAGGGATTCACATATGCTCTTCAAGTAGACATATTTTGTTATTTTCCATTTGTTTTTCATTTTCAATGATTTTGTATGTCCTCTGGTTTCATGATTTTTGGACTTGTGGTTTGGATTGATCCATCATCTTTACATTGGTACGACCTTCAATGTGCTTTCTATGTGTCATTTATATATACATATAACGGCTTGTGAGAAAGTCTTTTGACTGATCATCACAAGCAAATGTTTCTCCACCAAAAAGTTCTCTGCACAACAAATATTAGCATCATTTCATTTACCAGGTCGTTCACATGTAATCTTTTAAACGCGTTATGACGAATATGCGCTATTGCACAAATGCGCTAACAATATCAAAGCAGTGCGATATGCCATATCTCATATAGTGTTCGAATAAAGCCTGTCTCGATGCTTGAATGCTGTTACATTGTATAAAAGCGCAATAGGGTGATAGAACGTTTAGTCCAGTCAAAACAAATTGATTGATTGATTGGTTTTTGTTTAACGTCACACCACGAATATTTCATGTATATGGTGACGGCATCTGCCTGATGCGGGGCATACAAATTTTGACCTTTGCAACGAACCCTCCCGAAGCAGTGAGGGATCTTTAACTTGCCATAAATACCACGACACGGGGCTTCAATTTTTACTGTCTCATCCGAAAGACAGGACACCGGCATGACCAGAGCGAGACTCGAACCCCGGCCACAGGAGTCCGGTGCGATACCACTAGGCCATGCCGGCTTCGTCACAGTAGGCAGAGCACGTAAAACATCCTTCACTACTTCGAATGGGTCAGTTGAAAAGGTATACAGGCAGATGCCGTCATCATTTACGATAAATAATCAGTCACTTCATTGTTTTCTAAGGAGTCTTTACTTTAATGTTTTGTACATAGTGAACACCACGACTAAACTTAAACATAAACATACAGGTATATACACATCTATATTGACAGTAAAATTCATTGGAATTAGGGGCATTAAGGACCCACCCGAAGCAGGGAGGGATCTTTAATGTGCCATGCATACCAGGACACGGGGCCTCTGTTTTTACTATCTCATCCGAAAGACAGGACACCGGCATGACCAGAGTGGGAATCGAACCCCGACCACCCGATTAGGAGTCCAGCGCGATACCACTAGGCCACGCCGGCTTCAAAAGAGACAAAAAGGGAGGTTCTCGAAACTAAATGCAAAAGCGTACTTTGTTGTTGTCAATTACATGTTATTTCATGATATACAAACAGATACAAAAATCTAGATCAATATATCTATGCAATTAATTCCTTTCATGTAACTTGATCGAAGTGGACTGAAAAATGTAGTATGAATTTGGAAAGACATTGCATCTTTTTATAAAAATGCATCATTGCGAAAAAGGAATTACCCGAAGTCAACGCTCTCATTTAAAAATGGCGTATCTGTCGTCTGGTAAGAGAAGAGGGAAAAACACAATTTTCGATGAGTTTAAGTAAAATAATAAAGTACGCAAGATAAGGATCCACTGGAGATGTTGGAGGGAAGATCGCCGTGCTTCCCTCCTCACAAACGTATTTAAAGAAAATCCAGTTATTCATGTAGGTTACTCAGTAAGACTTATAAATAGTTTTGATTTAACGTTTGCTTGTCATCGAAGCAATCTTGCTTTTTTATTCTTTGTCTGTCTCTCATTTAATTAGACAGTTATTTGATATTTTATTCGACTGAGTAGATACATAACCATGCAAATGGAAACAATTCAAAGTACCTTGTCAAACTACGAAGAGAAATACGTGAAAACTTCAACATCACTGGTGCATTTCAATACATTGCTTCTTTGTATTGTAACAAAGCAATTACATGCATGTGTTCAATGGTTCAAATGTCGAAATACATGTACCAAAGAGTGTCAAATGTAGTATAATAAAGGAAGGTGGTTTGGTGTCGATATTAGTGTTAGAAAAGGTAATGACATTGATTCCCCCTTGAAAAAATATCTGTGGTGCCAATCTTCTAAACACTTTGCTTTCTATTTTAACTTTTTATTTAACTTTTATTTATTCCGATTTGAAATTATTTCAAATTGCCACTGGAAGTTTCAATATTATCTCCATCCCCAATGAGAGTTTCGTAATAATTATGGCGTAGCGTATGATTTTATCTTAATTTTAATATTGTTATATGTAATAAAACTGGACGACAAATAATATTACGGGCCAACATTGGAAAATATAAATCTAGTTAAATTCAACATAAGGCCATACATATATATATATATATATATATATATATATATATATATATATTATTTTGGCTTAATCCAAATCTAAGTATAAGTCTGGGTTTTATATCTCCACTATTTCTTTGATATTCGTTTCAATCTGCAAGACAGTCACATAGAAAAAGTAGCTGAGAGTAGTGCAGAAGAAATGCATTCCCTTAACAATTCCAATACATTTCCAAAGAGCATAATTCCCAATGAAAAAAAGTCAGAAAATCTACTCAATGTTCCCAAAATTGGCCATACCGCCTTATATGAGGAGGCAGACAGGATGCTAGCCCTGTCCCCCTCACAACCCATCGGCCTTACCCTGTTCACCCCCTCAAAGATTGCTATTCTAACATGTGTAGGTCCTTATCGTTCACATAGAATTTTTTTCTATCCAACGGAATATCCCATCCCAATTTCTACGGCAATCTAGTGTACAAACTAAGGATAATAATTTCATATTGGCGGGTTTTAGAATTAATAAACGCCTTCGACATCGACAGCATGACCCCGAAATCATCGCTAAGACCATAGTTCTTGTATTGGGTCCCTCTACAGCCCACCCAGTGCAGACTTTTGCTTAAGCGTTGCTCGCTGACTAACAGGGCGATGGGGACGCTATGACGGGCCTCGTCCAAACCTTTTCCGAGAAGACATGGTCCTGATGCTCGTCCCTTCTGACTGTTAGTCGGGACTCCTATTGATCCAGGATCTTAGAACGGCCTACAGACGGACAAAGCAAGGTTTACTTATGTTGATGTCGCCTTACATATTTTTGATAGCAACATATTATTCTATAAACGTTTCGTGTGTAATAAATTTTTATGACCTCTCTACTTGAGAACCTGGTAATCCTTCTTTGTTCTCTATATGGAGGATTATTTATAAATTTTCTAAATGGGTTTCCTTTGACTGTGCTACTTTTCCGGTGAGTGGGAGGGTGGGCGCTCGTAAACCGGTTAACCACACCAATTGAATGACGTTTGTTACTTCAATTGACCGTCCTAAGTCGGTATCGTAATCGCAGCACAATCGAATATTTTTGTAATGTCGTTTTTTATGTATATTTACTATTATCATGTTTTGTGTACATGTCCTTGTTGATTTTTGTCATACAGCTGTGTCATATGTCTTAATTTTTCTCTTTAGAAATAAGACTTGGGATTAAACAATTCACAAAGGAGAGGATAAGTTGTAATGCTTTATTAAAATTATTTGTGGCTGATGACAACTAGGTAACAATTTCAGAATTCCATGTATTTCTACAATACTTTGAAAACAAAAATCACAACACTTCAATTTATAAAGATTTTATCTATCTCTGAAATTTTATGTTGTCTTATCAGTGATAATCAACAGTAAAACTACCACGACTTCTTCGACTACACGAATTTTTTCTAGTTCAGTGATTCTGTGTACATGTCCTTGGTGATTTTTGTCATACAGCTTTGTCAGATTTCTTCAGTTTTCTCATTTGTATATAAAAAATTATTAAAGGTATATTTTTCATTGAAATTGTTTTATCTATCGGGTACAGTTTAAATATCTGTTAATATTCTATTGGAGTTAGCTTTATTTTCCCAGTGAATGGTCGAGGTCCATTATATTTTTTAAGATCACCAAAGATGTTTTCTTCATTTAATGGATATACTTGCACTTGTGTAGTGTTTGAACTGTTTTGTATATCAATTTCTTCAATTGAATATTCGCTTTGCACATCATCCTCATTTCTCGTCGATTCAGCATTATCTTCAGTTGGATTTACATTTGATGTGCTTCCGATATTCTCTGTTTGTACCTGAGCATTCACCGATACATCTCCATTAATAAATGGTTGGTCACTCACATCAGGAACTCTGTTTTAGAGTTAACACATACAACATCATATTTGTGTGTATACATACATAAATAATAATAATAATTCGAAGACGGAGAAGAACATACAAAACAAAAGGAAACACAACACTGTACAATGTCAATGTCCAGTTAGCTAGATATCCTTATTCAATTCCCTTTTATAAACTATAAATTTAATGGGCGATTCTTAAATGCACTTAGTGACCATTTAATAAAAAATAAATGCACTTGTGAACGTAATGTATGGATCAAAATTACATTTGCGAATGTTTTAGCAGAACATTTAGTCTATTCAGTTGTATGTTTACACAAATTTTCATCAATTGTTGCTTAATTAATCTCTGTTATGTGTAACTTATCCTTTATTAAATATCCATTATTTGTTGTTTTGCTGCAAAAGTGGCATTTTCCTGTAATCAATGTTATAATGAAAATTCTGGCAAAAGGTAGTCCGTCACAATGTCTTTTATATTATATACAATAAGATACTCGCGTTCAATGTATGGTAATTTTATCTTCTACCATTATAGGTAAGACAATTATTCGACATTCGTTGTTTCTATTATAAAGGGGAATGGATTTAACGGTTTAAGTACATTCATAGACTCCCAAATTCCACTTCCACAAAAAAAAAAACAAGGTGCACGGTAGAATTAAGCGTCTCCTAAATGACTAGCAACACCTACCATGAATGCATACAGAAGAAACAATTGTTATTCAGCATAGTGTATATATATAATTGTGAACCACCACTGTGTAGAAAGTGTAACTGCCACATAACATTAGTAAAAAGTAAAAAAAAAAAAAGAATTGTTATTTATAATCCTTTCTTTATTTTTTTTTTTGTCGTACTAGCCGAACCTCAGGGATGATCTCCATCACTAGTGCCTATATTTAATTATCTTTTTATTTATTTATAAAATTGTCTGTTTTTATATCAATCCGTACAAAGAATTATCTTCGAATTTCATATAAATGTTCTTAAATTCATATGGGTTTTTTTTTCAAAACAGCATACTGGGATCATTTTGTCATGTGCCTGTCATTTTGTCACAATAACACATTTATACCATCAATTACTTAATATGCATCATAATTATATCTACTAAACTTATAGGGATCATCGTCATAATGAAACTTAATACTCACTGATGGTCAAGGTCGTCATCAGTGTCAAGGTTACATAGTTTATGTCAAATATACAACCAGAGACTTTTGAGATGACCCCTAGTCATAATTTCAAATGTTCAGTTTTTACATTATCTAATAGAGAATAAGTAAAATACTAATAGCCAGCAACGAAACACAATTTTATGTAGAAGTATAAATATTAGACTTGGCAATGGCAATATAATGCTCAAAATGCCCTAATATATATACTCAGTTTCATTGTTTCAAAGCTCCCTACACACATACCTGACGGTAGACGCTGTTCTAATTAATATATATTTCTCATTATACCTAATGCAATTGCATATTAAAATTTCATTCAAAAGTGTATTGTATTTTTAAATTGATACCCATAGACCTCCACTTTAAAAATGACATTTTAGATGGCCCTCAAAATATATTACGGCGGTAGAGCTTTGTATTCATCTTTTGAAATGATCATCAAGGAATTAATATACAGTAATAAAATGATTAACTTATCTTTTTTGCTATGTAATCGAATTGGACCTTAAAGACGAGTGTTTTGTTGTGATTGCAAAATATCGACAAAAACAAATTGAAACCAGAAAGGAAAGTGAAATAGCGTTATTCTGCTTTATCTTACTGAATATTATGACGATTACCTTACCGATGGTAATACTTGGAGACAATATGTGTAAATGCTGCAACACCTATAAATACGACAACCGGAACAGCAATAGCAGCTGTAAGATTTGAATTCGAAGTTCTTGCCTCTTGGTCTGCATTGTATGTTTCATTGTATCCTTCATTCCTGACGTCGTGCGGCGTAGTATCCACATCCGTGGGATTTTGTCCTGCATTGTATGCTCCATTGTCACTTGCATTCCTGACATCGTGTGGCGTAATTTGCCCAGTCGTGAAATTTCGGTCTGTATTGTATGTTGTTACATTGTTTGTTGCGTTAATGACGTTGTGCGTCGTAGCTTTCACAATAGATGACGGTAAACTAGATGTAGATGTCGATTGCCCGAGGGAGGTATGTTGTGATAAATGTCGCTGTGATGTATGACTTATACCTTGTGTAGGTGAAGGTGAATTTAGAATTTCTGTATGAAATAAATATGTTTTGATCAAATACATTAGGAAAAGCTTAACTCACATGTGACATTCATTTTATATTGTGATATACCCATATTAAACTGAATCTATAATGTTAACTATTATAATACTAAGGGCTATTTCCCTAGTGTATACTCTGTCTTTTGACGAGTTTTGGCTCCTAATTTTAGTTCAATTTGGTAATATCTCTTAATAAATATAGAGCATATATACCTTTTAATTTTGTGCACCATATGCGCATTTCGACAAGTTATGTCTCTTCAGTGATGCTTGTAGCCGAATGATGGGAATTCTCAAAATACATAAAAATATGAAGAGTAGTGTTGAAGCTAAAATGACCGAAAAGTGAACCAAAGAATCTATTTAAAGACATTTAGAGTATTTATGGCTTTAAGACATTAAAGTATTTATGGATTTAAGACATTAAAGTATTTATGGATTTAAGTCATTAAAACATTTATGGATTTTCACAGCATTGACCTTGTGAGACATAACTTTTCGAAGTTCACATATGGTGCAAGAGATTGGATACATATTTTATACATATTATATAAAAACAAGAAACTTGTAAATAAACAAAACATAGAGCAAAACAAATAATAACAAAAATGTTATTGCGTCTATTAATGAAGTCAAATATGTATTTACCCAAACATAATCTAATATCAACAGGTGCTTGAAGAGACTGGTTATAAAAATTATAGATATAAAACGTTGTACACTTTATCCTATTTATCTCCAGATAGGAGTTGCGTCCAAAGGTTACATTAAATCTGGTAATGTTATCTGCAAGAAAAAAATGTTTATCAATTAAATATATATTACTAATGTTTACGCACATAATTAAAATGGAACTTTTATATCTATTCCCATCGGATCACTACGTACACGTTAACAATGAACCTATACACATGACATAATACCAAAAGCAAATTTGCATTATCTCCTCTATGTGTTGGCTTTATGTTGAAGAAACCCGTTCAGTAGTCAAGAAATCATGAAACCGAATGACATGCATTATTAGCAAGAAATAATATTTAAACAAACAAACCAAAAACAAAAAAAAAAAAAAAAAAAAAAAAAAAAAAACAAAGAGATTCAACTCAACTTTAGTTCTCCATAGGAAGCGAGATTAGGTGCCGTAGAGGGGCATATATATAAGAAGGAGAGAGGTTCAAAGTGGACGTAATATCTCTCAATCCAATATGTCATTCATCATTCTTTATATCGATAAATGTGGATATTCGGTAAACTTATGGAGAATTTTTAAAACTGGCCGCTGTTTCTTTTTGAAAATATCTCCGATGTGTCACTGTGGTCCATAGAAGTTAAGGACTGCATTTGCAGCATCAATTTGCTCTGTTTATTTCTAATAACTAGTAGAACATGTTACAAGTGTCAGTGTTATACCTTACTTGTAAATATGTATTGTATTTCTATATAATAATATCTATATTATCATAGCATTTCTAAATATACATGTAACCTCAGTGACAAAATAGGCTACAGTCCTGCCTGAAACTAACTATAGCTTTTCAACCAGATTAAACTGAGGTTCTATCCCAGATCAAGGCAGGATTGCAGATATTTAAGCCTTTTTATAATTTAACATAAATATAATAGAATTGCTGTATAAATTATAGCAGATTAGAGACCTAATCTGTGCCAAAGGATATTGAGCAGTCATAGTGAAACAAGGAGACGAAATGGGTGAGGCCATTTAGTGAGCAAAGAAAGTTTGAGAATAATGGCATAAATTAGTGTGCAAGGAATAATAAGAATGATAAAAGAAATATAGAAATGTTTTCACAGTTGCTTAAAGAAAGGAATGGAAACTTCGAAGTACAATGTCTAGTTTGATATATATATATATATATATATATATAAATATATATATATATATATATATATATATATATATATATATATATATATATATATATATATATATATATATATATATATATATATATATATATATATATATATATATATATATATATATATATATATATATATATATATATATATATATATATATATATATATATATATATATATATGACTTTGACCTCTTATATGCAACTCTACAGAATTTAAAAGTATTATGATACAAAAAATCAAGGGAATCACATTAATCACAAGTGAAAATGTATTTACAATGCATGATAAATTAAGAAATATCAATTTTAGTACAATAAGTACATAGCAGCAATTTACATATTTTTGTGTTTCTAATTTTCACATATACTCTTTTTCGAGATGTTCATAATACCTATGTACCTAATTTTGTATTACTTACTGCAATATACAGTAATAGTCAATGTTTTGATGGGATACAATGTTTTTGTTCCCTCTCCAAAGAAATGATAATTCATAATTTGCATTAAGATTTTAAAACATTAATAATGAAAGCCATTAAAAATTACTTTTCATGTTTGTTTCATTTACTGCATTTCTTGTTGTAATAGCATATTAATGTATTGATAATTTTGCACAAATGACAACGGCAGTTTCTAAACTTTGAACGAAATATGTAACATAGCAAGCACATAAAGGTCCAGATGGAGTGCTACCCCCATGCCTCGAAAGTTACTAATCTACCAGTTTGAAACTGCTAGTAGTCAAAATTGCTCTAAACATTTTCATAACGACTGTATATGTTATTTCATAATATTTCATCCTTGTTACATGGGTGAATTTTTAGCAAGTTATAAACACAATAATAGTTGGATTTTGAAGACATTGAGTGAAGAGAAGATACGCATGATCCCATACAATAAAGTTGTTGCTTTGACTGACCAACTTTTGATGTGATGAGCTTTAGAATAAGTAAAGATCAAAATTGCACCCTTCTTTGGGACCATCTTCAGAAGGTATTGCTCTTCCTGACAATTAAGATGTTCAGAACGTATGTGGTAAATATATTAACCTTTCCAAAGTAATATTAACAGAAATATGTTGCCATAGCTTCTCTGTGTTTTTAATTCCACTTATACCAAGATTCATATGCATAGTTTTTTAATTCCACTTATACCAACATCCATATACATGTACATGCTATTACACCATTTAGATATATTTTGTAAATAAAAATTTGTATTTGTTATTGTATTCATTATCATGATTCAAAACTCTATATCTATCACTTTAATCCATATCATTGTACATCTACTCATATCATTTCTATATTTTTATTTATTTTAAAATGCTTCAATTTCCCCAATGACGGTTTTCTCATATAAGAGGTAATAATATCTTTAAGTATGCTTCTTTTCTTTAATAATGCTGGTATTTGACAAATTGAAAGAACATAGGAAGAGGTTAATGTTTTGATATGCACTGTCACTTTTCAGGTTATTATTTTACTCGGTAATGCGGATAACAAAGCAAATAAGGCTGCTCTCTCTCTACATGTAATGGAACTTTTTTTATCATCTACCTTTAGCTTAGATTTCGTTTATAAAGCTGGTGGTTCTGAAAGTCAAACTAATTGAAAATTAGACATTCATTTCATTCCATCTGTTATTATTAGTGGTCTCTAAAGACATATATTTTTAAAATTTCTAATTATAAATTAGTAAAATTATAACTAAATTATTTAAATATAAATGATAAGTGAAAGCAAAACTTCACTTCCTTGTATATAGTATAAGTTTAACCTTGGTTCTAGGTCATAACACACCCTTGTGTCACGGGAACCAATTCTGAGAAACGTTTCTACGTTTCGACTAAGTTTTATGAACTGGAGACAGCTTCTCTATAGAACAGCTCAGTGTCCTTGAACCTTAGAATCATGACCTTAGTTCGTCATAACACGCCCATGCATCATGTTCAACAATTGTATGATGTATCATCTATTTAAAAGCAAGCATGTAGATGTTTGGACCAAAAACTTTTGTTTCCTGGAGCTGTAATAAATTACCATTACTCACTAGATTTAAAGTTAGACTCTGTATTATCATCATCTTTGAGATGTTAAGAACTGAGTTGTTGGCATGATTCTTTATATTATAGATTTAGTTTTGAAATAAACAGAAAAACCTTCTATAACATTATTCAAACCAAAATCTTATGATAATGTTAATGTTACAATTAAACACGTACAGTATTATTCCATCAGAATAGTACAGTATTATTCCGTCAGAATAATATTACAATTTGCACATTACTAAAGAAATCATATTTGATATGAACAAGAGAATTAGCAATTGCAGACTAAATCCAAATTTGATTTTGAAATTTTCTCATAACTTTCAGTGGTATTTGTATTTTAATGACTATGCAAATAGCAAACATTTAGTACTAGATATCTTACTTCAACCTTTCATTGAATTTCCTTTATCAAATTCACTATTAAATTGGTTTTATTTACCTTACAGGTTGTAAATTGTGCATTACAAATATTAAACTGTAGCAAATAGTTTAAATTTCAGGTAACCAGGGCACCCAAGTTTGAATCTGAGAATGTCTAAAACATTTAACCCTACCTGATTAAGATTAATTGAAGTCCCACCATCTTTCATTGGTTAACATTCTTCGTTTTGATGTTGTCATGTGAGAAGGATGTAACTATGTGAGGTTTTTAATCATTGGTAGAAATGCATGCCTATACAAATGTTGTCTGTCTAAGATTGCTCATAGAAATATATGCGAGTACAGTCTAGAGTCTATATATTTAATACGAATTATTTTAATTTAAAAAGAGATAATTGAACGACACATTTCAATGTTATTCTTTCGTTTTTCATTATTTGAAAATTTAAAGAAATATAAATAAAGATATATATGTCCTATAAAATATGTACATTATCCCTTGTAGTCCCAACCCAACTCACATTTTGCCTATATTGTAGTATATACAACCTACACGATGCATTCATTTTCTTTTATATCGCACATTACCATCAACAATTAGCTATCAAAGACTATCCCATCTTATGACAGTAAATGTTGGACCATTTTCATAATGCAACAGACACAGGTAGTCGATGTAGAGACGTAGAAAAAGTAGACACTTACCAAGCATATTCTGCAATTTATTTAGGAAATAATGACTCTATGGGACATATAGGGGAAAATTCTAAAGTCATGTTAGAATTCGGAATTCTTCTTCTAAAAATATTTCGTCTCAGTCATTTTCATTCCCTATGCACTCAAATTCTATCATTAATGGGGGACGGACGTTTTATCTTCGATAGCTTTGTCTGCTTCATCATTGTTGTTTTTATTAATGAAAGATTCATAATCTCTAGTTAGTTTACTAGGTCACTTATACACTTAACATGTCAAGAGCCCTTTTCATCAACATTTGTTATTTTTCGACCAACTACATTCTACGTCAATGCCGTAAGTGTGCTAACGTACATTCTTAGTTCAACGAAATGTGTGTTTCATCAACCGGTGTAAGTGTGTACGTACGTAAGGATCCGAAAGATTAGTGAGTTGACTAAATTTACACAGTACAAATGCATGCATAAAGTATATTGAAATATTACTTTTCATTAGTCCAAGTGTATTTCTTACCGATGTGTAACTTGAAATACATTTATTTTGCAGCAGGCATTTACACACGATGCACTTGTAAACATATAGTGACGTCATGGATATTATATTTACATCTACACACGATGCATTCGTGACGTTATGGAATCGTATGCATGGAATCTCATAGTGGCGAAATCGGACCTACATGTAGATTACATATATCGTAGGTCAAAAGTTCAACCACTACACCAAGTTTTATATTTAAATTAAATCCACATTACTATATTATAATTGTTATGTTTTTAGAACAAAAGAATCACATAACATTCACATAAATGTATCAAACATTAATATACAATATTATTTTAAATTCAGTTGGCAAAACTGTCTCGACAAAGAAGAAAACGGATATGACCCTTAGTTAAAAAACATCAATACTTATAAAATACTGACAATGCATGTATGTACAATTTAGGATGATGAAGTTAAGATGAAATATGGAGCGTCTGTAAATTTGGAAAATATATTTGTCCACTTTATAAGCTAAACTGGCATCTGATAACGAGGTATCAAATTGTGTTGAGAATGACATGAGGGACGAAATTGGTTTTGCACGAGTCCGTTCATATATTCAAACTGTGATAAAAATACTCACCATAGTGTGGTTTGATTTCATGTTCATAACTAGAGTTACAACCGTTCTCTTGCTGATTTAGAACGGTATTTATCTCTTCAAATGTTAAATTTCCAAATCGGCAAAAATTTCCATGTACACATGTAGAAAAATTCACGCTCACTCCGTAAAAAACGTGCCCGTTTTTATTGAATTGTACTATGGGTAAATGATACTTGGTCTGACAATTATTGTTGGTTACTGAAAAAGTATTTAAAGTAATCTAAATAAGGTGAATATTTATATTTTAGTTTGCATTCATAAAGCATTATAATAATACTGTAGAACCGTACAACGAAAAATTGTATCACACAATATATGATAATACAAGACCAAAACTGCGATGAATTCAGTGGTTTGCTGAATATTCTATTGCTGATTTAACGATGAAAAATCAACATTAGTCGGATCTGTATATCGATATATGCCGTTACCTGTAATACTTGTCGATGACAGTAAGGGCTATTAGATAAAATCAAAATAATTTTCAGTCACAGGTTATTCCATTGGATAGAAAATATTTTATCATATAGATGTTGCTACCAAATGAGTGAAATAATCGTGGTATGACCAAAAAGGAAGGAGAGAATAATCCGATTTCACACTAATAGCCATTTTGACATGAAGTGTTAAAAATGAACATAAAAAGACATCACAGAATATTTGCTAGTAATACAGTTGAGGTACCGATATAGTACGTTCGTTCAGTCTGCAGAAAATCATGACTCAATTGGTGTAGGGAATCATTCTGCGGGTCCGCTTTTCCATTCGCCACAAAAACAATACAATTAAAGAACACATTAAAAAATCAATAAATGATCTTCCATACAGAGAACAAAGATCAAGAAACAAGATTAAAGCTACTAAATCTACTATTACAAATATGTGTGCTTTGTTTACTACAATGATGCGTTACTGTAAATCAGGTGATTTTATTTTTCCGTTAATTCATCTTGGATATATTTTCAGGAAATGATTTAAGCAAAAGGCCATGTGGTTTTCATTCGATGCTCAAACCAAGGATAGCGAGTGCCCTTTTTTCGTGCGGAATACTATATATAGAATAAGTGTCTTATTTTGTGTTTTCATGCAGGAATAAAGTACAATTGCTGATTCATTTATTAAATATAATGCGCTTTAAACGCCAAAATATCATACTGGAAACTTCCATTTCCTATTAGAATTATGTATACTTGCACCAATCATTTTGCAAAATGGGAATACAAAATATATTTTAAAAGGCATAATGATTGAGCATACTAAAGGATATAATACAAAATGAGTGTAAAAATACTACAAAGCAAAATGTAATGAAATAATGACAATTAAAATTATTATAACATCTCAAGCAATTACCTTGACTATAGGAAAAAGATATCACCATGTGCCAAACATATAAACATCTCCAAAAAGTCATATCAAAAGCAAAACACCTACTGAGATAGGTGATATTCATTCTAAATGATAAATGTTGTCAAGGAGATTTATCCACATTTAAAGTGATAAGATAGTGTGTGCACGTTATTACAGAGAATACATTCAACAAGGAAGACAAATAACATTGAACACTCGTAAGTGGATCTATAGATAGTTTGGTAACCAGGATCGAAGTTCTCTTTTTCATAACATACAAAAACGTTCGTCATTTCTGTATATTCGTTATACACGTACATCGGTTCTAGTATTTACTTTTATAATCGAATGCATTGGTTTATTTTATCTTCTTCCTGAAAACTGTTTACGAGATCATGCGTTTGCTATTTACTTTTTCTGAATTTTATTGCACGTATCACAAATTATTGCATGAGATTACTACACTGCTACAAACATAAAATTTCAGAATTTGTCAACTGTGAGATTATATCCGTCTTATGACTTTCTATTCTACACACTACTATTCCTGATGATAATGTCTTATGGTAATTGCTTTTTCACTACAAAATATTATCGGATATACATATATATAACGCGAAAAGCGGTCACGAGAACTGCTGTAGCACATGTGCTAGGACTGCTCGACCGGACCACGCGTGCGCTCCTTGCGTGACGCGGGAGGGAATTCGCGTTAACAAGATTTATTCCCGCGTGCGCTTGGTCCAGTCGCGCGTTCACATGCCTATATTTGTAATTCTCTATGCAGCGGTACGGATGAAGGAAATAAAAGTGATCTAATTAAATTACCGCAAATGTCGCCATATATACGTGTATTAAATGTAATGTTAAAATGACACCCCGTATTAAGATTTTAAATGTAATATGATAATGGAAATTACCACCTAGACATGCACTAAGGTATTTATGAAAAACTTCGTCAGTTTATACTATAAAGAATCTAGGATTATTACATTCTAATTCTATTTTATTTATTATTATTATTATAATTAATTATTATTAATATTATTATTATTATTATTATTATTATTATTATTATTATTATTATTATTATTATTATTATTATTATTATTATTATCCTAAAATAAAAATGAATTTTATTAAATTCAATGTTCGGAAATTGTATTCAATATTTTTAAAAGTCATCCCTAAACCCGTAATAGTTTTATTTACTTTTAAATATTTACCTACATGCACACAGTAATATATTTTTATATTTAAAAATACAACGTATATAAAGATTCTCCTTCAAATCCTTCTCTATGTACATGTTAATGTAAGTTTTAAGTTGTAAGCAAGGGAGCGTAGCTGTCAAGCACGTTCACGCGAAAGCCAAGCGCGTTAACGCGGTCTTGAAATTAAGTTCACGAGGAAATCTGTGTTGACGCAAACGCGTGTGCTCACCAGTCCTGAGCGCACGAGGAAAGCAAATTTCACGTTAACGCGACCTTAACATAATGTTATGTTAGGACTGCACCTCACTGGACGTACATAACTATCTAATGTTTTGGGGTTTTTTTTTTTCTTTTTTGTTTTGTTTTGCTTAGTGCATGTTTGTTTGTTTTTCTTTTTTGTTTTAATGGTTCTTTGTTTTCATTTTTATATATTATCTACAGCTATATAATCAATAACTACCATTAAGTGTACATGTTACTTTTCATTGAACACCTCACTCTATGACAAACGTGACGATTTCAATTTCGCTATCACAAACTTCCCTTTCATAAGTAGCAACATTCCATCATCGCCCGCATACGGCGTATTCATATCTCAGTTAATACGTTATTCCAGAGCATGTTCAAATTACAATGCCTTTGTTCTGAGGGCTAGGCGACTTTCAGTTAAGCTGCTCAACCAGGGTTATATATGTGAGTCACTGAGGAAGTTCTACGGTCGTTACGAAACTCTTATTACTCCATATGATATCTCGTTATCCAGGCTTTTAAATGATATTCTGGACTGAGACCGATTCCGATCACTTTACACAGATTTGACACCTTCTATACTAGAAGGTTACCTACTTCGACTTCTCCATATATAAATACATATGGAATTCACACGATTTGACTCTTTCTACGGGGTATATGTGACGAGTGTTGCTAGCAAGCAGGAGATGCTCACCCTCCCCGGGCACCTGATCTCACTCCATCACAGGGGTTCACATATGCTCTTCAAGTAGACATATTTTGTTATTTTTCATTTGTTTTTCATTTTCACTGATTTTATATGACCTATGGTTTCATGATTTTTGGACTTGTGGTTTGGATTTGTCCATCATCTTTACATCATGAATAGCCTTATTATTACAATAAATATAGAACATATATACTTAATTATACTTAAGGTTCCGATAATTTCATATCGGCGGGTTCTAAAATTATTAAACGCCTTCGACATCGACAGTATGATCCCGAATTCATCGCTAAGACCATAGTTCTTGTAATGGGTCCCTCTACAATCCCATGTAGTCTTCTGCTTGAGCGTTGCACGCTGACTAACAGGGCGGTAGCGACTCTATGACAGGCCTTGTACAAACCTTTTCAGAGGAGACAAGGTCCTGATCATCGTCCCCTCTGACTGTAAGTCGAGACTCCTATTGATCAAGGATCTGAGCTGGGCTTACAGCTCACGGTTTACTTATGTTGATGTCGCCTTACATATTTTAATAACAACATATTATTCTTTAAACTTTTCGTGTGTAATAAAATTTTTGTGACCTCTACTTGAGAAACATGTTGATCCTTGTTCTCTATATGGAGGATTATTTATAAATTTGTACATGTGCGTCCTGTGATTGTGCTGCTTTTGCGGTGAGTGGGAAGGTGGGCGCCCGTAAACCGGTTAACCACAACAATTGAATGACGTTTATTTCAATTGACCGGTTGAAGTCGGTATCGTAACCGCAGCACAATCGAATATTTTTGTAATGCTTTTCAGTGTATATTCTATTATTATCATGTTCTGTGTACATGTCCTTGGTGATTTTTGTAATACAGCTTTGTCAGATGTCTTCAGTTTTCACTCTTATCAATCATTCTATAATATTTATCTTTAATAAGAATTAGCAATAATTTTATAATATAGGTTACAATTTGAGATCCCCTTTCACGGATGTTAACCGACAGCTTGAATTCTGATCATACAAACTAACCACCTTGAACTTTATGACTATACTTGATTTGACATCATACTTATACATACAGACATTGTCGCAACGGGGGAGTCTTACTTTTCTCGGCCACTTGGTCTCATTTCAGTTTAAATTTGGGTTGTCATTTGTCTGAATATGAAACTATACACGATATTGTCCGGTACTTTCTCGTTATTTACCTACAAATTCATGTATCTGTTACAGATACTTTGTGTTAAATGAAGAGCGAGAGAATAAGATAGATGTGTCTTATTGAAGTCTGACAAGTCACAGGATGTAAAAACTGTCATTAAACAATTAAAACAGTTATATGAAGTACCATGATTTCACTTTCTGTACTTGTAGTCTGGTATCTATTGGCTTAAATAACGCAGAAAACTTCTGGTAAGCAGATAATAAGGTAAAATTCCATTCCTTTGCAATTGGCTATATATTTATTGATGATGTTTGGATTTAGTGAAGAACACAACTTTATTAGGGCCCCTCATTGAAATGCAGGAGCTCTACAGTTTGATACTTGATTGACATACAATCGTTGATGTCAGACATGGATGCAGTGTGGTGTAAAGATGATGCCTATAACTTTTGAGATCAGAATGTCAATGTCAGAAACATGATTCCTTTACAAGGTCGCAAATATTAATTCCATAAATAACCTCGAATTTGGTTATGGTATTCAAATTTATTACTAACATCAAATTTACAACGTATATTACATGTACCTCCTTTTTGTTGTCAAACAACCTTTGGAAGTATCTGCTTCAAGGAATATGGACACTTAATCTCTGTTAATTGTTCACCATGGTATTTACATGTCGCATTGCCATCAACACTACAGCCAATATATGGATGATCCGTCATTATGAAATGCCATCTCTCCTCCGCGGCAATTCTCTTATGAACCATTCTACAAAATCTGATAAAAAGTTGACGGGCAACTACATTTTTTTCCTTTTCGTTCCCACTGAAGTGATTGGACTTCTAAATCAGAATTTTACTTGCCCAAGATGGATTTCAGAAATGAAGATGAACAGTTGGTTTTCTATATTAGCATCTTGTACTCTTCTCTGTATCATTTACAATATCTGGTGTAATCTTTCCAGGTTTCTCTATGAATATTTCGGCAGTTGAATCAGCAGATAAATTCTGTATTTGTTCTAGACAAAATATGCGAGACAAGGACTGTAATTATTGCTCTGGTCATCTTTTTGCTCATTGTAATGTAAATGGCAATTCCATGAGTATCAGGAAGCAACTGCATCGGGAAAATGAAATCAAAATCTGAAGGAATATTTGTCAACTAGAAAACTTACAAAGTCATTAAGGGTCCCACCACTGTAGTTAACTTTGGTACAATCTCTTTTAATGTGAAGTTGAATAAAATTATTATTTTCTTTCATCAGTTAACTTCCCCTCCCGCATATGGCGTCTTCATTTTGGAACTTATGCGCTATGCTAGGGCATGCTCTAAATACGAAAATTTTGTTCTGAGAGTGAGGATGCTTGCCACGAAACTACAAGGTTATATTGAGGAACGTTTGACATTGTCAGTAAAGAAGTTCTATGGTCGATATAGAAATCTAGTACAATTTCAGATTCCTCTTTCAAGAATGTCCACCGATATTTTGGGACCTTGACTTTTTGACTATACTTGATTGACATAATATGTATATTTACAGGCAATTGTTCATCTGCAATTCCGATAACGGAATTTCAGTTAAACAACATTTCATGCCTTGAATAGGAAAAATTTACTTTGTGTTCTTGTCTCTTTCATGTGTTCATACATGGACATGTAAATTTGTGTATTTAATTTGTTGTTGCAGGACTTTTGCGACGGGTGTTGTATGCAACCAGGGGACTCTTACTTCTCCCGAGCGCCTAGTCTCACCTCGATTTTATTGGAGATCGCATTTGTCTGAATATGCCACTATACACGATATTGTCCTTTTGTTTCATGGACTATGAGATATGGTTTACCATTCGGTACTTCTTTGTTTTTTACTTTGGTAGCAAAATATTATTCGATATACGTTTCGTGGGTAATAAAATTTTTATGAGCTCTCGTCTTGAAAAACCTGTTGATCCGTGTTATGTATATGAAGGATTATTTATAAATTTTTGAATGTGTCCTTTGATTGTGCTGCTTTCGCGGTGAGTGGGAATGTGAACCGGTTAACCACACCATTTGAGTGACGTTTGTTACTTCAACTGACAATCCTAAATCGGTATCGTAACCGCACCACAATCGAATATTTTTGGAATGTCTTCACTTTTTACTTTACTTCCTTATATATTCTACTATTATCATGTTTTGTGCGCATGCCCATGGTGATTTGCGCCATACAGCTTTGTCAGATGTCTTGGGTTTTTATCTTCCATGGGTCCATAATAGCTAATATCCATATAATTATGTAACAAATATCTCTACTTTGTTCAGCAGAATGGATGTTGCTTATTGTTATGAGAGGGATTATATGGTTTCTATTCAAAAATCAAAACGTTTTGACCTCATTGACAAATTTAATAATACTTGCAGATATCTGGATGACATTTTGGTTATCGACAACCTTGAATTCGAACAATTTATATCAGAAATATATCCACCAGAGCTCACATTGAATAAAGCTAATACTTGAGATAAATCTACACCTTTCTTAGATTTAAACATCAAAATTATCAACCACCTAATATATACTAATATTTATGATAAACGTGAGGATTTTGGATTTCCTATTGTAAATTTCCCTTACTTGGATGGCGATGTCCCTCGGCTCCCATCATATGGTATCTATATATCTCAATTAGTTCGATTTGTCAGAGGCTGCACCGATGTTTTGGACTTTCATAAACGAAATTTACAAATTACTACTAAACTTTTAACTCAGGGTTATAGATATCACAAGCTAAGAAAAACATTCGGCAAATTCTTCAGATCTTATTCAGAACTTCTATCTAAATTTGGAAATATTTCTTTTCAACAGTATGTATCCAATGGAATTTCCCATCCTAATTTTTACGGTGATCTCGTATATAAACTAAGGAAAGTAAAAGGCTCCGATGTAATAAAATAGTCAAACGTCTCCTAAATAGACAGTATGATACTGAGATCATCAAAAAGACTATAGGTCTTGTATTTGGCTTTCAGACTGGCAGAGCACGGTTTATCTTGATGATCTCGCATATATTTTTATACCATTATGTGTTTTACAATACCTTACATATTTATATTTTTATGACCTCTCAATATGCGATACCTGTTGACCTTTGTTCTTTACATGGAGGATTATTTATAAATTTTTAAATGTACGTCCTTTGATTGTTTTGTTGTTACGGTGAGTGGGAAGGTGGGCCCGTAAACCGGTTAAAACACCATTTGTTTGGCTTTTGTCAAATTAAATGACCGTCCTAAGTCGGTAATTGCACTATAATCAAATATTTTTGTAATGTGTTATATGTTCTAGTATATTATTTATATTCATGTATTGTATAGCTCCATGGTGACTTCTGCCACATAACTGAGCCAGTAACTCCTCTTTTTTCTTGACTAACGCTCGATAACTTAGCGCTTTAGTGATTGTCACCTTTAGGATTTTCAGTGTACTCAGACTGCATGCTTTATACAATGTATTAAAGTGAATCACCTTCCCATTGGTATGAATAGATTAATAGATATTTTTTTTCGTAATATATTTCAACTATATATCACCATCTCACATCATAAACAAAATCTCAGAGGTATGGCTCACATATACTTAAAATCACTTGTACAATATATATGCAATTTCCAACGCATAATATGTTGAAAAAGGTATTGAAATGCTAAAGTGAAGCAGAAAATCGTTTCGTTGTTTTTTTTTTTTTTTTTTTTGTTTTTTTTTTTTTTTCAGATTAGGGTATTCTGAACAAGAGCATTATCGATGGGTAAATTCTTTGATAGATGAATTATTTGTAAAACACGTGTAATCTATAGTCTACAGATACAGTTTTGTCTACCCGCATTGGAAAACTGTCTGAAACTTCTGTTTGATGACTCATTCAATACTAATGGTAACAAACTCTAAGAAGGGAACAGTGTCAGAGTTATCAAAAACCTTGACCTTGACAAGAAATTTTGTAATATGTATTCCAAAATTTAACACAAAATGAGTTTATTCGAGATCGGAATGTGTGCGACCTGGTATATGAACTGGTGCTTAGATTTGTTATACAGAGAAATTGTTGATGGAGATATAGTTGCTTGTAATGATCGATCTGTTTCGAAAAGACGTTCTTATAAAGCGTTATATGCATATATAGATGGCACATGAAAAGCAATCTGAGGACAGCACCGACCTTGAGGGTAGAGAAACATGAATTTTGTTTTTATTCTTGAATAATTCTAGATTCGTCAAAAACAGTTTAAAGGAACTGATTAAACATTTAATATTTTTCATAGTATCAATTGAAATTAAAACAATTTGAAAATAACAGGGATGAATATATCTAAAGATATGTGCCCCTTTGAAAATACATCAAACTATAAATTATTACTAGGTATAAATATTATTTGTTATAGATATTTTAAAGCCAACACACTAACTAACAATTCCCCAATAAATGTATAAAATCTGAAGATAATTAATGATTCAAACAAGATCTATATACAGTAAACAAACTTGGTTGCGACCCCTCAGACCAAAGTACCCTTCGGACATCCTCCTCCTTTCCCTGCGTAAAAATATTTACGTGGGCGCTAGTGAAGGACGAGGTTGTTCCGAATGTCAAAGTAAGTGTATTCTTCAACGAACGATAACTCCGTAAAACAAAAAGCAATTTAGTGTTGGGCTCACCAGGCACTAATGGTTCATAATCCCGGCGTGATTAACTGATTAATTTCCAAGGATTTATCATGTAATGCACTAAACTGTTACGAGAACCACAGGGGTGACCTTACATTGAGAAATTCATTTCGTACGACGTAATTCGTAATAGACTACTGCAGTAGTAATACGTCAATACGACAATAGGTAATAGTAATGACTCGTATCACAGGGTTACCAACATCAAACCTCGATATCTCCGCTAATTTTGCACGCTTTGACAAAAACCTGGTACCGATCGATCGGGGAGAGTCTCTTCTTTTTGTATATGTACACTTTGTTACTGTTTACCCATATAATCCATCTTTTTTGCACGATTATTTCATTTTGCCTCCAAACGGACGGTTAATGGATACATCGTGCTATAAATAACGCCGCAATGTCCTTCAATCCGAGCCGCAAGAAATCTCCTAGAAACGCATCGTTCGTGTTCTCTCGGGACATACCATTAAGAAAGTAATCGAGTCAGAAGATATACAGTAAAATCTGCAGGAAAAATAACAGCGATCAATAAATTATGGATCTCGTCTGCTCTTCTCAAGATCGCTGTCATTTTTCCCGCAGATTTTACTGGGTAAACAGTAACAAAGTGTATATATACAAAAAGAAGAGACTCTCCCCGATCGATCGGTACCAGGTTTTTGTCAAAGCGTGCAAAATTAGCGGAGATATCGAAGTTTGATATTGGTAACCCTGTGATACGAGTCATCCCTTTTACCTATTGACGTGTTACTACTGCAGTAGTCTATTACGAATTACGTCTTATGAATTTCTCAATGTAAGGTCACCCCTGTGCAAGAACACGACATACAATATACAGTAATATCTTACAGAACTTCACTTCCTATAAAAATGTTGCCTTCAAGTGCCATTGGAATCCCCCCTTCCTTTTCCCTCTCCCTTTTATAAAAATTGTTGTATCCGAGCATGACATATATTGACAAACATATAGGAGTCTATGTAGAAATTAAATCATATTTCAGATTTCATTTCGCTACATGATGTAATAAGATTTAAATGTCTCGTGAGAATGACCTGTTTCTATAAATAAAACATTAATATTTATGTTGTCTACGTGCGTCTACAGAATATCTTTATAACCACCGTGGCTAACCATTACCTGGTAAAATATTCTTCAACAGGGTACATTTATTTTATAATGAAAGATACGGTCTACTTTAAGGCCTTTTAAAATGAAAAAGAGATTTGAAAAGAAGTCGCAAATATCTCGTGTATTTTAAAGTGCCACTACACTAATTTTATTCTCATATCACATCAATAATGAATGTTGTCTGGAATCGAGATCGCTGACGTCACGATATGTGGTCACTTCATGGAAATAGGATATATTATAACAGAAGAATGCCGGTTTTTACATGAAATGTAGTAAGCAAAAGAATGAGGACAAAGGATTTTTTTTAATGAGATATATCAAAGAAGAGTGATGTTCCCCTTTCCTGCGATTCATCGTCATTCGAAGAAGGCGAACATGATAGCGACGAGGAAACAAGTGATGCAATCCAAAGTACTTTGCGTGCGTCAGTAGAGCCATACCAGTAATCCATTTTTGCCGTTGATCGACATGATTTCGTGTGTTCGGTTTTATTGAAACTTGACCCCCCCCAAAAAAAACGGTGTCTGTGTTGATTGGGACAAGTATTGATTGATTGATTGAATATTGTGTTACGTCAATCCACGATTATTTCACGTATATGGAGACGGCATCTGCCTGATGTATTATTGCATACAAATTTAGATCTTTGCAAAAGGACCCACCGGAAGCTGTGAGGGATCATTTACGTGCCACGCCTACTGTGACACGGGACTTCGGTTTTTACCGTCTCATCCGAAAGACAAAACACCGGTGCACCCAGGGCGGGAGTTGAACCCGGGACCTCTCGATCACGAGCCGAGCACCTTATCCACTAGTCCACACCGGCTTAGGGGCAAGTCTTCATTTTCCATGTTGCTCTGTAACATTAAAAAATGTAACATAATTTTAATGTGTTTCTCGCAGTATGTAGTATGTGATTCTGCACTGGCCGTAAGTAATTCATCAATATTATGTGAAATGTAGATACAACTCGGAAAAAGTCTAATGAACTACAGACTCATGAGTACAGATATCTTATGTAAATGTACATACATATTTATGAAAATAATTAACCTTAAAGAATTGAGTTCTATGTGTGATCCAGATAATTTTACGAATTTCGGGTGAGTGAGGGGTTGGGACCTCCCAATGACCTCTGAATCCATCACCTATATTCTGGTTACTTCATCTACATCCATTGTACCTACATGGTTATGTGATTCGCTTGATCACTGTCTTGTTCTTCCTGATCAGTGTCTCTGTATATTCTTATATAAAAAGGTGATAAAACAATAATTACTCTTAATACTTCCCTCTTTAAGTACACTCTTCTGATTTTCTTTGGAGTTGATCCTTGATTTGCCATTTTCTCATCCGGGCTTAAAATTTCCAAATAAGGGTTACTTGCTCTTAAGCTACGACGGTGGACAGTAGGTATTGCACCGGGAATTAGCCATACTTTCTTTGGTTTTGTCCCGCTTTGTTACATTTCAAAGCCATGTCTGCATGGGAAACTTTCTGGTGTAAAATGCACAGAACATAAGACCGAATATTTTGTAGGACCGTCTCATTTTACTCGCTTTTCTTTAACTGAATCCACCGGCGTCGTTCATCGGGTGTCTTAGGTTGGTTGGTTGATTGGTGTTTTACGTCGCTTTCAACAATATTTCAGTTATAACGCGACATGGAAGCAGGAGGTTACCAACCTCTTAAACATAATGGCGCAACCTGGGAATCGACCCCGGATCGTCGGCGCCGCAAGCCACTACACCACGCCTGCCCCTCGGGTGTCTTAGGAAAACTTTGCATTGACACACCTTCCGCAATGGTATTCCCACAACACAACGAACACCCCCGACTTTGTTTAACTCTCCCTTCACGAGGCATTTTTTTTTTCTCTTCAATATTATTAAACAACGATCTCTTCGTCGCAAAATCTGGCGTTTCTGTATAAATATCAGGTGTGGCTCAACAGCGCGCAAAAGCTTATCACAAATATCTCGTTATTTACAGCTGATATGAACTTTTCGGCAATATATTAATGTATAAATATGCTTCAATTGAGTTGAAACAATTACATTTGGAAAATTTGGTTGAAATGGCACTTTGAGACTTTTTGCATAAAAAGACATATGATAGCAAGTGACACACAAAATTACAATTCCAGCTGTGAATAATACATCTTTTCTACACCATTCCTCAAACTTTCCTCTCTGAGATCGATATATTTTCAAAATTTAACATTTTCACACTGTTTATATTATTCTTCGAAAGATACGAATTTAGTAACAATATATTGAATGTTTGGACAGAAGACAAGGTTCTGAAATTTGTGCAAATTAGGATACATGTAACTTGTTCATAAGCAAACCTTAAATATTTAAAGAGGAGACGAAAGGTGTAAATATTATTGCAAAACACCAAGTCTGCTAAAATTATTCCGGTTTTTATTGGGGGGGGGGGGGTTGTTTTGGTTTTTTTGGGGGTTTTTTTTTTTTTTTTGTTTTTGGTGTTTTTTTTTTTTCTTTTGGGTTTTTGGGGGTTTTTTTTAATGTAAATGTCACTGTGCAGGACGACTTTTATCATTACGCCCTTCTGAGGTAGAACATTTGAGGAAGAACTATTTGAGGAAGCAGTAGTGGGTAGGAATAAATGTTATACAATGTTAGAATTGTGAAATTGCGAGTAACCTTATAGGCTACGTGTAACTTACCTATGAACGTTTGTACCCAGGGAAGGTTAGCTATGGTGATAAATACCCACGCGACAAAGTATTATCTGCCAAGATGTCGGCATATTACAGGAAGTGTTAAAGTAGGACATTGTAACCAATTTCTACCATCATAGGTACAGTAGTATTTAATGTTAAGTTCATTCAATTAATCTCGTATAAGCAGATTAATTTTAATGTATACAGATCTTATACACATTACTACTTTTAGATGTACCACAAAAGGGGATGTGACACACCCCTCTCTTTTTACAATTTGTCATTTTAATTCTCGTGTCTATTCTATATATTTTTTCTTTCTGTCAGTCATTTCCGCATTTGTAAAGTATTATCACTATAGCTCTTATAGTGCCTATCCAATCGTTCACTGGGTGAAATTCGAAGAGAAAGCAGAAGACATCTGACCAGGACGTATGACAAATCACCAAGGTCGTACGCATAAAATGTGTGTTAAAGTTATCTTTCTTGGTTATAACAAAAATTAAATAAGAGACGTCCATTAAATTTGATAAACCAAAGAATAATGAGGTACACTATATTATTAACCATTACACATGCAGATACAGCATTTACAAATTTATTTGCACAATCCCTGTACTTTGTAGATGTATATAATCTTTTTCACTTTTCCAGTTAAATTCAACTTTTATAATTACACAACTGGAGAAAAATAATGCAAACAATGTATGCTGTGTGTATGCGGAATTTTCACGAAAAAGTAGTTCCAGGAATTTAACGCTTGGGTACATGCGTAGTAAATATTGTATTCTTGTATGTATATATCTCAATTTTTCATTTATACATCATATTCATCTTTTTTCTGAAACAAAAGATACAAATTGAAAACTTAATGTATATAAGAGACTTCATCAGACATTTAAGCACTTGAATCTTACTAAGTGCTTTAGTAGGAATCATACTGAAGAAGATTACCTGAAATCCATTATTGTTTTCTTTAGCTGTTAAAAGATGCTATTCCGATAACATAAAATTGCAATAAAATAGAAACAAAACGAAAGTTGGAAAAACCCCCAAATGCCCATTCCTGGAATACAAAACAGAAATTCTTATTCTCTAAATACATGTAGTGTCATTCATTGCTAGAAAGGAGGTGGGGTTGTCATTGTAATGGGGATGTTGGAAGACAGAATCAACGAAGCATTTTAGCATACTTGCATATATTTTCAAGAGTTCTATGTTACTTACAATGCGTATATGATTGTGTTGAATGATGCTGGGGTTGAAACACGTTAAAGCGGTAATTACTGGCAAAGAAATTACACCAAAGCTTTTATATTCGCAAAAGTATTACGAGATAATTATCTGTCTCCGTAAATTTAATACAATATTGATTGATAATAGGAAATGGTTTGTGTATGGTACAGATAAAATGTAATGAAGTGTACGTTTTGGATTGGTCAGAGATATCCCGCAACGTTCTAACGTGCAAGGATAAAATTAATTTCGAGTAAATGACGTGAGTGACCATGCGAAAGGCAGTAGACACATCAGGGCAACTGAGATAAAGACGGCACAAAGTACAAGCGTTTAATCTTCAGCAACTGGCAAGGTACTATGGAAACTAAAGGAGGCTGTTAGACTGAGATTGCAACTTTTATTCAGAAAAACACAAGCCATTATGAAGAACAATCGTCCTGTGAGTCATTAGGATAGGTTAGATAAATTTGATAGAGCCAAAAATACAGAAACTGGGTACATATCTAAATACTAAAGAAGCCCCGAAATTTAAGGCAACTTCTTTGGTCGAGAGTGACATACCTACGGAAGTGGTATCCATACCTAATTTCTACTGTATTATGATGGGCATTTAGACAGACATAAATACATGTAGAGAGGAGGAACAAGAGGCTGTGTATATTAAACTCTGTATAAAAGGTGAAGTATCTATATCTTAGTACATTGTCATACTTCATTACATCCTAGATTATTACATTACATTCATCAGATTTGCTTGTTTGAAATTTACTCTCGTATAATTGTATTTGAAATTTGACATAATCATTTTGTTAGACTTGTCTTGTAGTAAATTTGACTGAGAGGATTTAATATTTATTTTACAAACACAGTTGTTTTTTTTTTTTTTATTTCTTAATGGAATGAATCGAATTTGGAATATATATATTTTTTTTTTCGTTGGATGGAGGTATACTACGAAAAAAGGACGGAAAACTGAATCATTGCGCGTAGCAATACCTTCATCCAACGAAAAACAAGTAAGCGTCATTCCTGCTCATTTAAACCATGTTTTCTATTCTCAAAACTTGGTATGTTATGCATGCACTATTTCTCAACATCTTTAAATTTCTGCCGCGGTGGCGTAAATATTGACGTCATACTTAAGAAATCGCAGTAAAATACGTCGTCAGAAAAAATATTTCGTGGATACCACAAATTTTAAACCAATCAAAATGTGTGTTGCATGTAAAATTAAAAGATTTCTGTTTGTACAAATTATGTAAGACTCGTAACTCTGCAAGAACTATTGAGAATATAAAAATATTCTATGTTTAAACTTTAAAATATACTTACAGATCCTGAATTAATAAGTCATTTCGTTTTCGTGATCAAAAGTATCAAATTAAATAAAACAGAGCTTCCTGAAGAAATACTTGTATATGTGGTGTATTTATGTGAACGAATGAATTTCTAAATGACTCTTTATAATCTATTTGCTTTAACTTGCTAAAAGGTGACAAACTGTATTAATCTTAACAATACCTAAAGTAGCAGAAACCTGCCTTTATCAAGAATATTTTACTGCTATACCATTTCCATTGTATAAATCGATAAGTTAATAGTATTATGTTATTATGATAAGTATCATTTGCTTTAAAATCCATTAACTTATTCTACTTGCACTGTGTTTTGAAAATCATAACAAATGCCATTATATTAAAATTTAGAGGCTCAATGAGAAAACAGTGATAACAAACCAATATCATAATTTAAATAACATTGCAGGTCACATACAATTATAAATATAGGCTTGAGAAAGAGTTTGCAGACACTCTACATTGTCATTGTGAATGCTCTCCTGGGGAAGACGTCAATAGTAACTACAAGCACTCAGCAGCATGTATGATAATGCTGGAAAAGATTGTTCAGTTGGGGTGCAAAAAAAAAAAAACAAACACAAAAAACACACAGGGAAAATTTGATGATATATTCAACCAAAAGACTTCCCTTTAAGGTCAGTACACCACACACACACACACACACACACACACACACACACATGCTCTTGCAAACGACAGGTTTAAATTTATCAATTTTATTTGTGTGCAGGGTCCGCTATTTTTGCTCAACTTAATTTTCACCGGAAATTGGGTAAGTCATTATGTATATCAAGTTTATTTTCTATTTACCATCCATAGTCACATTTACGTAGATATTTCCTCATATGTTTAAATCTTACAAATACACCGGGTTGAATATACGGGCAGGTTTGAAGTTTGTATGAATATGAGGCAAACAGAATTTTAATCTAGTTATGGTATATTACCAGTATCTAAAACATAACCTCATACCATTGGATTCATATCATATCAATCAATGACTTTAGAATTCATTGAGTTTTGATTTTCATTTAATTTCACAGGTAGGTGAATAAGAGGTAATAAATACTGAAAAGGAAACTAGAGGACAATCCTTGGATAAGAGATGGTTCGGATAGTGTGGAGAATAACAGCATCCATTTCTGTGCAGATTTCGAATATGACAAAAAGACAAGCATCACTGGTGTCGAGCAAGAGCCTTTCCACCTCATCAGTCACTCATGGGAAGTCTTATGAAAACAGGAAGTCGAGAAATTTGAAGATGATCACGATATGAATATTAATGAGATTGGCTTATTAATCTGTGCTACCAAGTCATTTCTTGCAAATACACCAAATTGGGTTATAGATGACAAATACATAACAGAAGTAAAATGTTCGAAGACGAAATAAACACTAGTACAATAATTCCAATGTGTTAGAGTCAGTGGATAGGAAAATTAAACTTAAGCGAACTTCACAAGCTTAGAAATCACAAGATATCACAAGCTTAAAAAACCTTCGGCAAATTCTTTAGATTTTATTCAAATCTTCTATCTAAATTTGGAAATATTTCTTTTCAACACTATGTATCCAATGGAATTTCCCATCCCAATTTTTACGGTGATCTCGTATATAAACTAAGGAAAGTAAAGGGCTCCGATAACGTAATTTTATCATGTAATAAAATAGTCTTCTAAATAGACGATATGACATTGAGATCATCAAAAAGACTATAGGTCTTGTATATGGCCCCTCTACAGCCTTATACAGACTTTTACTTGAACGTTGCACGCTGACTAACAGGGCGGTGGGGATTATATGACAATACCTTACGTGTTTATATTTCTATGACCTCTCAATATGCGATACTTGTTGACTCTTGTTCTTTACATGGAGGATTATTTATAATTTTTTTTAAATTTACGTCCTTTGATTGTTCTGCTATTACGGTGAGTGGGAAGGTGGGCCCGTAAACCGGTTAACCACACCATTTGTTTGGCTTTTGTCAAATTAAATGACCGTCCTAAGTCGGTATCGTAATTGCACTACAATCAAATATTTTTGTAATGTGTTATATGTGATAGTATATAATTGATATTCATGTATTGTATAGCTCTATGGTGACTTCTGCCATATAATTGAGCCAATAACTCCTCTTTTTTCTTTCTGCTTATTTTGATCAAATTTAGAGACAACTCTATATAAGTAGTAGATGATTTTGTTATTTCATTGTATATACTCTTAAATCACTGTTCGTGGGAGTAATTGAAACTGATGGAGAGCATTGTGTACATTTGCAAATTTCAAATTTTTATAGATTGATTTTTGTGATATAGGCAATAAACATGTATTTAAAATCAACTTACAGTCATTATCTTTTCAAGAGTAAATATACTTATTTGCTATCATACCACAGGCCAGATAAGTGTTCCATGTTAAATAGATGTTCTCATTTTAAAAGAGGCTGACTGGTCCCAAGAAAAAGAGATGTAGTTAGAAGCTTAAGAACATAGCCGGGATAGTTTCAAAAATTCATTATTATCCGATAAGGTCAGTTTTGTAACATTTTCATGGCCTGTTATTACTACATAAACTTAAATTGATCAAAAACGAAAGAAAAGATCAAATGCATAATGCAAAAATTATATTGCTATTAACCTGGCGTATTTGTTTAGTCATTCTCACGGAAGTGTAGATGGCAGACGTCTGCATTTTCTTACTCCCACAGTTTGTTTTTCTTCTTTGAGTTAACAGTTAACCACCAATAATTCATTTGTGTAAATTGTAAATTTGTAAAATCAATTCGAATGAATGTTTTTCCAATCAAAGATGTTTGATATATAAATGAACTTCATGGCAATCTCGTGATATATATTCTTACCTTGAATTTCACAGCAGGTGTTGTGTCATTTATATAATTTGATGTGTGGAATGTTAAACTTAACCAGATGCTCTTGTTATATTGGTGTGTGTGTGTGTGTGTGTGTGTGTGTGTGTGTGTGTGTGTGTGTGTGTGTGTGTGTGTGTGTGTGTGTGTGTGTGTGTGTGTGTGTGTGTGTTGTTTTCTTTATGAGCACCATATCTGGCTTGCACATATACGTTACCTTGTTCTTGTTTTCAACTTTGTCACTGGCATTACAATATATGCCCATATCAAATAAATCATTCATTATAGTCTTTATTCGCCAAACTGAACCACTGTGCTACTGGGTACGTGAGCATCATGATATACATGTAAATAAGTATTTACACCATTTATTTATCTAAGTATTTGCAAATATTTTAGTGATTTCTTTCGTTAATATATGGTGTTACAATTATGAGCAAGGCGACTTTACACGGAGCGCATAACATATATATTCTCCAGAAATCAGTCAATTATTTATATCAATACATATGCACGTAAGTGTTCTATCATTTATCTTCAGGATAGTGCCACTGTGCGTCTGTCTACTTGGCTACTACACGGTATATTTTTCTCCCTTAATGCTATAAGATTCAAACTGCAATCTACGGTGAAAAATAAATACATACATTTCTAAATTTTTCTCTTGGATTTCCCATGTTCAGCTTTCTATTACAAGTCGTTATCAGAGACTGACTCTTATGTAAATGGAAAATATGGGTACATGCATGTTGGCGGCGTTTTGGTGCAAATATTTTTATCCCAAATGCAATAAAAAGCATAATGACTGCATAAAGAATCCTTACCTTACAATAAAAAAGGCATGCGATTTTGATTTAAAAAGTAATATTTATTTGCGTTCTTTCCTAGTTTCGTTTTGTTTGTTTGAGAAACTCACATTATGAAATACTGAATCGGATAATGTTTTTTGACATTTTTTGGAAAGGTTATGTAAATATATTCACAGTTATTTATTATATTAAATATTCATCTTTAAATGTACCAGTACACCTTGATGATGGTGTGTGATGTCAAGGTCCATTGTACACACATAACTGTTTCTATTCGAGCACAAAACGAAATGCTTTGAAAAGGACTAGAGAAACCCCAAAATAAAGACAATCCGATCATCGTAGACATGTTATTCATTCCAAAACATCCTGAGTTGAAGCAAATATTCATCAAACCAAATTCAGTTATGGAAAGAATCCGTAAAGATATCGCAAATTCCCGCACTGTACAATGATGTGAAAAGTCAGGAGATCATATGTACTTTTTAGGTGTTATGAAAAAGAGTAAATTATCTAATACAGAATCCACCGCTGTTTGTGTGTATCATGGGGATGTCTATGCAAATGATGTGGTCGACAATATTCGCGGTTGTGAAAACAGTTATTTAAATATGAAAAGGACTACGATAGAAATATCAAACGTTATGTATAAAATACAAGATGATTTAAAATTTGGGAGCATTTACAGTTTTATAATTTGAGAGAGTCCCACCTTATTGCTACAATCGAACTCCTCAAAGAGTTATCATGCCAACATTATGACATAACAATATCGGAACCTGTGGACATTTTTATTAGAAATTTCCGCTATACGGAAAGCTGTAGAAACTTTGCCTTCGACTTGCATGCGAGCTTAAGTCCATTTTCGTCCTGGAAGCTTTCCAGAAACTTGGTTCACGAATTTGGTTTTATTCCTATGGGCACTGAATGGGTTTACCTTCTAGTAGATTTATTTTATAGTTTTATAGGAGAGACTTCATACATTCTATTCAAACCTCTAAACGTTTCGACCTTATTGATAAGTTCAATTATACCTTGATTTTAATGATATACCACTATCATTTATCCACCTGAACTTCACTAAAACAGAGCATATACTTCTGATAAGGAAGCACCTATCTTGAACTTAAATATTGAAATTATTAACAACATCCATTACTACTGATTCAGGGTTTAAAATATCATAAACTTAGAAAAAACGTTTTGGGTAAAGTTTACAAATCTTATTGAAATACTTTGTATAGCTCCATGGTGACTTCTGCCACATAACTGAGCCGGTAACTCCTGTTTTTTTTTTTTTACTTCGGAAATGTGTCTTTTCATCAATACGTGTCCAGCGGAATATCTTATCCCATTTTTACGGTGACCTAGTATACAAACTAAGGAGAGTCAAAGGTTCCGATAATATCATATGAACTGGTACTAAAATAATTAAGCTCCTTCTATATTAAAAGTATTGCCTCGAGATCATCTCAAAAACCACAGGTCTTGTATTTGGGTCCACTAGTAGCCTTATTAGCCGAGTTGTAAAACCGACGTGAGATGGGCGGGTGGATGGGCGTCCGTCAACAATTGATTTCCGAACCATAAGTCCAATATGTTAAGTGCTATGCAATAAAACTTTAAACACTTACTCTCCATGAGTGGAAGATATGCCGCATTGTTTCTGGGGTCATAGGAGTGGTGTATCAAAAATTTGTTTCCAGAACATAAGTCCAGTGCGTTTAATGCTATTGAAATGAAACATCATACACTTACTCACCATGAGTGGAATATGTGCCCTATTGTTTCTGAGGTTTTGCAACTCGGCACACTGTTTTTTATCTGATTAAAACCAATTCTTTATTCCGCTTCTCTACTGCGGATAAACATCTGGCGAAATCCCGTAATGGGTTATGTTCTGGTGAACTCTCATTTTCAGCCAATCAGTGGATCTGCCACAAATTCCTAGGGATGAAATTATCATCCCCAGCGTGCGTGAGCCACAAGGTAGTTTTTAAATTGTGTTTGTTACAAATTGCGTCGCTAGCCGAGTCATTGATTGGCTATGGGAAATAACGGTTTCGGTGATTGAAACGTCATCAGAGTTCACCAGAACATGACCCGATACGGGGTTTCGCCAGATCTGTATCCGCAATGGGACAAATAATGTAGCGGAATAAAGATATGGTTTTAATCAGATTGACTGCACCTGTGTTACAAATCTCGCGTACAGACTTTCACTTGAGCGTTGCACGCTAACAGGGCCGTGGAGACTCTATGACGGGCTATCTCCAAAACTTTTTAAGAAGGGACAATGTCCTAATCCTCATTCACTCAATCTGATTAAAACTATATCTTTATTCCGCTTCTCTATTTGTCCCATTGCGAATAAAGATCTGGCGAACCACCGTAAGGGGTCGTGTTCTGGTGAACTCAGATGACGTTTCAGTCACCGAAACCGTTATTTCCCATAGCCAATCAATGACTCGGATAGGCACGTGATAGTGACACAATATGTAATAAACTCTGTTCAAAAACTACCTTGTAGACCACGCACGCTGTCGATGTTAATTTCATTCCTAGGAATATGTAGCCGAACCACTGATTGACTGAAAATCAAAGTTCACCAGAACATGACCCCTTATGGAGTTTCGCCAGATCTTTATTCGCAATGAGACAAATAGAGAAGTCGATTGAAGATATGGTTTTAATCAGATTGTCATCCACTATGAATGTTTATCGGTACTCCTACAGATGAAGGATCTAAGCTCGCTTATAGACGGGAAGTGCCCGGAGTACTTATGTTGATATCGTCTAACATATTTTTGGTACTAACATATTCTTCCATAAACGTCTTGTGTGGATATTGTCATGACCTTGCGTCTTTAGAAACCTGTTGATCATTGTTTTCTATATGGAGGATTATTTATAATTTTCTAAATGTATGTCCATCTGATTGAACTGCTTTTGCAATGAGTGGGAATGTGGACGCTAGTAAGCTGGTTAACCACACCAGTTGAGTCAGGTTTAAAAGTTTAAGTCGATATTGTAACTGCATTGCAATTCAATGTTTTTTGAATGCTTATTTTGTGGTGTTTATTTGAATATTATCATTTTCTATGTACATGTCCTTTGTGATTTGTGTCATACAGCATTGTCAAATGTTTTCTGTCGTCTCTTTTCTGCATTTAATTCTATTAAAACATCAAATGAACGTTAACGTTAACATAAGTGGACATAGGGGGTTCGACCATACGGGAATGGATACAAACGGGAAAGTAAAAAATCTGTGAGCTTTTATTTCACAGAGGGTACTTCGTAGTAGATCATATTTCTGAAGTATTCTCTGTACGTGCCTCCCATAAACGTAAGTTCACGCCTTGTCTGTTATGTATCTGTAATATTATAAAATCTTCTATTGTATATTTTCAGTTTACGAAGAATGGCGGAAAGTCACCTCTTTCAGAGAGCAACACCCTGCGACAGCGAGTCATGTGAGAATCCTGCACAATACCAATGTCTGAACTGTGAAGACGCCTTGTGTAATACATGCAAGGAGAAACATGACAAGAGAAAGAAGAACCACAAGATTGTAAGGTATTCAGAAAGAAAGAAAATAGAGTGCGTGAAACATAACAAACATATTATTTACTGGTGTATAGCTTGTGAGGAAATGTGCTGCGCATTTTGTGCCATAAAGGAACACAGTGGACACGACATGGACGTTATTGAAAATGCAATCTACACAGCGAAGAACAATCTAACAAAATTCTTGCATGGGCCCTTTCAAGAATATCTGACAAAATGGGAAAACCTCATGCACGAAGCGGAACAGCTGACGACTGAGTACACAGCCAGTGTCCAAAAGATCGACCAGGAGTTAATATTGCATGCTGCTCGTATCCACGAAGCTGTAGATAAGAGCTTAGCTAAAATACGAAGCGAACTCAGAGAAATAAGCAAAATTCCAGAAACGGCACTTCAAGCACAACAGAAAAGAATGCAAGACAGGTATGAGCAATTCAAAACAGACATTGAACATTTAGAGGAACTTCTACAAGATGACGATCTCAATATATTAGAATACAAACTGGACATCGCTGATATAATAGATCATCCTACCCTAACCAGACAGTCACTTCCAAATTACACTCCTGGTCAAATTGATGATCAAATTTTTATGATCTTGATAGGAAACCTGAATACAACAGAACAATATGTAAACCAGCAGAAATCAACTGATACATCAAATGTACAGATATTACAACACTCATCTCAGCTCCCTACAACAATAGCCACGCCAGTAGTAGTATCATCATTCTATTCTGGTTGTTTATATCTATTCATCGCTTGTACCACGTCATCAGGTCAGGCCTGGGTACAGGTTAGAAATCTATGCACGATATTTAGGAACGTGATCACCTGGAATGTTAGAAGTCGTCTTTTACAGCTGATGAACCGTAATGGCACCGTTCAGAAGAAAATCGAAACTGACTTCTTTTGTAATGATTTCACCGTCATTCCACAAGGAGACATTCTTTTCACTGACAAGGACAATTCTCGTATTGCAGTAAAAAAAGCATCGTCAAAGAGAATCCAAACGTTATTTGATACCAGGTGTGTGCCATTTGGAATCTGCTGTCTTCGAAACGGTGATATCTTCGTGACATCCAATAGCGAAAATGGGCACCGAGTCATCAAGTACAGTAGCGAAGGCGCCATTATACATGAATTTCCTGCAAACTTTTTTCCAATCCAGAAAGAGTAGCCGTGAATAAGGTCAACGAGGATCTGTACGTATGTGACACAGGTAAAAAACATCTGTTGGTATTTTCGAAAGATCTCAAATTACAATATGAGTATATAGGATCCGATGACTCATCATTCGACCCGCAGGACGTTAGTACCGATAACCTTGGCCGCATCTTTGTCACGGACATGATAAACAACAGAATACACGTATTGGACAAAGACGGTAAGTTCCTTCAGTTCATATAACCTACTGGATTGAATGGGCCATGTCACATTGATGTAGACAGCGAAGGCTATGTATGGATCGGGGAGATGGAAAGCACACACGTGAAAATAGTGAAATACTGAAGACTAACCGCGTAGTACAGGGCTTGGCGTAAATCTTCCAACACTAAACAAGATGTGTAAAGTTTAGAATGTCTATCATATCAAACCTCTTCTAAACATTTTACAGAAACATTAAACCGGTCAACATTAATATACCGAAGTTGTGTAATATGAATTGATATCAAGGAGATTGAACAACCTTACAGTGAATGTGATATAAATGCCATTAAACGCACATAACTCTTATCTGAAAGTGATATGAGTAACATTAAACGAATATAACAGTGTTATCGGAGTGTGGTATGAATGCTATTAAACTAACATAACAGTGTAATATGAATGCTATTAAACCAACATAAGTGTTATCGGCAAGAGATATGAATGCCATTAAACCAACCTAACAGTGTTATTTGCATGTGATAAAGGCGTTTGGCCAATACAGTCTGTATTGGATATTAATAACATTTTGGATACTGGTTTCTGTAGCCAAGAGTCGATAATTTAGAAGTGATTTGTCCGTTCTTAAAACTAACGAATTCAACTATCCAATTAAGAAATGACTGTAAAAATGCTCTGTCTATCGATTAAAGACAAACCCGAGGCACAAACTATATGATCCGCGAAGCGGTATAGATTGCGGTAATATCCTTTTTTTTTATTTGAACCAGGGGTTCGCTTAACCAGTGGACTTAACAAAAATATAGTCTAGGGACATCGCCGTCGAACCAGGGGATCGCAAACCATTACGTTTATTGTAAATATCAGTATGAGTATATTTGTCAATGATTAAAATATTTATGTCGAAATATTTGATTCCTTAAATTAAATTCATAATGTTTGTTTTATTGAAGTTCAGATGAACAATTGTCATAGAAAAAGTCTTTCTTGGTCAGTGATATCAAATGTCGAAGTGTTATATTTGTCTTCAACATACAGATGAGGTTAAAGCGTTTAGATTTTTATAGAACAAAGAAGCGATCTGCGAATAATGGAACAGAATGTGTGTTCGTTGAATGCCTAATAACGTTTTGGTAAATATCGCCGTTAAATTGCACAACCTTAGTTACCTATTGGTCCTGACAATCTACAAAAGGAGCTCAGTGGCATACGAGCAGCATATGGTTGACTTATGTTGATGTCGTTTAAGATATTTTTGATACTTGCATATTATTCGATAAAAAGTTCCTGTTCAAATTTTCATGACCATTTGCTTTGAGAAACCTATTGACCCTTGTTCTGTATATGGAAGAAAAAAGAGGAGTTACCGGTTCAGTTATGTGGCAGAAGTCACCATGGAGCTATACAATACATGAAAATAAATAATATAATAGAACATTTAACACATTACAAAATATTTGATTGTAGTGCAATTACGATACCGACTTAGGACGGTCATTTAATTTGACAAAAGCCAAACAAATGATGTGGTTAACCAGTTTACGGGCCCACCTTCCCACTCACCGTAACAGCAGAACAATCAAAAGACAAATGGAAGATTATTTATAAAATTTTTAATGTGTGTCCTTTGATTGTGCTGGATTTGGCTGTAGCTGGGAAGTGGGGCATCTGTAAACCGATTAACCACTCCAGTTGATTGCCCTCTTTTATGGACCTAATACTAATGACTACAATCAAGTTTTATGTGAATTTCCTTGGTGATTTGTGTCATAATATTGCTTGATCAGATGTCTTCTGTCTTCTCGTTGTGGAGGGTCATGATATTTTTTTTCATGATGTGGTGAGTGTGAATGTGGGCTATTAGGCCACTTAAGGACGCTAATTGAATTTTGCTCATTTGTACAACCTACATGTATGTCAGTTCGGTGTTATGATGACAATTATAACAGATGCCTTACATTTTCTTTCCTCATTATACTTAATTTTTTCATTCTGCTATAGATGTCCGCATTGGTCGGCGTCGTGAAACCTGGTGTCCTTTCGCAAGACAATAATGGAAGTGTTAGTATCACATAACTCAGTGCATGTTCAAATCTTCAATTTTCATTCAATAAATGTTACTATTTATGACATAAAATGTCGTAGGTGTTATAGAAGTTTAAATCTTTTAAAATAAACAAATATCAAAGACAACAATTGAGATTTAAATGATAAGTATACAAAGTAGAAAGATCACATGAGAACTTGACAACATAAAAAAGGACTACATGTATGCATGGGTCATATAAGAAAATTCCCAATAAAACAAGTACTTTTTAGATGTTAATTTCTTTAACGTACTTCAATATTTTCTTACACAGAAAGTTTCTTTCATTCCAGAGAAAATAAATATGTGGTGCATATACTTTTAATGCATAACAAAATATCAGTGAAAATACCGATTTCTTTTATTTTCATCAAAACCTGAATACAAAAGTGAAGCATTTATCCGTTCAAGCCAGTGAAAATTGTGACATTATGATAAGGAAAAAAAGTTTATAATCCCATTCATATATAAAACATGTAAATATATTCTAACAGCCTTAAGCTTCTCTTGCTATTTATGAAAAGCAATCGCACTCATATTCTTTCCATTATATTATTATGCCTTTTAACAATAGCACTAGTCATTAAACTGTTAGAACGACAAGAAATACCGTATGTGATTACAGATGTAATTCTTAGTCATAATTGTGTACAATTCTCTTGGTTTTCGAAAGTACTTATTGAGGAGGACACAGGTATAGATTCAGTGTTGCATTTTAAGGCAAATCTCAAACTTACTGCATTCCTACGGTGTGGAGAACTTCAGTTGTAAATTTAGGTTGTTTACGCTAAAATCCTTTACAAGCCTAAGCTTTCGTTTTCATATTTCCTCTTCGATGTTTCTGATGTTATTGTACACGAAGGCGCGTCTCGTATATAGTTTTGTCTCGTGATTGGCTGCTTAGTTTTAATTTGACCATGAAACAATTCACAGAAATTTTTATTTGATCATCGCAATGTTCGCAAATAAGCTGCAGTGGCCCAGTTGATGTTGTTCTCGGCTCTTGGCCGAGAGGTCCCTCGTTCAACTCCTGCCGTGGAGGCACCGCTTTCCTCTCTTTCGAATGTCTTTCAGGAACTTTTGAGGAAGTTGACACTGGTTTTCCAACGCACAATAACGTGGTTGTTTATTTACTTTGAGAGCGTATACGAAGAAACAAAATATCCTGTTCTTCTGTACACTCATCCGTACTACCACCCATGAATAGGTTAAAACATTTAAAATTCCAAAGCTTTCAACAATTCCGTAAAGGAGATGCATTCAAGGAAATTGTTGGCTGACTTTCTGTCTTGGTATGTTTGGTAATAGTCAAGCCCTTTTAGTTTTACCTTACATCGCACAAGGGTGTTCCCTTTATGGATATATCAATACAAGCATGCAGTTATGTTGTTTGAGGGGTACATGTACGAGACTTTCGTCTATTATGTATCCTCAATGTCGGATCAGGAGATAACACAAAATGTACATATATATATGTATGTATGTATGTATATTCATAACAATAAGAGAGTGTCATCATTAAGCAGTTTTTCAAATACATGTTTCGTTTTATTATTCGTCAAAATTAAAGATGATACGAAAGTTTAGTTTTGTTTGGTTGCAGTCAAAAGATCTGTTTCACTACGATTCTACGCAGAAGTTTTGTAACCCATGTGTTGTTTTTTTTTTTTCAAATTGGGAAAATTCAAGGCAAGTACCCTATTAGATTCATAAAGCGTGTGCGAATTTTAAAACCCAGTGCTCTTTCTGGTCACCTCAACGCTGCAATTACTTATAAAGAGGTAAAGTCGAACCCTACAGATACGTTGACAAGTAAAATACTATTGAGTCTGAATGAGCATAAGAGATTACAGTTGTAAGTTTGTTTAGAAATGTCCATGTCCTCATAATGAATAACAAACCTCGTTCCGACTACAAGTGGATGACTGAACTGGACAGGACAAAAGTGCTTGACTATTACCAAACATACCAAGACAGAAAGTCAGCCAACAATTTCCTTGAATGCATCTCCTTTAACATCAGAAACATCGAGGAGGAAATATAAAAACGAAAGCTTAGGCTGGTAAAGGATTTTAGAGGTAAAAAGTAAAGAGAGAAGAAGCGTAAGCAACCTAAAATTTACAATTGAAGTTCTCCACACCGTAGGAATGCAGTAAGTTTGAGAATTGGCTTTAAATTTAACAAAAAAATCTATACCTGTGTCTTCCTCAATAAGTACTTTCGAATTCCTCATACATATATATTGCAGGACATTTTAGCTATAGAAAATATGTTTCGACACTATCGTATTTCTTATCTATATCAAATTATACTATATTATATCTATTGCCAGTCATATAATGTTTCTTAAACAAGGCATCGTGCAGACAACATTTGGAACTGTTTTAATAAATATTAATATTAATAAACATTCATTGACAGCTTTAAAATCTGGTGTTTGTTGTTTGAGTGAGAACCCCAGGTAAAATCCCATAGGCAGTAAGTCGATTGTGAATTACAATATATATATATAGAATATATGTAAGAATATTCTATTAATCGAGGATGATGAATATTATTTTAATCCAGACTTTAACTGAAAGCGGATGTATGGCTACCCATTTATTCACACTGTCTTCTGTATTATAAACCTGTGGAGCCTTCCCAACCCTGTCTACACATTGAGTTTAGTGACGGTTATCATCAGCTTTCTCACATATAATACAGATGTGATTTATTCTGGAATCACTGCTTGCTGCATTTTCTAACTGAACTATAATAATATATAATAATAATATAATAATGACTGAAGAATGAATAATATAATTAATTGTCATTAGTACCCTTAAAATGATTTTGACGAAAACACTTTGGCAAATTATTAAAGAATAAAATCAAAATTCATTTTTCTATACCCTTGGGCTTGGTAATATCCTGAATTTGCTTTCTATGTGTCAAAAGTCTTTTCGAAATTGATTGATCAAGCAAACATTTCACCACCAAAAATTTCTCTGTACAATAAATATTAGCATCATTTCATTAACCAGGTCGTTCACAGTTCCATTCAGTATAAATTCATTTTGCGTTTTGGATACATGTTATTAGAGTTTTTAGAGATCAAAGTCTTTGATAATACTGACACTGTTCCCGTCTCACCGTTTGCTGCCATCAGTATTGAATATATTATCTAACAGCAGTTTCCGCATGCGAATAGACAAAACTGTATCTGTAGGCTATAGATCACGTTTGTTGAAGGATAATACATGAATGATTCTCGGCATACAATTGACCCGTTCATAATGCTCTTGTTCAAAATATCTTTATCGGAATCAACGAGATTATTTTTTGCATCACTTTAGCAATACAGTACAATACCCACCAACATACCATATCTTGCCTTGACTAGTTACATTTGCCTGTTTTTGCTCCTTGTTTGTGTCTGCAGGTTTGAAGAATTCATCTTTAAGCCTAAGTTGGAATTTACTTACTGTACATGATTTTAAAGAATATATTAGCCATGAAGTTTTGAGACTCATATTTTATTTATGATAGGATATGGTGAAAATATTGTTGAACTATATTATAATCTCTGGACAAAGGCCATGATGAAGGGCATAAAAACGTAAGTCTTTTGGTAAGTGGGAAAAGTATTAAGACAGTAGCGCAAGAAATATGCAACGGTAATACACAAGAAAACGAGAAATTCTGATAGACATTGGAAATAATGCAAAAGGGTGAACAAAAGAGAAAACGTTTTAAATCTGGAAATGAAGATATCAATGAATTAAGATGGAAATGGTTTCAAGAAGCTGTTACTCGAGGGATAAACGTTAAAGGGCCAATAGTGAGGAAATGTAAATAAATCAAAATATTTATTTATATTGTCAAAACCATAATTGGATACTCCTTTAATCACAATCATTACTGAAATACATTATGTATTTATTTTATACGCGAAGACGTAACAAATGAATGTATCAGATCATGTGTGTCGGAGTGGTCAGCGATGAAATTTACTTGCTGGCAGTGCAGATAGCCGATAACGAATTTAAGAAGGTGTGAAAAAGTACATGTGTCCAATAAGTGGTGCGGAAAGGCGAATATGCCGTTATAAAGAATACAAATAGGAGCATGTACGTTTCTTTTCCATCGGTACCTGAATATGCCGGTATATCGAGTGCCGGTGTAACGAGAGTTGACTGTATTACAGAATGATACATTTAGTGGTACTTTTTATGAAATATTTAGTTCCAAATAAATCAATTGTACATGTAATATATGTAATAAAACATTTTAGTACAATGAATTATCAATCGTTATTAAGACAAGCGTGACACTAAATTTGGAATTTCGGCGAGATACAGTGTATGTGAATGGCTATAGAATTTGCCAGCCCTCTGTATAAAGGACACCTCTCAAAAAACGACATTTCATTAATTTCACCTTGGTGTTCTTTATAGACAGGATCGACTGTATGATATGACAATCAGAAGGTTATGAAATTACGCTGAAATGGAATATAACGTGATATTTCATAGATTTAAAATATTAATACAAGATAACCTTTACTATTCCTGCATAGGTCATAAAATGTGTTTCAATTTTCCCGACTCTTCTGCTACAAGACGCGTTCTAAACACACTCAACAAGTGCGCTTGGATATATTTTCAGCGTTTCAACTTAGAATCGTTATAGATACTAATATATCATTGATAAAAATAGAAAATGTAGGAGATTCTCATTTGGATTTACATGTTAAAAGAAGACTTCAGTATACATGTTTATTATTAGCATTATCATTATTATGGTTGTTATAATAATAATTAATAATAATAATTATTATTATTATTTGCATTCAAACAAAGACAATGAAATGTTTACGATACCCATCGGAAGTCATATAAAAATCTATAATGCAGGACAGAATAGATCGTCAAGACAGTAACGGAGGAGTAAGCGTTCCCTATGTTTGCAATCAAAAATTATAGTGATGTTAAGTTGTAACAGAATAACCGTAGTTATATACCTTAAACCCATAATAAATTTAAATGGTGTAATACTGTATTACCATATCAAAACTATATATCAAATAACAGACATGTCTGCCGGCGATGTCCGGTAGATTCTTTGCATGTCCTATAGCTTCTGAACCTATACTCATTTTTATGGTACTGAACATGATTTTATTATTGATTCTGTTTAAATATATGAATGTAGACAGTTACCATTCGAATGTTCTGGATTTAAGACTTTTCTAATAAATACAGAACATATATACCTTTCAATTTTCCTGACTAAGGTTCTGAGCAACTTAGTGGCCAGTCGTTTGGCCCTTGGAATAAAACAGTCGTATAGAGAACGGGCTCTCGTGTACCTTATAAGTTGAGATATAAAAACTCCATAGGCAGGTGAGGACGGGATATTGCTGCAAAGAAACGAAAAGTTGGTTATTTGGAAGTTAAAATCGTCACGTTTGTCATACAGAGAGGTGTTCAAATGACCATTATTGTCGAAAATTAAAAATACATCCAGATACGAAGCGGAATTATTGCTCTCGGTTGTCTCTTTTATCTCAAGTTCATGGGGATAGATTTCATGTATGTAATCCTTAAAGTTAGGATTATTGATTGGCAATACGTCGTCTATATATCTATACGTAAAATTAAACTGAGATGCAAGGCTTTTTCTGCCTGTGGAGAGCATGTTTTGAATAAATTCTGCCTCGTACGAATATAAGAAAATGTCAGCAAGAAGAGGGGCACAGTTAGTTCCCATGAGAATGCCAATGATTTGCTGAAAAATATTTCCTCCAAACACCACGAAAATATTGTCTATTAAAATTCCAGCATTTTGACGATTTGATCTTCGGTATACTTGTGTTTTGCATCAGAGTGTTCTTTTACAAAATATGTATCTTCCCGCCCAGTGACAAGATATTTATATCTACAATTTCCATTTTTATGGAAAAAAGAATTTCGAATAATTGTAGCAAGTCTGTCTTTGAGCTTTTGATGCGGAATTGTAGTGTAGAGCGTGGAGAAGTCAAAACATTTGATGCTGAAAATATTAATAAATTTCGGAGATTTTAGATTCTCTAAACGTTCTTTAGAATTCTTGAAGATCCACAACTGATTTATTCCGCTTCTGGAGTATGCGGTATCACAGTAAATTTGAAGACCATGCTTGATGTGTGTCAATATCTTCGTTAGCAATATGGATAGAGGTTTGGTGGTACACTTGGAAGAACCAGCAATGAAACAATGTTTGTAAGGGGTTTTGTGCATTTTTGGAATCCAATAAATATAAGGTAATTCAAGATCAGAGTTTGTCGTGGTAATTCCAAAAGACCCGAGGATAGATTTGTGGTTTTGAAGTATTTCAGAAATAGATAAATTTGTTTGTGTGTATGTTGGATTTCCAGGTGCAGAGTGTAATCCAAGTTCCTCTAACAGAAAATTAATGTAAAATCTTTTGCAAACGATGGTATAATTGTTTGCTGCTTTGTCAGCTGGGACAATAATAAATTGTTCGTGGAGTTCAGAGACTTCTCTGGCTACATCAGGGTCATTAAATATAGACTCGTATCTGGTTCTTACCGAATGCCTGAGACGCCCTATTCTTCTTTTGAGTAGTTCTCCGATGGATTTCATCCACTCGGAGAGAGTGTCAGGATCCACTTCTTCCCTTTTGACCATCTCCTGGCATATTCCTCGCATGCATCCATAATAATTTGGAAATTTTCACGCAATGTGAACGAACGGGACTCTCCAAAGAATCTATCTAAGGACAGAGCTATGCATGAGGGAGATACTCCTGAGTTTTAAAGTGATTTGCATAATTTCTAATTTAATGTTTCTCTGCATTGAAGTATTGTATACTTTTTATTTTTCTGTTGTCATATTAAAGAGACTCGGAGCATAGGCACTATATGATTAAACTATCAGAGGAAAGAAGGGTAAGAGTGCAGAGGAAGTCCTTGTGACTCTACAAGAGAGGTACACTTATGAAATTACTGTGGTAGCGAAGACAGGGACGGAATAACAGTCTGAATCAATAGAGATGAATGATGTGTAAGATGAAACATTAGTTATAAAAGGAGAGTGAAGATGATGGACAGCATTGCACTTTTTGCTACAAAATATATTGATGAGTATAACATAATCTTAATCATACTAGAAATTGGACTTAGGATTAAACAATTTACAGAAGAGAGGATAAGTTGGAATGTTGTATCAAAATAATCTACAGTTAATGTTGGCTGATTACACCCAGATAACAATTTCAGAATTCTGTGTATTTCTACAGTACTTTGAAAATAAGAATCACAACACTTCATTTTATATAGATTTTACCTATCTCTGAAATTTTATATTATCTCATCAGTGATTATCAACAGGAAATTTACCACAACTTCTTCGACTACACGAATTTTTCTAGTTCATTCTGAGAAACGCTAAATGAAATTCATGTATCAAAAATTATTAGATGTACTTTTTCCATTGTTTTATATATGGTGTCCAGTTTAAATATCTGTTACATTTCTACTCGAGTTAGCTTTATTTTCCCAGTGAATGGTCGGGGTCCATTATATTCTGTAACATCACCAAAGATGCTTTCTTCATTTAATGAATGTACTTGCAATTGTGCAATGGTTGTACTGTTTTGTATATCAATTTCTTCAGTTGAATATTCGCTTTGCACGTCATCGTCATTTCTCGTCGATTCAGCATTATCTTCAGTTGGATTTACATTTGGTGTGCTTCCGATATTCTCTGTTTGATTTCCTGCAGGTACATTGCCATTCCTCGATACATCTTGATTTATAAGTGATTGGTCAGGAACTCTGTTTTAGAGTTAAGACATACTACATTAAATTTGTATATAATCTTCTTTCGCTCTGCGTAGAGTTTCATCGTTATTCTTAACTTTATAAAAGGGGAATATTTAAAATTTCCCTCTCCCGCATTCCTCAAAGTGCTTTGAGCGCAAGGGGGTGGGGGTTTCCTTATAGAGGGCTCTTTAATTTGCTAGGTGCCCGGGAGAATTAAGCCTCTCCTAATGACTAACCACACCTGTCATGAAACAATTATGATTCAACACAGTATAAAACAATACCGTTTAGAAAGTGTTACTGCCATATAGCATGAGTAAAAGATATAAAAGAAAGAATCATTTCTTTTAATTCTTTCTACTTTTTTCATACTATCCGAGCCCTTGGGGATGGTTTCCATCACTAGTGCTCACATGTAGTTATCTTTTTATTTATTTATGCATAAAGTTATCAATTTTTATGTCAATTCGTACAAGGGATTAACTTCGAATTTCATATAAATGTTTTGACATTCATGTGGAGTTATTTTTTTCAAAACATATAGGGATCATTATGTCACATGTCTGTCATTTTGTCACAATTATACATTTGTAGCATCGATTACTTTATATGCATTATATATCCATCACCCTTACAGAGATCATCGTCATAAAAGAAAAAAGAGGAGTTACCGGCTCAGTTATGTGGCAGAAGTCACCATAGAGCTATACAATACATGAATATAAATAATATACTAGAACATATATCACATTACAAAAATATTTGATTGTAGTGCAATTACGATACCGACTTAGGACGGTCATTTAATTTGACAAAAGCCAAACAAATGGTGTGGTTAACCGGTTTACGGGCCCACCTTCCCACTCACCGTAACAGCAGAACAATCAAAGGACGTACATTTAAAAATTTATAAATAATCCTCCACGTAAAGAACAAGGGTCAACAGGTATCGCATATTGAGAGGTAATTAAAATATAAACACGTAAGGTATTGTAAAATACATAATGATATAAAAATACATGCGACATCAACATGATAAACCGTGCTCTGCCAGTCTGAAAGCGAGCTAAGACCCTAGATCTGTAGGAGTCCCGACTAACAGTCAGAGGGGACGAGGTTCAGGACCATGTCTCCTCTGAAAGAGGTTTGGACAAGGCCCGTCATATAGTCCCCACCGTCCTGTTAGTCAGCGTGCAACGTTCAAGTAAACGTCTGCATAAGGCTGTAGAGGGGCCAAATACAAGACCTATAGTCTTTTTGATGATCTCAATATCATAATGAAACTTAATACTCATTGATGTTAAAGGTCGCTTTCCGTGTCAAGGTTACATACTTTATACAGCAAGAGCCATGTGTTTTCTTGAAGGGTTTACTGTCGACCTTTGAGATGACCCCTACTCATTATTTTAAATGTTCAGTTCAAAACAATCAAAGGGCACACACTTAAAAATTTATAAAAAATCCTCCACATAGAGAACAAGGATAAACAGGTTTCTCAAGAAGAGAGGTTATATATATTGTATTAGACACGAATCGTTTTTAGAATAATACATGTATGTTGCTATTAAAATATGGAAGTCGATATCAACATAAGTAAACCGCGCTCTGCCCGTCTGTAAGCGAAATCAGATCCTTGATCATTAGGAGTCCCGACGAGGATCAGGAACTTTTCTCCTCTGAAAAGATTTGGACAAGGCCCGTCATAGAGTCCCTACCGCCTGTTAGTCAGTGTGCAACGCTCAAGCAAAAGTCTGCATTGGATTGTAGAGGGATCCAATACCAGACATGTGTTCTTAGCGTTGATTTTCGAAGTCTATGAATACTCATAGACCTCCATCTTAAAAATGACATTTTAGGTAGCCCTCAAAATTTATCACGGCGAAAGAGTTTGGTATACATCTTTTGAAATGATCATCAAGGAATTAATATACAGTAATAAAATCATTGAATTATCTATTGCAGTTTTTGTGCTATGTAATCGAATTGGGCCTTAAACAAGAGTATTTTGTTATGAGTGCATATGATTGTATAGATATTAAGTTGCCAAAATAATGCACCGTAAAATATCAACAAGAACAAATTAAAACCAGAAAGGAAAGTGAAATAGCGTTATTCTGCTTAATCTTACTCAATATTATGACGATTACCTTACCGATGGTAATACTTGGAGACTACATATATAAGTACTGCAACGCCTATAAATACGGTTACCGGAACAACGATAGCAGCTGTAAGATTTAAATTCGAAGTTCTTGCATCTTGGTCTGTATTGTATGTTCCATTGTCTATCATATCCCTGACGTCGTGTGGCGTAGTTTCCACAGCCGTGGGGTCTTGTCCTGCATTGTATGTTCCATTGTCACTTGCATTCTTGACATCGTGTGGCGTAGTTTGCCCACTTGAGGGATTTTGGCCTGCATTGTATGTCGTTACATTCTCTGTTGCGTTTATGACGTCGTGCGTCGTAGGTTTTACAACAGGGTACAGTAAATCTGGAGATGTCGATATCAATTCCCCTAAAGAGGTACGTTGTGATAAGTGTTGCTGCGAAGTATGACTTATACTTTGTGTAACTGAGGAATAATTTGGAAATCCTGTTTGAAATAGACATATATTGATCACATACATCTGGAAAAGCTTAACTCACACGTGACATTCATGTTATATCGTGATATACCTGTATTAAATTGAATCTATAATGTTAACGATTAAAACACTAAGGGGTATTTCCCTAGTGTATACTCTGTTTTTGATTAGTTTTGGCTACTAATTTAAGTTTAATTCGGTAATTAACTCTTAAAGTATTTATGGATTTTCACAGCGTTGACTGCACATATGGTGCAAGAGATTAAATATATTTTTATACATATTATATCAAAACATGAAACTTGTAAATAAACAAAAACAAACATAAAACAAAGAGCAAAATAAATAATAACAAAAATGTTATTGCGTCTATTAATGAAGTTAAATATGTATTTACCTAAACATAGTCTAATATCAAGAGGTGCTTGAAGAAACTGTTTATAGAAATTATAAATATAAAACGTTGTACACTTTATCCTATATATCTCCAGATAGGAGTTGCGTCCAAAGATTACATTAAATCTGGAAGTGTTATCTGTAAGAAAAAGAAATGATTTTCAATTAAATATCTATTACTAGTGTCTCATTCATTATTCTGTATATTGATAAATGTGGATATTCGGTAAACTGACGGAAAGCGTATAAAATGGCCGCTCCCCCCCCCCTTTTTTTGAAAATATCTTAGATATATCACTGTGGTCCATTGAAGTTAAAGACTGCATTTGTGCAATCATCTCACTATGTTTATTCCTATTAACTAATAGAAGATGTTACACGTGTGAGTATTATACCTTACTTGTAAATATGTACTGTATTTCTATATAATAACGAATGAGAGACGGAATCTGTGTCAAAGGAAGATAAAAGATATTGAGCAGTCATAGTGAAACAAGGAGACAAAATGGGTCAGGTCATTTATCGAGCAGAGAAAGTGTGAGAATAATGGCATAAATTAATTAGTGTGTAAGGAATGAGAAGAATGAATTAAAGAAATATGGGAATGTTTACAAAGCTGCTAAAGAAAGGAACGAAAGATTAGAAGTACAATGTTCAGTTTGATATACGTGGCATTGACCTCTTCTATGCAATTCTACAGAATTTAAAAGTATTATGTAACAACAAATCAAGGGAATCATATTAATCACAAGTAAAAGTTTATTTACCATGCATGATAAATCGAGAATTATCAATCATATTACAATAATGACATTGCAACAATTTACTTACTTTTGTTTTTCTAATTTTTACATATACTCTTTTTTTAAAGATATTTATAATATCTATTTACCTACTTTTGTATCACCTTACTGCAATATATAGTAATGGTTAATATTTTGATTGAATACAAAGTTTTTGCTCCCTCTCCAAAAAAATGATAATTCATAATTGTCATGTTTGCTTCATTTACTGCATTTCTTGTTGTAATTGCATATCAGTGTATTGATAATTTTGGGCAAATGACAACGGATGAAAAAAGGCAGTTTCTAAACTCCTTGTGAAATTTGAACCAAATATGTGACATAGCAGGCCCAGATGAAATGCTACACCCATGCCCTTAAAGTTACTAGTCTGCCAGGTAGAAACTGCTAGTTTTCAAATTTGCTCTAAAACTTTCAAAACGATTGTATATATATTATTTCAGGTGAGTACCCGTAAACCGGTTAACCACACCAAATGAGTGACGTTTGTTACCTTAACTGACCGTCCTAAGTCGGTATCGTAACCGCAGCACAAATTAATATTTTTGTAATCTCTGTTCGTGTTATTCTACAATAATCATTTTATACATGTATACAGGTCCTTGGTGATTTGTGACATACAGCTTTGTCAGGTGTCTTCTGTTTTCTCTCATAATGATTCATCCTTGTCAAATGACTAAATTTATTGTGTAATGCAAGTTATACACAAAATAAAAGTAGGATTTTGAAGACATTGAGTAAAGAGAAGATACGCATGATCCCATACAATAATGTTGTTGCTTTGACTAAACAACTTTATGTGAGATGCCTTGTAGAAGAAATACATGGCAAAATTGAACCTTTCCATGGAAAGATAAAATAAAAATGTTAAGAACTTATGTGGTAAATATATCAACTTTTCCAAAGTAATTTTAAGATAACTCTGTAATCATAGCTTTCTCGGTGTTTTTTAATTCCACGAGATATGGTTTACCTTTCGGTACTTCTTCGTTTTTTACTTTATTTACCTAACAGCTTGCAAATTGTGCTATAAAAATATTACACTGTAGCAAATTTCCTAAAGCCAGGGCACCGAAGTTTGAATCTGGGAATGTCTGTTACATTTAATCCTGCTTAATTAAATTAATTGAAGTTCCAACATATTTCATTGGTTAACATTCTTAGTTTTGAGGTTGTCATGTGAGTATGATATGACTATGTGAGGTTTTCAATCATTGATACGAGACGAATGCATGCCTATACAAATATTTTATGAGTATGTGAGGTGTTCAATAATTGGTACGCGACGAATGCATGCCTAACAAATATTATCTGTCAAAGAATGTTCAAAGAAATACATACGAGTAAATATACGGTCTAGAGTATATATATTTAATACGAATTATTCTAATTTAAACAGAAATAACTGTGCGTCACATTTCAATGTTATTCCTTCATTTTTCATAATTTAAAGAAATATAACCCCCCCCCTTAAATACGTCCTATAAAATATGTACATTATCCCTTTTTAGATTCCTAACCCAAATCACATTTTTCAAATGCTGCTATATATACAACCTGCATTCATTTTCTTTTATATCACATTATGATCAACAATTAGCTTTCAAAGACTACCCTATCTTATGACAGTAAATGTTGGACCAGACGCAGGTAGTCGATGTAGAGGCGTGGAAAAAGTAAATACTTATCAAGCATTTTCTGCAATTTATTTCGGAATTCTTGTTCTAAAAATATTTCGTCTCAGTCATTTTCATTCCCTATGCACTCAAATTTTATCTTTAACGGGGGACGGACGTTTTATCTTCGATAGCTTTGTCTGCATCATCATTGCTGTTGTTATTATTGAAAGAAAGGTCACCTAGCATGTCATGAGCCCTTTCCATCAACATTTGTTACTTTTCGACCAACTTCATCCTACGCCAATGCGTAAGTGTGCTTACGTACATTCTTAATTCAACAAAATGTGTGTTTCATCAACGGGGTAAGTGTGTGCGTACTTAAGGATCATACAGACTAGCGAGTTAACTAACTTTACACAGGAGAAATACATGCATGAATATATTGAAATATTACTTTTCACAAGTCCAAGTGTATTTCTTACAGATGTGTAACCTGAAAGACATTTGTTTTGTAACAGGAGCTTACATTTACATCTACACACTATGCACTTGTAAACATGTAGTTACGTCATGGAGCTTACATTTACATCTACACAAGATGAATTTGTGACACCATGGAATCTCATAGTGGAGAAATCGGACCTAGATTACTTATATCGTAAGTCAAACGTTCAACCATTACACCAAGTTTTATATTAATTAATTCCCCATTACCATATTATAATTGTTATGTTATAGAACAGAATAATCACATAAAATTCACATTAATATATCAAGCATTAATATTCAATATTCTTTTCAGTTCAGTTGGAAAAACTATCACAAAAACGAAGAAATAAAACATTACTTAAATAACATCAATGATTATAAAATTCTGTCTTTATATATATCTATAAGCCGGCGTGGCCTAGTGGTATCGCGCCGGACTCCGAGGCCCCGTGTCGTGGTATGCATGGCACGTTAAAGATCCCTCACTGCTTCGGGTGGGTCCGCGGCAAAGGTCAAAATTTGAATGCCCCGCATCAGGCAGATGCCGTCACCATATACGTGAAATATTCGTAGTGTGACGTAAAACAATAATCAATCTGTATATATGTACAATTTAGGGTGACGATTTTCAGATGTCATATGGGGCGACTGTAAATTTGGAAAATATTATTGTCCACTTTATAACCTAAATGCAGGCATCTGATAACGAATTATGAAATTGTGTTGAGAATGACATGAGGGGCGAAACTGATTTGCACGAGTCGTGTATATATCGTTCATATATTCAAACTGAGATAAAAATACTTACCATAATGGGGTTCGATTTCATGTTTATAACTAGAGTTACAACGTTTTTCTTGTAGATTTTGAAAGGTATTTATCTTTTGAAATGTTAAATTTCCAAATCGGCAAAACTTTCCAAGTGAACATGTAGATAAGTTTACGCTCACTCCGTAAAAAACGTCCCCGTTTCTATTGAACTGTACTATGGGTAAATGATACGTGGTCTGGCAATGATTGTTGGTGTCTGAAAAAAGTATCTAAAGTGATTTAAATGAGGTGACTATTTATATTTTAGTTTGCATTCATTTTTATAGGATGCAGTAAAGTTTCGTACTACTCTTTGATTTGTATTGTCAATTTCTGTATAAAGGACTTTTTATATAGACGTCCATATTAATCAGAATCCAAGTATATTCAACCTTTTAAAAACTAAATATAGTAGATAATAATATAAAGCAATGCAATAATACTGTAGAACCGTACAATAACAAATTGTAGCACACCATACAGTTAGGTGCAGTCTTAACCTTACATAAAGTGCACTTCAAGTTAACTTTATTACTGCTTTTCAAGTTTACTTGACAACAACAGAGTAAACTTGGAATCAAGTTTAGTAGTAAACTTGATACCAAGTTTAGTACTAAACTTAATTCCAAGTTTAGTTTACTTTCTATATACATGTACATTTACTTTATTTTTTCTATTAAAACAATTTTTTATAGAAAATATGCAGTTGTATAGAATTAGACAATTATTTCTATTGTGTTATACGAAATTGGATAATTGTAATAAACAAATGTGAAAAGTAAACTTGGTGTCACGTGATAGTAAACTTGAAGACGGAATTACTTTAAACTTGATATCAAGTGCACTTGACTAAACTTAATGACTGGTTTTCGGGAGGAAAAAATAAACTTGAAGTGCACTTGTAAGGTTAGGACTGCATCCAACTGTATATGTTAATTCAAGAACAAAATTTCGATAAAGCCATTGTTTTACTGAATTTTCTATTGCTGATTTAACGAAGAAAAATCAACATAAGAGCTACCATAAGAGAAAAATACTCGTGGTATGACCAAAAAGAAGGAGAGGATAGTCAGACTTGGCTTTATCACACTAGTCGCCGTAAACATGAAATGTTAAAAATAAACACATAAAAAGATATCACATAATATTTGACAGCAACACAGTTATAGTGCCAATATAGGACGACTGACTGAAGTAAATATCGTTTATTAAGTAGTGTGGTTAACCAATGTACGAGCCCATTATCCACTCGTTATAAAATGAAAAAAAAACACATTCTAAATTTAGAATTTTCAGATTAATCAAGTTGAGAGGTCATAAAAATACTAGGAGTAGCATCATGAAAAAGAATTGTTAATATCAAAAATATAAAATTGACATCACGTGATCTAGCGGTGCTCTGACTGTCTGAAAACGAACACAAGTTCCTGATATGTAGGAGTCCATACTGACAGTTAGAGAAGAAATCAAGGACTTTCTTTTCTCTGTTAAAGTTTTGCGAAGACTTCCTTTTAGTCAGAATGCTTAAGGGAAGGTCTGCATAAGGCTGTAAATGGTTGCAAATACAAGACGAATTGTCTTTGCGATGATTTTAATACAGTCCATGCCAAAGCGTTTTACAACAAAACAATGTCTATTTTCATTTATACTTCTCCTGGATGGAAGTGTTTGTGTCATACTTTTTGTAATTGTTTCATTTCTCTTGGTAAATATTATAAAACTTCAGTTTACAGAAGTAATAAATCGAAATAAAACAATGCATACTTACATTGATCTTTTATGCAAAATGGGAATACAAGATATATTTTAAAAGGCAATAATTTAGCATGCCTAATGATATAATACAAATGAATGTAAAAACCCTACAAAGCAAAATGAAGTAATGACAATTAAAATTATTAAAACGTTTCAATCAATTACCTTGAGTACAGGAAAAAGATATCACCAGGTGCAAAACATATAAACACCTCCAAAAACTCATATTAAAAGCAAAACTCCTACTGAGATAAGTTATATTCATTCTAAATGAAACTTGTTTTCAAGGACAATTATCCACATTGAAAGTGATAAGATAGTGTGTGCACGTTATAATATAGATACACATTAAACAAGGAAGACAAATAACATTGAGCACTCGTACGTAGATGTACATGTATAGATAGTTCGGTAACCAGGATCGTAGTTCTCTTTGTCATAACACACAAGAACGTTCGTCATTCTGTATATTTATTATACACGTACATATGTTGTAGTATTTACTTTTATAATCGAATGTATAGAATACTTTATCCTCCTGAAAACTGTTTACGAGATCGTGCGTCTGCCATTTTTTTTTTTTTCAATTCTTAGGTGAATTATTACTACACTACTACTAGTGTGTTATGAACAAATAGTGTACATACAAGTCCATTATGTATGTCAAAATATATCAAGCAAGTAACAACGTGCGAAATCCCAAGGAATTCTAGCAGTACAATTGATTGAGAATCTGTCCTTCTTTTCAGTGTCTATTGTACTCATAATGACTAAACTCTCAATTGTAATCTTGCACAAAAATGAAAAAAAAAATTACTATATTCCACAAAACTTTCAGAGGGAATTAATGAAAAATAAAATATTTCCCCTTAGAAGTAGAAAGACGGAAAGACAGACAGACCCTGAGTTTTAGCTATTAGAGCATAAAACGACTCATTAGTGACATACAATTTGTAAATTGATATGTTATGGATGTCTCATGCAGTCAAAAGAGTGCTGCTGTAATGTAACAAAATACAATTATAATTTGTCATTGTTATTTCATATGCAACACTTGGACTTGACTTAGTTATTAGTACCTTGAAGATAAACATTGTTATCAACACTGAGAGAGAGAGAGGGGGAGTTACCTTTCTCCACTTTCTTTGTCTCAGTGTTGTCGTATAAGTGTCGTTTGCGAACTCTTCTTTTCGGTTTCTGTGCGTTCTGCAGGTAAGTGGGTAAGGACTATAGTTGATCTGTCTACCATCGACAATATGTTTTGAACAGTTGTATGTCGCCTTGCTCACTTCAGAAATCGTGATATTTTTTTCTGCCACACAAGTTCAGCCATCGCTGACATTTTCCCGACTTTGGAGATAGAATCCAAATGACTCCATGTGCATACATGTACTTGCGATTAGGTGGATTCTTCTATATATATTAATTACAATGGTTTGTTACTGTTCTTAATTGGGGAATAAAATGCTTTCCTTTTATTATGGGGGTTTCTTGGAGTTATGACAGATTGATCGTGACTAAAACGTAAAATTCAATTAGAACCAATGTTCGTTTCCTTTCTACAAAATATAATAAAATCCATATTCCCAACTCTGATTTGAGAATCCATTACTTTGTTGTATCATCTACATTTCAAAGAGAAGACAGAAAATATCTGACTCACATGCACGACAACAAATCATCAAGGACATTCACATAAAACATCATACAACTGATATACACACAGAAAACAACATTACGAAATATTCGATTGTACTGTAGTTACGATACCGAATTAGGACGATCAATTAAGGTAGCAAACGTCGCTCATTTGGTGTAATTAGCCGGTATACGGGTGCCCATCTTCTCGCTCGCCGCAAAAGCAACACAATCAAAGGACACACATTGAAGAATTTATAAATAATATAGGGAACAAGGATCAAGAGGTTTCCAAGACGAGAATTAAAAAATTTCCACACGAAATTATATATGGAATAATATACTAGTATTAACAATATCTTAGGCGACGTCAACATAAGTAAGGCGTGCTCACCCGTCTGTAAGCGAGCTCAGATCCTTGGTTTGTAAGAGTCTCGGCTTACAGTCAGAGGGGACGAGACTGAGGACCTTGTATCCTCTGAAAAGGTTTGGACAAGATCCCGTCATAATTTCCCCACCGTCTTGTTTGTCAACGCGCAACGCTTAATAAAATGGTTAAAGAATTAACTGCTTTTATGCAGCATGTAGTTTCATTGCAGATAGTTCCATCCTCAGATAGACAGGATAAAAATTTTGAAAGGAGGGTCACATGTACACGAGTATTTGCCGGAAAGCAAGTACACATTATATATTAACTTGAAAAGCGGTCACGTGGTCTGCTTTAGCGCACGCACTGGGACAATTCGACTGGACGCACATGTGTTAATTGCGTAACCTCTGGCTAGAAATATGCGTTACTGCGTTCATTCTTGCGTACGCTCAGTGCAATTACTCATTCGTTTGCTGTTTTCCCTGTGCATAGTACAGATGAAGCAAATAAGATCGATCAAATGACATCATTGCAAACGCCGCGATATAGACGGGAATGGCATGTATAGGTACAACGATGCCCTCATGAAGGACTTCATATAACAAAAAGAAATAGCAGATATTATAATACATGGAACAGCAGTTTTTATGAATTTTTGTTTTCAGAAAGTAGTATCAAAATTAATGACACTATTTTCTCTGTAGCTTTATCATAGTTTTTAATCTGATTATTTTTACTTCCATGAACTGTCATTTATACATTCATAAATACGTTCGGACCGATTCCGAATAACACGATCTCAAGAGATCACACTATCAAATCGCATTGTATATATACATTTATATTATTGAATGTTATCAGTGTTCCACCTTTAAATGCTGTCTTCACCGGCATGTTTATAGATAAAAAGATATACATGTAAACATATCGGCCAACGGTGTTTCTGTCACTTCTTCAAACTTTTCAGTTTAATCGCAACAGGAGATAACAAACTTCTTAAAAAGAAGTGCAGTCTGTAAATTGCAACACGATCGCCTGCATTGCGGGCCAAATACTTAGCTACTATACCAAGTTTGCACCCCCTCCCCAATAGCAAGTTTGCAACCCCTCCTTCCCCATTGCAAGTTTGTTGACGGAGAAAATATTTATAATATGTAGAACAATAAAAAGATTGTGTTCATGATATAATAAGGGAACTGACGACGACATTTACATGTATATAATATGATTTTTTCCTGCTCTTTCTCTCGGATTCATGAATAATACACAAATGACAAATGACAAATACAAAAACAATACAACTATATATAAAACACAAGATAACAGATGATATACATGTATGAATATTGGATTCAGCGAAAGAGAAAAATCAAACGGGGATGAACACACATGAAACCTAAATGACTTCATCAGACCATGGCTTATTCATGTATTTCAGCTTTATCTAAATATGCCATACATAATACAATGACAACTGTTGAACTACATCTTACATTAACAAATTTCAAATTTTACCTTAAACAGATTCTGCTCATTAATAAGTTTCCTGGATATTTGTTGTGTGTAAAAACGAATGAAAAGAAGTAAAACCTCTTTACATCTCTATACACGGGGTTTACTCGGCATATATGAATATAAAAATCAGAGATATCGATGCTAAATGCTGGATTCTTGCCCTACCAAAGAAATGATCTCCATTCATAGGGATATTTTATATGCATATTCTCGGAGATATGTGCCATACTGCTTGGTCAGTGCGGAAGGAGAAAGGTGTAAGAAGCATTATCCAGGAACATACACAAACCAATACTTTGAAAGGGTAAGTGAGACCGTTCATTTGATCATTCAAGTTTGAAGAAAACAATTGGTTTGCCATTCACTGATATAAATATATAACCAGTATATTATTGATCAGCATATGAATACTTCTATGAATTGAAATTATAACCTTTGACATTTACAATTAAGATGTATAAGAATTCAATGTTTATTCGCCCAGACGTAAGCAATCTTTATCTATTGCGCACATGTACAAAGTCAACATCATGCTTACTTTAACATTTCGTGACAGAACAAAAAAACCCATCACAATCTTTGACAATGGTTTTCTCTGTAGTGACGGCAGAAACTTAGGGGTCCTAGTCCAGTAAAGATGGTCTTAAATACTTTGGGTTTCCACTTAATCAATGAAGTATTTTATAATTAAAGAGTTGTTTCCAACAGTCTTAGCTCTGTTCATTGATGGGTTATAAAGTTGTCCTTAGACTGAATCTTTTGTCATTATTGTGAAGTCAGTTTAATGATTAATTTGTTTTTCTGTTTCCACAGTCTCGGATTTGAACATTACTGAAGGGACGCATTTTTGAAAAACGCATATTATGCACTAAAATTATACACATATACTTTTTTTAAATTTATTTTTATCTAAATTCATTATCTTTCGGATTTCAAAAATATTTAGCTAGAAATATTGCACTTTACTGTACTTTTGACCCCTGCTGTGTTTATGAAACTGTAACCGAAATATCGGTAGGAGTGTCTGAAAAGAAAATTTGACATAGAGGCAATCTTAATTATAATTCTTCCACAAACTCTATCTTATTACAGAATTTGATTTCTTGAAATAAATAGTTGCTGTCGTTATCTTTCCAGAGTATTCAATGACATTAGTAATTATTTTAGAAATAAGCATTTGCATTTCGTCAACTTTCTATTGTATTCAGTGACATTATTAATTATTTTTTCAAAATAGCAATTAAGAATACTATAAAATACAGTTGTTTTCTTACATTGTAGCGCGTTACTGGGAAAACCTCATATCAAAAAAGAAAACACAGCACAATAATATTAAACCATGCCCTTTAAGTGTGTTCTTTTTGTTTCAGTGTTTACAAAATGCTATCTCACTTTAACGTTTGAAGGATATGACGACATTCTCTACAATGAACAAAGCCAATCTTGTTCATTGAATGGTGTGACTTCAACAAAAATCGCTGCGTATAATTTATTTTCGATGTCTCTCATTGTAGTTTTAGATATTGTCTATGTAAAGGTGTAAGGAGTTCATTACCCAGGGCAATTTAACTGTTCCTGGAGTAAGCAAATTATCAAAATGTAAAATAATCCGCAGAGAATAAAGGTCGAACTCTGGAACTAATTACGGTATACGACATAATTGTCAAGAAATGCAAGTTTATTTCAATGGACGATGTCATTATATATCTTTTCATATCAAAACTAAATTTTGTCGCCAAACTCTGCAAGTAATAAACACTTTTCAATGAACATTGTTAGGTATCATTCTAAATAATACAAATCCGAGTTTTGAAGTGTTGTTTGTAAGTAAATGGCAGTATGTAGGTGCCACACTTTCAAGTAAAGGCAAATCTCGGAGACAAATTACGGTTTATGTTTCTTATTTGATATAATTATCAATAATACATAAGTAGAACAATGTACAATATCGCTATTTGTCATTCCTATGAAAAGACGCAAATTTCTTTCTGTATTTAAGAGAAAATTTTGACATTTACAAACCAAACTCTGACCAAAATTCGCATAGCCATCAGGAGTCGGAACCGTGTTAGTACGGTATTAAGCAATTTTAAATACAATAGTAACTGGTGTCACATTTAGGTATTAAAAAGGCAGGGTTAATCGTATGTTTTCACTTTTTCTACAATTCCTGTGGTGGATTCTGTTATCACATATAGCTTAATATATTTTGTCTGTGTTTCTTTTTCTTCAGATCAATACACCGTTTTATGACGGATCTATGACTGTGAAGATATGGATTATATAATTTTACTCTACATTTGAAAAGGCGAATTCTTATGTCATTTCACCTTGTTAATTGTCATTGTTAGCTAGATTACTAGTTTCGAGGAGTTTTCAAAGATATTAGATCTATATTAATGCACCAATTAGTATATACCAGGTCTCTATCCCTATGCACAATGCATGAATGATTGATGAATATATTTTTCCCTCATTCAAGTTATTCAAGCACGTGCCTAATTGTTACTGCGATCCGGAATGTCTGTTGTACAAATATTGCTGTCTAGAATATATATTAAACAGGACGTCAACATTTAATGGGGTAGAATATAAGAACAGAGATATAGTATTGGCAAATGCATCCCGATGTGAAAACTAGCTCCGGCAGCATGGTGTAGTCGGTGTTTATCTGGTGTCCTCATGTCCCGATGCTTATGGTTAGTTTAACAATGATTTCATATTTCTTTTTTTTTATTATGATCAAAAATGAACAAACAAATCTGCATACATAAATATAAGTGTATCTGAAATGCTGCTGTAAAATTCTGTCAAAAGGAAGCCTTTCTATAATAAATACCAAATATTTAGCTTTAAAACCCCCCGAAACAATAAATGATTAAACACACATACACACACTCACACACACCTATATATACATATATATGCATCAAAAAGTATATGTATATCATAAACCGGTTAACCACACCATTTGTTTGGCTTTTGTCAAATTAAATGACCGTCCTAAGTCGGTATCGTAATTGCACTACAATCAAATATTTTTGTAATGTGATATATGTTCTAGTATATTATTTATATTCATGTATTGTATAGCTCTATGGTGACTTCTGCCACATAACTGAGCCAGTAACTCCTCTTTTTTCTTGGATACACTCTTTTATCTGCAGAGATTCCACGAATGTCAATAGAGTCCGAGACAAGTACTCTAAATATGATTCGTGTGATGGATAAAGATGGCATATCATACACAAACGAAAGTATTGCATATTGCAAAGGAGTGAGAAATGTAACTCACTGGAGTTTGATGTTCCAGTTGACCATTTATCCGTGGATAGTCTTCTTTTTAAGTTATCGCTTTGCTTTCAGTGTAACTCAACGTTGAATGTAAAACCTATTTATTTGTTCACTGACGTGATTTATCGTTATATTGAGGATGTTAAAATTCTAAACTCTCTGATCAATTTTGTAAGCATAAATTATTACGAAAGTCTACATGCATCCAAACTCCAGATTATGATGACTACTTTATCGAAGGAAAACAATTGGACGAATTGTCACAATTCAAATATTTGTTGGGACGCCTACAAATTTTTTATGATTACTCGGAATCAAATTTTTCATTCAAGATTAAGTCTTTGCGTAACAAGTCGGAAATAAAGTGTGACAACTGCAGCTCAGTGGTCTCGGTATGTAATTCATATGTCTGGTTCAGTTTTCAAACTTTCGCAGTATATTGCAAGTTCACCACATGCCTTTACAATTGATCATTAATTTCCAAAGGTCAAATGCAATCAAATTAATATACATTTCAAAATGGCAACAAACACTTCCACCATTCAAAGCAGTTGTGACTTAAAGAAACAAGTGGGAAATCATTCTTTGAGAATTCAGTTTAATCCTTTTATGTGTGCTAATGTTAGTGATATGGTATAATGGTATACAAAGATACATGATCATAATGTTCTTGGACCATTATACTTAGCAATGCTCAAAATTGAAAGAATTGTCATTATTTTTAATATGATCTTCCTTCATCTAGATGCACTTTCTCTATCTCTGTTCCGATTCCAGAGTCACTTCGAAACAGAATGGTTCATTCTGGACCCCCAGGTACTCGTATACAGCGTCCTCCTTGTTTCCAAAATTCTATCAATTATGATTATTCTCTTATTGTGCCAATAGAGGCCATGACTTTTCCAGCTAAAAACACTCTCTCGAATGTTTAAAGAGAAATTGGGTTAAGTTGAACCCAGGTTTTACCAGTGACAATTCGATATTTAAAATCCCCGGGATCATCCTAATAACGAGACAATGATACAAAGACACATCATAGCTGTTTCTCTTTTGATCTTAAGTCAACATTCTAGGGACCCGTTTAGTCAAAACCCTAGACAGTGCCCACTATGTCGCTTAAAAATGATTGAACAGCTCCATAACGTATGACAACTTCTCTGGCTTGGAGGTTTCACCGTCACACACAACAAGAGTGCGAACAGTGTCAATGTTTTTGTCTGTGGTAGCATCCTTAGAACGTGCAGACCATCGTTATTTGCAAGGGTCGCCCTCCCATTTCTACATTCAGTACTATAATAAGGTGACTAATTCTTTAGAGTTTTCATGAAGCCCCCACGAATTTCCTCGGGAGTCATTCCTTCCTTACACAGATACTCCTTCTCTTTTCTAACTTCAGTTTTCTCCAGTTCGGCGGTTTGACTAACAATTCAACTTTAAATAGCATATAGTAATCAAAAGCTTGAAATACTGCTCTCTCTTTCTCTCTCAAAATAGCTCAATGTTATTGAATAATGGATTGATTAAGGTTTCATGTTTATCTGTATCAGCATATATCTGGCAGAGATTTTTTGTACCATACCTCGTACTTGATATTACGATCTTCATTAGTTTATCACAAATATTTACATTTTGATCAATACATACTCATAAAAAACGGCAGTGTGGCCGGATTGTATGAAATGTTCACTCCTCGATGGCTAGTATTCCTACCGCTGTTTATCAACACTTTCGCACAGTCCCGTTTTTCCTGATTTTGTGATAGATACATATATAAGGGTAATATGTATAAACTCGTGCCTTGCAGAATTCCTTTTACAAATTACAGATTTATTGTGCTTGAGTATAAAATTTGTTGACACTAAATCATTTCCAGCAAAGCCGACATTTTGAAACACTTTACTGTAGACTTCGGTCAGTAAAATTTAAGTTTAAGCAGTTCGATGGGAAATGGACATATCAGGAACTTGATTTATCATTTTGTCCCCGTGTTCAATCGGTTAGGTGCTGGGCTAGGGCCCCGTATTGGAATGTAGGTAGTGATTTATTGGTATCATCATATATGCTGACATTAAAGTAAATATACACATTAAACTGAAACTTCGATAAAGCTTTTGAAGCTCTTTTCCGTGGCTTCAAAATGTCACTTTATTTTTTAATGTTGCAGTTTGTTGAATGGTTTACTTCAATTAGACATAAATGTTCTAATTATTTCTTTGCTACGGAATATTTATGTCATCTGAAATCATTCTGTAACTGCAATTTATATTCGAAAACCATTTTTGATTCTTTTTGGAAGGGAAATATTTTGATGTTTATATGTTGGCAGAGAGAGAGAGAGAGAGAGTCGGCATAAATGGCACTGTTTATTTCTGCATGTTCTTCTTTAAAATCAAACAAAACAAAACAAGAACTTTCAAATAAGATATAAAGTTTGGGTTATATTATTGTGATTCGTAATAGATTCGTATAATGCACGTTCATACTTTACATTATTGAAAGGAAATCGCGTTTCACGTCGTAAGATATTAGCTAACTTTAGCTTAAAAAGGTCTTGCCATAAGATTAAATTCATCTCCGCATTGCGAATTTTTTATATTTGTATTTTCTTAGTTCGTTGCTGTATTACAGTGTAACTGTGAATGAATCGTACAAAAGACGTTGTGGTGTGCAAATGGTTTCATTTTCAGTACAATTTGTAAAGAAAAAAATAGCAACGATCATAATAATAAAACGGGGAGGGGGGATATTGTGTTGTTTCATTGGAACGTGCTATGTTACTGAATTTGTTGAAAACTTTAAAGAAAATGTGACAAAGTTTTAATAAATTATTATTATTACTATTATTATTATTATTATTATTATTATTATTATTATTATTATTATTATTATTATGACACTTGAAACACCTGCGTCCTAGGGTTTCAAGTGTAATTTTTCAACAGTTTTGTGTACATGTCCTTGTTGATTTTTGTCGTACAGCTTTGTCAGATGTCTTTAGTTTTCTCTTATATGAACTCTAAAAAATTTCAGGACCACCGAACATTAAATTGACCTAAGAGTAGGTTCAAATTTCACAGTCTGTAATGTCTTTAGAATACAGAAACAGATAATGCTCTAAAATTCTTAATGAAAGAAAAAAGAGAAGTTACTGGCTCAGTTATGTGGTAGAAGTCACCATGGAGCTATACAATACATGAATATAAATAACATACTAGCACATATAACACATTACAAAAATATTTGATTACAGTGCAAATACGATACCGACTTAGGACGGTCATTTAATTTGACAAAAGCCAAAGAAATGGTGTGGTTAACCGGTTTACGGCCCACCTTCCCACTCACCGTAACAGCAGAACAATAAAAGGACGTACATTTAAAAATTTATAAATAATTCTCCATGTAAATAACAAGGGTCAACAGGTATTGCACATTGAGAGGTCATAGAAATATAAACACGTAAGGTATTGTAAAACACATAATGATATAAAATATATGCGATATCAACATGATCAACCGTGCTCTGCCGGTCTGAAAGCGAGCTAAGACCCTAGATCTGTAGGAGTCCCGACTAACAGTCAGAGGGGATGATGTTCAGGACCATGTCTCCTCTGAAAGAGGTTTGGACAAGGCCCGTCATATAGTCCCCACCGCCCTGTTAGTCAGCGTCTAAATAGACAATATGATATTGAGATCATCAAAAAGACTATAGGTCTTGTATTTGGCCCCTCTACAGCCTTATGCAGACTTTTACTTGAACGTTGCACGCTGACTAACAGGGCGGTGGGGACTATATGATGTATGCGATACCTGTTGACCCTTATTCTTTATGTGAATTGACTTTGCTTAAGAAAACACAATCTAGATTGTTACCTGTAAGAAATTACATTTACCTGTAAATATACTCAGTATTGGAGTCACATTTTCCGTCTGCCAGTTTGTCTGTCCGTGAGTCAACACTTTGTATCTGACACGAATGGTCAGTTTCATACATAGATTGATGATGGTAAGAGAAAGATAATTATAATTTTTAAAGTCAAAATAGTATAATGTTGACCCTTGTTCTTTACATGGGGGATTATTTATAAATTTTTTAATGTACGTTCTTTGATTGTTCTGCTGTTACGGTGAATGGGAAGGTGGGCCCGTAAACCGGTTAACCACACCATTTGTTTGGCTTTTGTCAAATTACCGTCCCAAGTCGGTATCGTAATTGCACTACAATCAAATATTTTTGTAATGTGTTATATGTACTAGTACATTATTTATATTCATGTATTGTATAGCTCCATGGTGACTTCTACCACATAACTGAGTCAGTAACTCCTCTTTTTTCTTTTATTTCATAAACATAATTCATATTTCAGACACAAGAGTTTCATTACTGGTTTAGGAAAATTGTATGCCTGAAATGATAAATACATCATTCTCGTATATAAGCAATAATTATTTTATGTTTCCACAGGAATTCCAAGGACGCCTATATGAAATCTTGAGAAATCGGAATAACAAATAATATATGTATAATAATGTACTATTTTCAGATTCTTATACTTGGTCTCTATGGTGATGTAAATGGATTGTTAAATCTCACAGATTATATGTCAAGAAAACTACGATATATACTTTTTTCAAGATTTCCACGACAGTGTATCAAATTACGCAAGATTTACTTACATTTGTATTTTTATTGAGCGTTCAATACCAACTCATAAAGTAGTCCGAAATGTTAGGCTTAATCTCAGTTATATACTCATGGTAATATGACGCAGTCTCTAACACTTCTTAAATACGACCCTTGTCAGCTAAACAATAAATCAAAGTCATTTGATATTGTAAATATAGTGAACACGTAAATACTGTTTTGCAAAATGAAAAAAAAAGAAAGTGAAATATGTTGAGTTATTAAACGAATGGAAAAGTCTTGCACGAAGAAAACACATGCGACATTCTAAAATACTGGTTTGTATCGTTGAAATCGTTTGTCCTATGTTATATATACCTACTGCCAAACAGACAGAAAGACCGACTATCAAGATAATACACTATCTATCTATCTATCTATCGATAAAATCTAAATTTAGATTGATTTATGATTCTTATGTCTGCATCACATATTACAGTACTGTTCTAGACAATGCTTTACATAATTCCTTCTATATTTTATCTATGAGATGTGTACGGTTTTAGCGTATAAATACACTTCTCTACCCGTTAGGGATATAACCACGGTGCATCTATCGGAAACAATAGAACACAGTACGTTTATCCCCATTCTAATTCACCTTTACACAAACATTGTGTTTTCTCTTTGAAATCGCCCTAAATTTCTCGTTGCTAAGAAGACGGATAACGCAGTATTTACGTATTCTTCCGACAAACAAAATAGACATAAAGACAAGGCAGAAGTATCGAGAAACGAATTGATATTTATTGTATCTACATAAGAATTTTCGTCATTTTCACGCAGCAGTTAGATTACAGTCATCAATGGACCCGGTCATTGTCATTGGTGTTTTTGGTAAACAGATGTCAAAAGTCGCCACTATTTCCTTTTCATAACAGTGCGTAGTAATACACAAAATGTGATGCAGCTCTTGCATTTTGAGTACGGTATAATATGGTTCCACATGCTTATCCGTTTCCGTCTCAGTAAATGCAATTCGACGAAATAAACTGAGTGATCGAGAATTTAAGACCTATACTACATTGCTAATTTTGCATGGATAGTATAGGGTAGTTTATTGTGCCTGTAGTCTTACAACCAATCAGTATGAAATACAAATACCTCAATACAATCGGCGCAATATATATATTCGAGTTCCAGACGGGGAACGAATATAAGTGAAATATAGGGTGCCTTGTTAGCTGTAGTGTCTTTGTGCTTAATATGTTCGTCTAATTTGTCTTTATTTTCGGAGATCCAAGGTCCATAGTACTCATATATATATTACAATAGGAAATCGAGAAGAGTGTTATAATGGAGGCATAGACATAGCATTCAAGGACTAGATCTTAATTTTATATAGTGATGGTATATAAGCAATGCAGTACATTCGAATGTATTAATGACACTTCCATCCAAAAGCCTTACAATAGACTATTTCCGGCAATTTCGGTTAACCACACACGACGTTCATTATTCTGTTTTCACTATAAGAAGAAAAGCAAGACCGATAAACAAGACGAAAATAATAGATGCAGCAAAGTTTCCATGATGGCATCACAAAAAAACCCCCAATACCATAACGTCAGAAAGTATCTTACTTTTAGATATCATTTACTTGGTCCTGAATTTGAATTTGAAAATGTGTTCCAGCAAACTAATATAGCACATTTGACCACATATCATTAAATAACTCTTAACGACTTATATGATATAACATGAAATGGGTAGAATTCATTGTGTAGTTTCCAAATATAACAAAGAGAAAGTGTTATTGCAGTTATTGGCTATAACAGGATACCAAATTCGGATCAAGAAATAGATAATGCCTAACGAAAGACAAAACCGAAGACATCTGACAAAGATGTATGACACAAATCACCAAGGACCTGCACACACAAAAAAAATGATAATAGTAGAATATACGAGGAACGACATTACAAAAATATTCGAGTGTGCTGCGGTTACGATACCGACTTAGGACGGTCAATTGAAGTAACAAACGTTACTCAATTGGTGTGTTTAACCGGATAACGGACGCCCACCTTCCCACTCACCGCAAAAGCAGTACAATCAAAGAACACGCATTTAGAAATTTAGAAATAATCTTCCATATAGAGAAAAGGGATCAACAGGCTTCTCATGGAGAGAGATCATATAAATTTATTACACACGAAAAAAAATATAGAATAATATGTTGCTATAAAAATCGAACAGTGTCATTTGTGGGAAGTGACTTGAATACACACAAGCTAATAGACTAATTCTTACTTTGATTTTTTTTAAAAATATGACCAGAAAACGCAAGTAACAATCGACAAATATTGACGTTTAAATTACAGAAGTATTACAAATCGAAAGCAATGGTTTTTTTTAAAGATTTGAGTAGATATCACTGTTTTGACTTGTTCATTTGTAATCCTCTTGCTTTACCTAATATTATATAATATTGTTCAAATCAATCACGTGTCCACGGACAAACAGTTATACCTAAATTTAAGATTTAAAATAAAAAAACCGAACTCGGAATAGGCCTATTCTAGTTGTAATTGCACAACTTATGTTTATTCATTGATACGAAGAAGATACGTAGTATGCAACTCCTGTATCAATACCTGTAGTTTGCATTTTGATTTTGAGTTAAGTAGAATCTGGTCTGGTTTGGTCTTCGTTTTTTCCCACTAAGGCGTTTGATGTCTGGAGCTCCTTGACGAAAGGAAATTTTAGGATCTTGATCTCTACCTTGCTCACCAGCTATGTTTTCAGTATCATTTTCACTCTCTGTATGGAAATGTCCATTATGTAGATTTTTCCTAATTAAGAAGGAAAAATTTTCATAAAATGAAAGTGTTGCCTATTTATAATATCATAATTATGTTAGACGCTGTTGTAATTAATACATATTTTTCATTATACCTCATACAATGGCATATTGTAATTTTATTTAAATGTCTATTGTATTTTTAAAGTGTCCTTTTATGTTGAGAACTGATAAATACCCAAAGACCTCAATGTTAAAAATGATAATTTAGATGACCCTCAAAATGTACCACGGCAGTAGACCTTAGTATACATCTTTTTAAATGATGATCATGGAATTAATTTACAGTAATAAAATGATTGATTGAGTGATTTTTGTTTTACGTCACACCACGAATATTTCACGTATATAATGACGGCATCTGCCTGATGCGGGATATACAAATTT